>JAWMAG010000100.1:0-84999 GCA_037013455.1 Ceratitis rosa | reverse complement strand
TATAACTCAGTGCATTGCAAATGGATAGTTTTATTAAAAACTGATGTAACTCAGTGCATTGCATATGGATAGTTTTATTAAAAACTGATATAACTCACTGCATTGCATATGGATAGTTTTATTTAAAACTGATATAACTCAGTGCATTGCATATGGATAGTTTTATTTAAAACTGATATAGCTCAGTGCATTGCATATGGATAGTTTTATTAAAAACTGATATAACTCAATGCATTGCATATGGATAGTTTTATTTAAAACTGATATAACTCAGTGCATTGCATATAGATAGTTTTATTTAAAACTGATATAACTCAGTGCATTGCATATCGATAGTTTTATTAAAAACTGATATAACTCACTGCATTGCATATGGATAGTTTTATTAAAACCTGATATAACTCAGTGCATTGCATATGGATAGTTTTATTAAAAACTGATATAACTCAGTGCATTGCATATGGATAGTTTTATTTAAAACTGATATAACTCAGTGCATTGCATATGGATAGTTTTATTTAAAACTGATATAACTCAGTGCAATGCATATGGATAGTTTTATTTAAAACTGATATAACTCAGTGCATTGCATATCGATTGTTATATTAAAAACTGATATAACTCACTGCATTGCATATGGATAGTTTTATTTAAAACTGTTATAACTCAGTGCATTGCATATGGATAGTTTTATTTAAAACTGATATAACTCAGTGCATTGCATATCGATAGTTTTATTAAAAACTAATATAACTCACTGCATTGCATATGGATAGTTTTATTTAAAACTGATATAACTCAGTGCATTGCATATGGATAGTTTTATTAAAAACTGATATAACTCAGTGCATTGCATATGGATAGTTTTATTTAAAACTGATATAACTCAGTGCATTGCATATGGATAGTTTTATTTAAAACTGATATAACTCAGTGCGTTGCATATCGATAGTTTTATTAGAAACTGATATAACTCACTGCATTGCATATGGATAGTTTTATTAAAAACTGATATAACTCAGTGCATTGCATATGGATAGTTTTATTTAAAACTGATATAACCCAGTGCATTGCATATCGATAGTTTTATTAAAAACTGATATAACTCACTGCAATGCATATGGATAGTTTTATTAAAAATTGATATAACTCAGTGCATTGCATATGGATAGTTTAAGTAAAAACTGATATAACTCAGTGCATTGCATATGGGTAGTTTTATTAAAACCTGATATAACTCAGTGCATTGCATATGGATAGTTTTATTAAAAACTGATCTAACTCACTGCAATGCATATGGATAGTTTTATTAAAAACTGATATAACTCAGTGCATTGCATATGGATAGTTTAAGTAAAAACTGATATAACTCAGTGCATTGCATATGGGTAGTTTTATTAAAACCTGATATAACTCAGTGCATTGCATATGGATAGTTTAAGTAAAAACTGATATAACTCAGTGCATTGCATATGGGTAGTTTTATTAAAACCTGATATAACTCAGTGCATTGCATATGGATAGTTTAAGTAAAAACTGATATAACTCAGTGCATTGCATATGGGTAGTTTTATTAAAACCTGATATAACTCAGTGCATTGCATATGGATAGTTTAAGTAAAAACTGATATAACTCAGTGCATTGCATATGGGTAGTTTTATTAAAAACTGATCTAACTCACTGCAATGCATATGGATAGTTTTATTAAAACCTGATATAACTCAGTGCATTGCATATGGGTAGTTTTATTAAAACCTGATATAACTCACTGCAATGCATATGGATAGTTTTATTAAAAACTGATATAACTCAGTGCATTGCATATGGATAGTTTAAGTAAAAACTGATATAACTCAGTGCATTGCATATGGGTAGTTTTATTAAAACCTGATATAACTCAGTGCATTGCATATGGATAGTTTTATTAAAAACTGGTATAACTCAGTGCATTGCATATGGATAGTTTTATTAAAAACTGATATAACTCACTGCAATGCATATGGATAGTTTTATTAAAAACTGATATAACTCAGTGCATTGCATATGGATAGTTTAAGTAAAAACTGATATAACTCAGTGCATTGCATATGGGTAGTTTTATTAAAACCTGATATAACTCAGTGCATTGCATATGGATAGTTTTATTAAAAACTGATATAACTCAGTGCATTGCATATGGATAGTTTTGTTAAAAACTGATATAACTCAGTGCATTGCATATGGGTAGTTTTATTAAAAACTGATATAACTCAGTGCATTGCATATGGGTAGTTTTATTAAAACCTGATATAACTCAGTGCATTGCATATGGATAGTTTTATTAAAAACTGATCTAACTCACTGCAATGCATATGGATAGTTTTATTAAAACCTGATATAACTCAGTGCATTGCATATGGGTAGTTTTATTAAAACCTGATATAACTCACTGCAATGCATATGGATAGTTTTATTAAAAACTGATATAACTCAGTGCATTGCATATGGATAGTTTAAGTAAAAACTGATATAACTCAGTGCATTGCATATGGGTAGTTTTATTAAAACCTGATATGACTCAGTGCATTGCATATGGATAGTTTAAGTAAAAACTGATATAACTCAGTGCATTGCATATGGGTAGTTTTATTAAAAACTGATCTAACTCACTGCAATGCATATGGATAGTTTTATTAAAACCTGATATAACTCAGTGCATTGCATATGGGTAGTTTTATTAAAACCTGATATAACTCACTGCAATGCATATGGATAGTTTTATTAAAAACTGATATAACTCAGTGCATTGCATATGGATAGTTTAAGTAAAAACTGATATAACTCAGTGCATTGCATATGGGTAGTTTTATTAAAACCTGATATAACTCAGTGCATTGCATATGGATAGTTTTATTAAAAACTGATATAACTCAGTGCATTGCATATGGATAGTTTTATTAAAAACTGATATAACTCACTGCAATGCATATGGATAGTTTTATTAAAAACTGATATAACTCAGTGCATTGCATATGGATAGTTTAAGTAAAAACTGATATAACTCAGTGCATTGCATATGGGTAGTTTTATTAAAACCTGATATAACTCAGTGCATTGCATATGGATAGTTTTATTAAAAACTGATATAACTCAGTGCATTGCATATGGATAGTTTTGTTAAAAACTGATATAACTCAGTGCATTGCATATGGGTAGTTTTATTAAAAACTGATATAACTCAGTGCATTGCATATGGGTAGTTTTATTAAAACCTGATATAACTCAGTGCATTGCATATGGATAGTTTTATTAAAAACTGATCTAACCCACTGCAATGCATATGGATAGTTTTATTAAAACCTGATATAACTCAGTGCATTGCATATGGGTAGTTTTATTAAAACCTGATATAACTCACTGCAATGCATATGGATAGTTTTATTAAAAACTGATATAACTCAGTGCATTGCATATGGATAGTTTAAGTAAAAACTGATATAACTCAGTGCATTGCATATGGGTAGTTTTATTAAAACCTGATATAACTCAGTGCATTGCATATGGATAGTTTTATTAAAAACTGATATAACTCAGTGCATTGCATATGGGTAGTTTTATTAAAAACTGATATAACTCAGTGCATTGCATATGGATAGTTTTATTAAAAACTGATATAACTCAGTGCATTGCATATGGGTAGTTTTATTAAAAACTGATATAACTCAGTGCATTGCATATGGGTAGTTTTATTAAAACCTGATATAACTCAGTGCATTGCATATGGATAGTTTTATTAAAACCTGATATAACTCAGTGCATTGCATATGGATAGTTTTATTAAAAACTGATCTAACTCACTGCAATGCATATGGATAGTTTTATTAAAAACTGATATAACTCAGTGCATTGCATATGGATAGTTTAAGTAAAAACTGATATAACTCAGTGCATTGCATATGGGTAGTTTTATTAAAACCTGATATAACTCAGTGCATTGCATATGGATAGTTTAAGTAAAAACTGATATAACTCAGTGCATTGCATATGGGTAGTTTTATTAAAACCTGATATAACTCAGTGCATTGCATATGGATAGTTTAAGTAAAAACTGATATAACTCAGTGCATTGCATATGGGTAGTTTTATTAAAACCTGATATAACTCAGTGCATTGCATATGGATAGTTTAAGTAAAAACTGATATAACTCAGTGCATTGCATATGGGTAGTTTTATTAAAAACTGATCTAACTCACTGCAATGCATATGGATAGTTTTATTAAAACCTGATATAACTCAGTGCATTGCATATGGGTAGTTTTATTAAAACCTGATATAACTCACTGCAATGCATATGGATAGTTTTATTAAAAACTGATATAACTCAGTGCATTGCATATGGATAGTTTAAGTAAAAACTGATATAACTCAGTGCATTGCATATGGGTAGTTTTATTAAAACCTGATATAACTCAGTGCATTGCATATGGATAGTTTTATTAAAAACTGATATAACTCAGTGCATTGCATATGGATAGTTTTATTAAAAACTGATATAACTCACTGCAATGCATATGGATAGTTTTATTAAAAACTGATATAACTCAGTGCATTGCATATGGATAGTTTAAGTAAAAACTGATATAACTCAGTGCATTGCATATGGGTAGTTTTATTAAAACCTGATATAACTCAGTGCATTGCATATGGATAGTTTTATTAAAAACTGATCTAACTCACTGCAATGCATATGGATAGTTTTATTAAAAACTGATATAACTCAGTGCATTGCATATGGATAGTTTAAGTAAAAACTGATATAACTCAGTGCATTGCATATGGGTAGTTTTATTAAAACCTGATATAACTCAGTGCATTGCATATGGATAGTTTAAGTAAAAACTGATATAACTCAGTGCATTGCATATGGGTAGTTTTATTAAAACCTGATATAACTCAGTGCATTGCATATGGATAGTTTAAGTAAAAACTGATATAACTCAGTGCATTGCATATGGGTAGTTTTATTAAAACCTGATATAACTCAGTGCATTGCATATGGATAGTTTAAGTAAAAACTGATATAACTCAGTGCATTGCATATGGGTAGTTTTATTAAAAACTGATCTAACTCACTGCAATGCATATGGATAGTTTTATTAAAACCTGATATAGCTCAGTGCATTGCATATGGGTAGTTTTATTAAAACCTGATATAACTCACTGCAATGCATATGGATAGTTTTATTAAAAACTGATATAACTCAGTGCATTGCATATGGATAGTTTAAGTAAAAACTGATATAACTCAGTGCATTGCATATGGGTAGTTTTATTAAAACCTGATATAACTCAGTGCATTGCATATGGATAGTTTTATTAAAAACTGGTATAACTCAGTGCATTGCATATGGATAGTTTTATTAAAAACTGATATAACTCACTGCAATGCATATGGATAGTTTTATTAAAAACTGATATAACTCAGTGCATTGCATATGGATAGTTTAAGTAAAAACTGATATAACTCAGTGCATTGCATATGGGTAGTTTTATTAAAACCTGATATAACTCAGTGCATTGCATATGGATAGTTTTATTAAAAACTGATATAACTCAGTGCATTGCATATGGATAGTTTTGTTAAAAACTGATATAACTCAGTGCATTGCATATGGGTAGTTTTATTAAAAACTGATATAACTCAGTGCATTGCATATGGGTAGTTTTATTAAAACCTGATATAACTCAGTGCATTGCATATGGATAGTTTTATTAAAAACTGATCTAACTCACTGCAATGCATATGGATAGTTTTATTAAAACCTGATATAACTCAGTGCATTGCATATGGGTAGTTTTATTAAAACCTGATATAACTCACTGCAATGCATATGGATAGTTTTATTAAAAACTGATATAACTCAGTGCATTGCATATGGATAGTTTAAGTAAAAACTGATATAACTCAGTGCATTGCATATGGGTAGTTTTATTAAAACCTGATATAACTCAGTGCATTGCATATGGGTAGTTTTATTAAAAACTGATATAACTCAGTGCATTGCATATGGGTAGTTTTATTAAAAACTGATATAACTCAGTGCATTGCATATGGATAGTTTTATTAAAAACTGATATAACTCAGTGCATTGCATATGGGTAGTTTTATTAAAAACTGATATAACTCAGTGCATTGCATATGGGTAGTTTTATTAAAACCTGATATAACTCAGTGCATTGCATATGGATAGTTTTATTAAAAACTGATCTAACTCACTGCAATGCATATGGATAGTTTTATTAAAAACTGATATAACTCAGTGCATTGCATATGGATAGTTTAAGTAAAAACTGATATAACTCAGTGCATTGCATATGGGTAGTTTTATTAAAACCTGATATAACTCAGTGCATTGCATATGGATAGTTTTATTAAAAACTGATATAACTCAGTGCATTGCATATGGATAGTTTTATTAAAACCTGATATAACTCACTGCATTGCATATGGATAGTTTTATTAAAAACTGATCTAACTCACTGCAATGCATATGGATAGTTTTATTAAAACCTGATATAACTCAGTGCATTGCATATGGGTAGTTTTATTAAAACCTGATATAACTCAGTGCATTGCATATGGATAGTTTTATTAAAAACTGATATAACTCAGTGCATTGCATATGGATAGTTTAAGTAAAAACTGATATAACTCAGTGCATTGCATATGGGTAGTTTTATTAAAACCTGATATAACTCAGTGCATTGCATATGGATAGTTTTATTAAAAACTGATATAACTCAGTGCATTGCATATGGATAGTTTTATTAAAAACTGATATAACTCAGTGCATTGCATATGGGTAGTTTTATTAAAAACTGATATAACTCAGTGCATTGCATATGGGTAGTTTTATTAAAACCTGATATAACTCAGTGCATTGCATATGGATAGTTTTATTAAAAACTGATATAACTCAGTGCATTGCATATGGATAGTTTTATTAAAAACTGATATAAGTCAGTGCATTGCATATGGATAGTTTTATTAAAAACTGATATAACTCAGTGCATTGCATATGGGTAGTTTTATTAAAACCTGATATAACTCAGTGCATTGCATTTGGATAGTTTTATTAAAACCTGATATAACTCAGTGCATTGCATATGGATAGTTTTATTAAAAACTGATATAACTCAGTGCATTGCATATGGATAGTTTTATTAAAACCTGATATAACTCAGTGCATTGCATATGGATAGTTTTATTAAAAACTGATATAACTCAGTGCATTGCATATGGGTAGTTTTATTAAAACCTGATATAACTCAGTGCATTGCATATGGATAGTTTTATTAAAAACTGATATAACTCAGTGCATTGCATATGGATAGTTTTATTAAAAACTGATATAACTCAGTGCATTGCATATGGATAGTTTTATTAAAACCTGATATAACTCAGTGCATTGCATATGGATAGTTTTATTAAAAACTGATATAACTCAGTGCATTGCATATGGATAGTTTTATTAAAACCTGATATAACTCAGTGCATTGCATATGGATAGTTTTATTAAAAACTGATATAACTCAGTGCATTGCATATGGGTAGTTTTATTAAAACCTGATATAACTCAGTGCATTGCATATGGATAGTTTTATTAAAACCTGATATAACTCAGTGCATTGCATATGGGTAGTTTTATTAAAACCTGATATAACTCAGTGCATTGCATATGGATAGTTTTATTAAAAACTGATATAACTCAGTGCATTGCATATGGGTAGTTTTATTAAAACCTGATATAACTCAGTGCATTGCATATGGATAGTTTTATTAAAAACTGATATAACTCAGTGCATTGCATATGGATAGTTTAATTAAAACCTGATTTAACTCAGTGCATTGCATATGGATAGTTTTATTAAAAGCTGATATAACTCAGTGCATTGCATATGGATAGTTTTATTAAAAACTGATATAACTCAGTGCATTGCATATGGGTAGTTTTATTAAAAACTGATATAACTCAGTGCATTGCATATGGATAGTTTTATTAAAAACTGATATAACTCAGTGCATTGCATATGGATAGTTTTATTAAAAACTGATATAACTCAGTGCATTGCATATGGATAGTTTTATTAAAAACTGATATAACTCAGTGCATTGCATATGGGTAGTTTTATTAAAACCTGATATAACTCAGTGCATTGCATATGGATAGTTTTGTTAAAAACTGATATAACTCAGTGCATTGCATATGGATAGTTTAATTAAAAACTGATATAACTCACTGCATTGCATATGGATAGTTTTATAAAAAACTGATATAACTCACTGCATTGCATATGGATAGTTTTATTAAAAAGTGATATAACTCAGTGCATTGCAGATGGATAGTTTAATTAAAAACTGATATAACTCACTGCATTGCATATGGATAGTTTTATTAAAAATTGATATAACTCACTGCATTGCATATGGATAGTTTTATTAAAACCTGATATGACTCAGTGCAGTGCATATGGATAGTTTAATTAAAAACTGATATAACTCACTGCATTGCATATGGATAGTTTTATTAAAAACTGATATAACTCACTGCATGGCATCTGGATAGTTTTATTAAAACCTGATATAACTCAGTGCATTGCATATGGATAGTTTTATTAAAAACTGATATAACTCAGTGAATTGCATTTGGTTAGTTTTATTAAAAACTGATATAACTCA
The DNA here is from genome assembly GCA_037013455.1 of Ceratitis rosa. Lineage (NCBI taxonomy): Eukaryota > Metazoa > Arthropoda > Insecta > Diptera > Tephritidae > Ceratitis > Ceratitis rosa. The sequence goes on along the minus strand of JAWMAG010000100.1, from coordinate 76,278 downwards.
CTGCATTGCATATGGATAGTTTTATTAAAAACTGATATAACTCAGTGCATTGCATATGGATAGTTTTATTAAATACTGATATAACTCAGTGCATTGCATATGGATAGTTTTATTAAAAACTGTTATAACTCACTGCATTGCATATGGATAGTTTTATTAAAAACTGATATAACTCACTGCATTGCATATGGATAGTTTTATTAAAACCTGATATAACTCAGTGCATTGCATATGGATAGTTTTATTAAAAACTGATATAACTCAGTGAATTGCATTTGGTTAGTTTTATTAAAAACTGATATAACTCACTGCATTGCATATGGATAGTTTTATTAAAACCTGATATAACTCAGTGCATTGCATATGGATAGTTTTATTAAAAACTGATATAACTCAGTGAATTGCATTTGGTTAGTTTTATTAAAAACTGATATAACTCACTGCATTGCATATGGATAGTTTTATTAAAACCTGATATAACGCAGTGCATTGCATATGGATAGTTTTATTAAAAACTGATATAACTCAGTGAATTGCATTTGGTTAGTTTTATTAAAAACTGATATAACTCACTGCATTGCATATGGATAGTTTTATTAAAAACTGATATAACTCAGTGCATTGCATATGGATAGTTTTATTAAATACTGATATAACTCAGTGCATTGCATATGGATAGTTTTATTAAAAACTGTTATAACTCACTGCATTGCATATGGATAGTTTTATTAAAAACTGATATAACTCACTGCATTGCATATGGATAGTTTTATTAAAACCTGATATAACTCACTGCATTGCATATGGATAGTTTTATTAAAACCTGATATAACTCAGTGCATTGCATATGGATAGTTTTATTAAAAACTGATATAACTCAGTGAATTGCATTTGGTTAGTTTTATTAAAAACTGATATAACTCACTGCATTGCATATGGATAGTTTTATTAAAACCTGATATAACTCAGTGCATTGCATATGGATAGTTTTATTAAAAACTGATATAACTCAGTGAATTGCATTTGGTTAGTTTTATTAAAAACTGATATAACTCACTGCATTGCATATGGATAGTTTTATTAAAACCTGATATAACTCAGTGCATTGCATATGGATAGTTTTATTAAAAACTGATATAACTCAGTGAATTGCATTTGGTTAGTTTTATTAAAAACTGATATAACTCACTGCATTGCATATGGATAGTTTTATTAAAAACTGATATAACTCACTGCATTGCATATGGATAGTTTTATTAAAAACTGATATAACTCACTGCATTGCATATGGATAGTTTTATTAAAACCTGATATAACTCAGTGCAGTGCATATGGATAGTTTAATTAAAAACTGATATAACTCACTGCATTGCATATGGATAGTTTTATTAAAAACTGATATAACTCACTGCATTTCATATGGATAGTTTTATTAAAAACTGATATAACTCACTGCATTGCATATGGATAGTTTTATTAAAACCTGATATAACTCAGTGCAGTGCATATGGATAGTTTAATTAAAAACTGATATAACTCACTGCATTGCATATGGATAGTTTTATTAAAAACTGATATAACTCAGTGCATTGCATATGGATAGTGTTATTAAATACTGATATAACTCAGTGCATTGCATATGGATAGTTTTATTAAAAACTGATATAACTCACTGCATTGCATATGGATAGTTTTATTAAAAACTGATATAACTCACTGCATTGCATATGGATAGTTTTATTAAAACCTGATATAACTCAGTGCAGTGCATATGGATAGTTTAATTAAAAACTGATATAACTCACTGCATTGCATATGGATAGTTTTATTAAAAACCGATATAACTCAGTGCATTGCATATGGATAGTGTTATTAAATACTGATATAACTCAGTGCATTGCATATGGATAGTTTTATTAAAAAGTGATATAACTCAGTGCATTGCATATGGATAGTTTGATTAAAAACTGATATATCTCAGTGAATTGCATTTGGTTAGTTTTATTAAAACCTGATATAACTCACTGCATTGCATATGGATAGTTTTATTAAAAACTGATCTAACGCAGTGCATTGCATATGGATAGTTTTATTAAAAACTGATATAACTCACTGCATTGCATATGGATAGTTTTATTAAAACCTGATATAACTCAGTGCATTGCATATGGATAGTTTTATTAAAAACTGATATAACTCACTGCATTGCATATGGATAGTTTTATTAAAAACTGATCTAACTCAGTGCAGTGCATATGGATAGTTTTATTAAAACCTGATATAACTCAGTGCATTGCATATGGATAGTTTTATTAAAAACTGATATAACTCAGTGCATTGCATATGGATAGTTTTATTAAAACCTGATATAACTCAGTGCAGTGCATATGGATAGTTTTATTAAAAACTGATATAACTCACTGCATTTCATATGGATAGTTTTATTAAAAACTGATATAACTCACTGCATTGCATATGGATAGTTTTATTAAAACCTGATATAACTCAGTGCAGTGCATATGGATAGTTTAATTAAAAACTGATATAACTCACTGCATTGCATATGGATAGTTTTATTAAAAACTGATATAACTCAGTGCATTGCATATGGATAGTTTTATTAAAACCTGATATAACTCAGTGCAGTGCATATTGATAGTTTTATTAAAAACTGATATAACTCACGGCATTTCATATGGATAGTTTTATTAAAAACTGATATAACTCACTGCATTGCATATGGATAGTTTTATTAAAACCTGATATAACTCAGTGCAGTGCATATGGATAGTTTAATTAAAAACTGATCTAACGCAGTGCATTGCATATGGATAGTTTTATTAAAAACTGATCTAACTCAGTGCAGTGCATATGGATAGTTTTATTAAAAACTGATATAACTCAGTGCATTGCATATGGATAGTTTTATTAAAACCTGATATAACTCACTGCATTTCATATGGATAGTTTTATTAAAAACTGATATAACTCACTGCATTGCATATGGATAGTTTTATTAAAAACTGATATAACTCAGTGCAGTGCATATGGATAGTTTAATTAAAAACTGATATAACTCACTGCATTGCATATGGATAGTTTTATTAAAAACTGATATAACTCACTGCATTTCATATGGATAGTTTTATTAAAAACTGATCTAACTCAGTGCAGTGCATATGGATAGTTTAATTAAAAACTGATATAACTCACTGCGTTGCATATGGATAGTTTTATTAAAAACTGATATAACTCACTGCATTTCATATGGATAGTTTTATTAAAAACTGATATAACTCAGTGCAGTGCATATGGATAGTTTAATTAAAAACTGATATAACTCACTGCATTGCATATGGATAGTTTTATTAAAAACTGATATAACTCACTGCATTTCATATGGATAGTTTTATTAAAAACTGATATAACTCAGTGCAGTGCATATGGATAGTTTAATTAAAAACTGATATAACTCACTGCATTGCATATGGATAGTTTTATTAAAAACTGATATAACTCACTGCATTTCATATGGATAGTTTTATTAAAAACTGATCTAACTCAGTGCAGTGCATATGGATAGTTTAATTTAAAACTGATATAACTCACTGCATTGCATATGGATAGTTTTATTAAAAACTGATATAACTCACTGCATTTCATATGGATAGTTTTATTAAAAACTGATCTAACTCAGTGCAGTGCATATGGATAGTTTAATTAAAAACTGATATAACTCACTGCATTGCATATGGATAGTTTTATTAAAAACTGATATAACTCACTGCATTTCATATGGATAGTTTTATTAAAAACTGATATAACTCAGTGCAGTGCATATGGATAGTTTAATTAAAAACTGATATAACTCACTGCATTGCATATGGATAGTTTTATTAAAAACTGATATAACTCACTGCATTTCATATGGATAGTTTTATTAAAAACTGATATAACTCAGTGCAGTGCATATGGATAGTTTAATTAAAAACTGATATAACTCACTGCATTGCATATGGATAGTTTTATTAAAAACTGATATAACTCACTGCATTGCATATGGATAGTTTTATTAAAACCTGATATAACTCACTGCATTTCATATGGATAGTTTTATTAAAAACTGATATAACTCACTGCATTTCATATGGATAGTTTTATTAAAAACTGATCTAACTCAGTGCAGTGCATATGGATAGTTTAATTAAAAACTGATATAACTCACTGCATTGCATATGGATAGTTTTATTAAAAACTGATATAACTCACTGCATTTCATATGGATAGTTTTATTAAAAACTGATATAACTCAGTGCAGTGCATATGGATAGTTTAATTAAAAACTGATATAACTCACTGCATTGCATATGGATAGTTTTATTAAAAACTGATATAACTCACTGCATTTCATATGGATAGTTTTATTAAAAACTGATATAACTCAGTGCAGTGCATATGGATAGTTTAATTAAAAACTGATATAACTCACTGCATTGCATATGGATAGTTTTATTAAAAACTGATATAACTCACTGCATTTCATATGGATAGTTTTATTAAAAACTGATATAACTCACTGCATTTCATATGGATAGTTTTATTAAAAACTGATCTAACTCAGTGCAGTGCATATGGATAGTTTAATTAAAAACTGATATAACTCACTGCATTGCATATGGATAGTTTTATTAAAAACTGATATAACTCACTGCATTTCATATGGATAGTTTTATTAAAAACTGATCTAACTCAGTGCAGTGCATATGGATAGTTTAATTAAAAACTGATATAACTCACTGCATTGCATATGGATAGTTTTATTAAAAACTGATATAACTCACTGCATTTCATATGGATAGTTTTATTAAAAACTGATATAACTCAGTGCAGTGCATATGGATAGTTTAATTAAAAACTGATATAACTCACTGCATTGCATATGGATAGTTTTATTAAAAACTGATATAACTCACTGCATTTCATATGGATAGTTTTATTAAAAACTGATCTAACTCAGTGCAGTGCATATGGATAGTTTAATTAAAAACTGATATAACTCACTGCATTGCATATGGATAGTTTTATTAAAAACTGATATAACTCACTGCATTTCATATGGATAGTTTTATTAAAAACTGATATAACTCAGTGCAGTGCATATGGATAGTTTAATTAAAAACTGATATAACTCACTGCATTGCATATGGATAGTTTTATTAAAAACTGATATAACTCACTGCATTTCATATGGATAGTTTTATTAAAAACTGATATAACTCAGTGCAGTGCATATGGATAGTTTAATTAAAACCTGATATAACTCACTGCATTGCATATGGATAGTTTTATTAAAAACTGATATAACTCACTGCATTGCATATGGATAGTTTTATTAAAACCTGATATAACTCACTGCATTTCATATGGATAGTTTTATTAAAAACTGATCTAACTCAGTGCATTGCATATGGATAGTTTTATTAAAAACTGATATAACTCAGTGCATTGCATATGGATAGTTTTATTAAAACCTGATATAACTCAGTGCAGTGCATATGGATAGTTTTATTAAAAACTGATATAACTCACTGCATTTCATATGGATAGTTTTATTAAAAACTGATATAACTCACTGCATTGCATATGGATAGTTTTATTAAAACCTGATATAACTCAGTGCAGTGCATATGGATAGTTTAATTAAAAACTGATATAACTCACTGCATTGCATATGGATAGTTTTATTAAAAACTGATCTAACTCAGTGCAGTGCATATGGATAGTTTTATTAAAACCTGATATAACTCAGTGCATTGCATATGGATAGTTTTATTAAAAACTGATATAACTCAGTGCATTGCATATGGATAGTTTTATTAAAACCTGATATAACTCAGTGCAGTGCATATGGATAGTTTTATTAAAAACTGATATAACTCACTGCATTTCATATGGATAGTTTTATTAAAAACTGATATAACTCACTGCATTGCATATGGATAGTTTTATTAAAACCTGATATAACTCAGTGCAGTGCATATGGATAGTTTAATTAAAAACTGATATAACTCACTGCATTGCATATGGATAGTTTTATTAAAAACTGATATAACTCAGTGCATTGCATATGGATAGTGTTATTAAATACTGATATAACTCAGTGCATTGCATATGGATAGTTTTATTAAAAACTGATATAACTCACTGCATTGCATATGGATAGTTTTATTAAAAACTGATATAACTCACTGCATTGCATATGGATAGTTTTATTAAAACCTGATATAACTCAGTGCATTGCATATGGATAGTTTTATTAAAAACTGATATAACTCACTGCATTGCATATGGATAGTTTTATTAAAAACTGATCTAACGCAGTGCATTGCATATGGATAGTTTTATTAAAACCTGATATAACTCAGTGCATTGCATATGGATAGTTTAATTAAAAACTGATATAACGCACTGCATTGCATATGGATAGTTTTATTAAAAACTGATATAACTCACTGCATTGCATATGGATAGTTTTATTAAAACCTGATATAACTCAGTGCAGTGCATATGGATAGTTTTATTAAAAACTGATATAACTCAGTGCATTGCATATGGATAGTTTTATTAAAACCTGATATAACTCAGTGCATTGCATATGGATAGTTTAATTAAAAACTGATATAACTCACTGCATTGCATATGGATAGTTTTATTAAAAACTGATCTAACTCAGTTCAGTGCATATGGATAGTTTTATTAAAACCTGATATAACTCAGTGCATTGCATATGGATAGTTTTATTAAAAACTGATATAACTCAGTGAATTGCATTTGGTTAGTTTTATTAAAAACTGATATAACTCACTGCATTGCATATGGATAGTTTTATTAAAAACTGATCTAACTCAGTGCATTGCATATGGATAGTTTTATTAAAACCTGATATATTTCAGTGCATTGCATTTGGATAGTTTTATTAAAAACTGATATAACTCACTGCATTGCATATGGATAGTTTTATTAAAACCTGATCTAACTCAGTGCATTGCATATGGATAGTTTTATTAAAACCTGATATAACTCAGTGCATTGCATATGGATAGTTTTATTAAAACCTGATATAACTCAGTGCATTGCATATGGATAGTTTTATTAAAACCTGATATAACTCAGTGCATTGCATATGGATAGTTTTATTAAAAACTGATATAACTCAGTGCATTGCATATGGATAGTTTTATTAAAACCTGATATAACTCAGTGCATTGCATATGGATAGTTTAATTAAAACCTGATATAACTCAGTGCATTGCATATGGATAGTTTAATTAAAAACTGATATAACTCACTGCATTGCATATGGATAGTTTTATTAAAAACTGATATAACTCAGTGCATTGCATTTGGTTAGTTTTATTAAAAACTGATCTAACGCAGTGCATTGCATATGGATAGTTTTATTAAAACCTGATATAACTCAGTGCATTGCATATGGATAGTTTTATTAAAAACTGATATAACTCACTGCATTGCATATGGATAGTTTTATTAAAACCTGATATAACTCACTGCATTGCATATGGACAGTTTTATTAAAACCTGATATAACTCAGTGCATTGCATATGGATAGTTTTATTAAAAACTGATATAACTCAGTGAATTGCATTTGGTTAGTTTTATTAAAAACTGATCTAACTCATTGCATTGCATATGGATAGTTTTATTAAAACCTGATATATTTCAGTGCATTGCATATGGATAGTTTTATTAAAAACTGATATAACTCACTGCATTGCATATGGATAGTTTTATTAAAACCTGATCTAACTCAGTGCATTGTATATGGATAGTTTTATTAAAACCTGATATAACTCAGTGCATTGCATATGGATAGTTTAATTAAAAACTGATATAACTCACTGCATTGCATATGGATAGTTTTATTAAAAACTGATATAACTCAGTGCATTGCATTTGGTTAGTTTTATTAAAAACTGATATAACTCAGTGCATTGCATATGGATAGTTTTATTAAAAACTGATCTAACGCAGTGCATTGCATATGGATAGTTTTATTAAAACCTGATATAACTCAGTGCATTGCATATGGATAGTTTAATTAAAAACTGATATAACTCACTGCATTGCATATGGATAGTTTTATTAAAACCTGATATAACTCAGTGCATTGCATATGGATAGTTTTATTAAAAACTGATATAACTCAGTGAATTGCATTTGGTTAGTTTTATTAAAAACTGATATAACTCACTGCATTGCATATGGATAGTTTTATTAAAACCTGATATAACTCACTGCATTGCATATGGATAGTTTTATTAAAAACTGATATAACTCACTGCATTGCATATGGATAGTTTTATTAAAAACTGATATAACTCAGTGAATTGCATTTGGTTAGTTTTATTAAAAACTGATATAACTCACTGCATTGCATATGGATAGTTTTATTAAAACCTGATATAACTTAGTGCATTGCATATGGATAGTTTTATTAAAAACTGATATAACTCAGTGAATTGCATTTGGTTAGTTTTATTAAAAACTGATATAACTCACTGCATTGCATATGGATAGTTTTATTAAAACCTGATATAACTCAGTGCATTGCATATGGATAGTTTTATTAAAAACTGATATAACTCAGTGAATTGCATTTGGTTAGTTTTATTAAAAACTGATATAACTCACTGCATTGCATATGGATAGTTTTATTAAAACCTGATATAACTCAGTGCATTGCATATGGATAGTTTTATTAAAAACTGATATAACTCAGTGAATTGCATTTGGTTAGTTTTATTAAAAACTGATATAACTCACTGCATTGCATATGGCTAGTTTTATTAAAAACTGATATAACTCACTGCATTGCATATGGATAGTTTTATTAAAAACTGATATAACTCACTGCATTGCATATGGATAGTTTTATTAAAACCTGATATAACTCAGTGCAGTGCATATGGATAGTTTTATTAAAAACTGATATAACTCACTGCATTGCATATGGATAGTTTTATTAAAAACCGATATAACTCAGTGAATTGCATATGGAGAGTGTTATTAAATACTGATATAACTCAGTGCATTGCATATGGATAGTTTTATTAAAAAGTGATATAACTCAGTGCATTGCATATGGATAGTTTGATTAAAAACTGATATAACTCAGTGAATTGCATTTGGTTAGTTTTATTAAAACCTGATATAACTCACTGCATTGCATATGGATAGTTTTATTAAAAACTGATCTAACGCAGTGCATTGCATATGGATAGTTTTATTAAAACCTGATATAACTCAGTGCATTGCATATGGATAGTTTAATTAAAAACTGATATAGCTCACTGCATTGCATATGGATAGTTTTATTAAAAACTGATATAACTCACTGCATTGCATATGGATAGTTTTATTAAAACCTGATATAACTCAGTGCAGTGCATATGGATAGTTTTATTAAAAACTGATATAACTCAGTGCATTGCATATGGATAGTTTAATTAAAACCTGATATAACTCAGTGCATTGCATATGGATAGTTTAATTAAAAACTGATATAACTCACTGCATTGCATATGGATAGTTTTATTAAAAACTGATCTAACTCAGTGCATTGCATATGGATAGTTTTATTAAAAACTGATATAACTCAGTGAATTGCATTTGGTTAGTTTTATTAAAAACTGATATAACTCACTGCATTGCATATGGATAGTTTTATTAAAAACTGATCTAACTCAGTGCATTGCATATGGATAGTTTTATTAAAACCTGATATATTTCAGTGCATTGCATATGGATAGTTTTATTAAAAACTGATATAACTCAGTGAATTGCATTTGGTTAGTTTTATTAAAAACTGATATAACTCACTGCATTGCATATGGATAGTTTTATTAAAAACTGATCTAACTCAGTGCATTGGATATGGATAGTTTTATTAAAACCTGATATATTTCAGTGCATTGCATATGGATAGTTTTATTAAAAACTGATATAACTCAGTGCATTGCATATGGATAGTTTTATTAAAAACTGATATAACTCAGTGAATTGCATTTGGTTAGTTTTATTAAAAACTGATATAACTCACTGCATTGCATATGGATAGTTTTATTAAAAACTGATCTAACTCAGTGCATTGCATATGGATAGTTTTATTAAAACCTGATATATTTCAGTGCATTGCATATGGATAGTTTTATTAAAAACTGATATAACTCAGTGAATTGCATTTGGTTAGTTTTATTAAAAACTGATATAACTCACTGCATTGCATATGGATAGTTTTATTAAAAACTGATCTAACTCAGTGCATTGCATATGGATAGTTTTATTAAAACCTGATATATTTCAGTGCATTGCATATGGATAGTTTTATTAAAAACTGATATAACTCAGTGCATTGCATATGGATAGTTTTATTAAAAACTGATATAACTCACTGCATTGCATATGGATAGTTTTATTAAAAACTGATATAACTCACTGCATTGCATATGGATAGTTTTATTAAAAACTGATCTAACTCAGTGCATTGCATATGGATAGTTTTATTAAAACCTGATATATTTCAGTGCATTGCATATGGATAGTTTTATTAAAAACTGATATAACTCAGTGCATTGCATATGGATAGTTTTATTAAAAACTGATATAACTCAGTGAATTGCATTTGGTTAGTTTTATTAAAAACTGATATAACTCACTGCATTGCATATGGATAGTTTTATTAAAAACTGATCTAACTCAGTGCATTGCATATGGATAGTTTTATTAAAACCTGATATATTTCAGTGCATTGCATATGGATAGTTTTATTAAAAACTGATATAACTCAGTGCATTGCATATGGATAGTTTTATTAAAAACTGATATAACTCAGTGAATTGCATTTGGTTAGTTTTATTAAAAACTGATATAACTCACTGCATTGCATATGGATAGTTTTATTAAAAACTGATCTAACTCAGTGCATTGCATATGGATAGTTTTATTAAAACCTGATATATTTCAGTGCATTGCATATGGATAGTTTTATTAAAAACTGTTATAACTCACTGCATTGCATATGGATAGTTTTATTAAAAACTGATATAACTCAGTGCATTGCATATGGATAGTTTTATTAAAAACTGATATAACTCAGTGAATTGCATTTGGTTAGTTTTATTAAAAACTGATATAACTCACTGCATTGCATATGGATAGTTTTATTAAAAACTGATCTAACTCAGTGCATTGCATATGGATAGTTTTATTAAAACCTGATATATTTCAGTGCATTGCATATGGATAGTTTTATTAAAAACTGATATAACTCAGTGAATTGCATTTGGTTAGTTTTATTAAAAACTGATATAACTCACTGCATTGCATATGGATAGTTTTATTAAAAACTGATCTAACTCAGTGCATTGCATATGGATAGTTTTATTAAAACCTGATATATTTCAGTGCATTGCATATGGATAGTTTTATTAAAAACTGATATAACTCACTGCATTGCATATGGATAGTTTTATTAAAACCTGATATAACTCAGTGCAGTGCATATGGATAGTTTTATTAAAAACTGATATAACTCAGTGCATTGCATATGGATAGTTTAATTAAAACCTGATATAACTCAGTGCATTGCATATGGATAGTTTAATTAAAAACTGATATAACTCACTGCATTGCATATGGATAGTTTTATTAAAAACTGATCTAACTCAGTGCATTGCATATGGATAGTTTTATTAAAAACTGATATAACTCAGTGAATTGCATTTGGTTAGTTTTATTAAAAACTGATATAACTCACTGCATTGCATATGGATAGTTTTATTAAAAACTGATCTAACTCAGTGCATTGCATATGGATAGTTTTATTAAAACCTGATATATTTCAGTGCATTGCATATGGATAGTTTAATTAAAACCTGATATAACTCAGTGCATTGCATATGGATAGTTTAATTAAAAACTGATATAACTCACTGCATTGCATATGGATAGTTTTATTAAAAACTGATCTAACTCAGTGCATTGCATATGGATAGTTTTATTAAAAACTGATATAACTCAGTGAATTGCATTTGGTTAGTTTTATTAAAAACTGATATAACCCACTGCATTGCATATGGATAGTTTTATTAAAAACTGATCTAACGCAGTGCATTGCATATGGATAGTTTTATTAAAACCTGATATAACTCAGTGCATTGCATATGGATAGTTTAATTAAAAACTGATATAACTCACTGCATTGCATATGGATAGTTTTATTAAAAACTGATATAACTCACTGCATTGCATATGGATAGTTTTATTAAAAACTGATATAACTCACTGCATTGCATATGGATAGTTTTATTAAAACCTGATATAACTCAGTGCAGTGCATATGGATAGTTTTATTAAAAACTGATATAACTCACTGCATTGCATATGGATAGTTTTATTAAAAACCGATATAACTCAGTGAATTGCATATGGATAGTGTTATTAAATACTGATATAACTCAGTGCATTGCATATGGATAGTTTTATTAAAAAGTGATATAACTCAGTGCATTGCATATGGATAGTTTGATTAAAAACTGATATAACTCAGTGAATTGCATTTGGTTAGTTTTATTAAAACCTGATATAACTCACTGCATTGCATATGGATAGTTTTATTAAAAACTGATCTAACGCAGTGCATTGCATATGGATAGTTTTATTAAAACCTGATATAACTCAGTGCATTGCATATGGATAGTTTAATTAAAAACTGATATAACTCACTGCATTGCATATGGATAGTTTTATTAAAAACTGATATAACTCACTGCATTGCATATGGATAGTTTTATTAAAACCTGATATAACTCAGTGCAGTGCATATGGATAGTTTTATTAAAAACTGATATAACTCAGTGCATTGCATATGGATAGTTTTATTAAAACCTGATATAACTCAGTGCATTGCATATGGATAGTTTAATTAAAAACTGATATAACTCACTGCATTGCATATGGATAGTTTTATTAAAAACTGATCTAACTCAGTGCATTGCATATGGATAGTTTTATTAAAAACTGATATAACTCAGTGAATTGCATTTGGTTAGTTTTATTAAAAACTGATATAACTCACTGCATTGCATATGGATAGTTTTATTAAAAACTGATCTAACTCATTGCATTGCATATGGATAGTTTTATTAAAACCTGATATATTTCAGTGCATTGCATATGGATAGTTTTATTAAAAACTGATATAACTCACTGCATTGCATATGGATAGTTTTATTAAAACCTGATCTAACTCAGTGCATTGCATATGGATAGTTTTATTAAAACCTGATATAACTCAGTGCATTGCATATGGATAGTTTAATTAAAAACTGATATAACTCACTGCATTGCATATGGATAGTTTTATTAAAAACTGATATAACTCAGTGCATTGCATTTGGTTAGTTTTATTAAAAACTGATATAACTCAGTGCATTGCATATGGATAGTTTTATTAAAAACTGATCTAACGCAGTGCATTGCATATGGATAGTTTTATTAAAACCTGATATAACTCAGTGCATTGCATATGGATAGTTTAATTAAAAACTGATATAACTCACTGCATTGCATATGGATAGTTTTATTAAAACCTGATATAACTCAGTGCATTGCATATGGATAGTTTTATTAAAAACTGATATAACTCAGTGAAATGCATTTGGTTAGTTTTATTAAAAACTGATATAACTCACTGCATTGCATATGGATAGTTTTATTAAAACCTGATATAACTCACTGCATTGCATATGGATAGTTTTATTAAAAACTGATATAACTCACTGCATTGCATATGGATAGTTTTATTAAAAACTGATATAACTCAGTGAATTGCATTTGGTTAGTTTTATTAAAAACTGATATAACTCACTGCATTGCATATGGATAGTTTTATTAAAACCTGATATAACTCAGTGCATTGCATATGGATAGTTTTATTAAAAACTGATATAACTCAGTGAATTGCATTTGGTTAGTTTTATTAAAAACTGATATAACTCACTGCATTGCATATGGATAGTTTTATTAAAACCTGATATAACTCAGTGCATTGCATATGGATAGTTTTATTAAAAACTGATATAACTCAGTGAATTGCATTTGGTTAGTTTTATTAAAAACTGATATAACTCACTGCATTGCATATGGATAGTTTTATTAAAACCTGATATAACTCAGTGCATTGCATATGGATAGTTTTATTAAAAACTGATATAACTCAGTGAATTGCATTTGGTTAGTTTTATTAAAAACTGATATAACTCACTGCATTGCATATGGCTAGTTTTATTAAAAACTGATATAACTCACTGCATTGCATATGGATAGTTTTATTAAAAACTGATATAACTCACTGCATTGCATATGGATAGTTTTATTAAAACCTGATATAACTCAGTGCAGTGCATATGGATAGTTTTATTAAAAACTGATATAACTCACTGCATTGCATATGGATAGTTTTATTAAAAACCGATATAACTCAGTGAATTGCATATGGAGAGTGTTATTAAATACTGATATAACTCAGTGCATTGCATATGGATAGTTTTATTAAAAAGTGATATAACTCAGTGCATTGCATATGGATAGTTTGATTAAAAACTGATATAACTCAGTGAATTGCATTTGGTTAGTTTTATTAAAACCTGATATAACTCACTGCATTGCATATGGATAGTTTTATTAAAAACTGATCTAACGCAGTGCATTGCATATGGATAGTTTTATTAAAAACTGATCTAACTAAGTGCATTGCATATGGATAGTTTTATTAAAACCTGATATATTTCAGTGCATTGCATATGGATAGTTTTATTAAAAACTGTTATAACTCACTGCATTGCATATGGATAGTTTTATTAAAAACTGATATAACTCAGTGCATTGCATATGGATAGTTTTATTAAAAACTGATATAACTCAGTGAATTGCATTTGGTTAGTTTTATTAAAAACTGATATAACTCACTGCATTGCATATGGATAGTTTTATTAAAAACTGATCTAACTCAGTGCATTGCATATGGATAGTTTTATTAAAACCTGATATATTTCAGTGCATTGCATATGGATAGTTTTATTAAAAACTGATATAACTCAGTGAATTGCATTTGGTTAGTTTTATTAAAAACTGATATAACTCACTGCATTGCATATGGATAGTTTTATTAAAAACTGATCTAACTCAGTGCATTGCATATGGATAGTTTTATTAAAACCTGATATATTTCAGTGCATTGCATATGGATAGTTTTATTAAAAACTGATATAACTCACTGCATTGCATATGGATAGTTTTATTAAAACCTGATATAACTCAGTGCAGTGCATATGGATAGTTTTATTAAAAACTGATATAACTCAGTGCATTGCATATGGATAGTTTAATTAAAACCTGATATAACTCAGTGCATTGCATATGGATAGTTTAATTAAAAACTGATATAACTCACTGCATTGCATATGGATAGTTTTATTAAAAACTGATCTAACTCAGTGCATTGCATATGGATAGTTTTATTAAAAACTGATATAACTCAGTGAATTGCATTTGGTTAGTTTTATTAAAAACTGATATAACTCACTGCATTGCATATGGATAGTTTTATTAAAAACTGATCTAACTCAGTGCATTGCATATGGATAGTTTTATTAAAACCTGATATATTTCAGTGCATTGCATATGGATAGTTTAATTAAAACCTGATATAACTCAGTGCATTGCATATGGATAGTTTAATTAAAAACTGATATAACTCACTGCATTGCATATGGATAGTTTTATTAAAAACTGATCTAACTCAGTGCATTGCATATGGATAGTTTTATTAAAAACTGATATAACTCAGTGAATTGCATTTGGTTAGTTTTATTAAAAACTGATATAACTCACTGCATTGCATATGGATAGTTTTATTAAAAACTGATCTAACGCAGTGCATTGCATATGGATAGTTTTATTAAAACCTGATATAACTCAGTGCATTGCATATGGATAGTTTAATTAAAAACTGATATAACTCACTGCATTGCATATGGATAGTTTTATTAAAAACTGATATAACTCACTGCATTGCATATGGATAGTTTTATTAAAAACTGATATAACTCACTGCATTGCATATGGATAGTTTTATTAAAACCTGATATAACTCAGTGCAGTGCATATGGATAGTTTTATTAAAAACTGATATAACTCACTGCATTGCATATGGATAGTTTTATTAAAAACCGATATAACTCAGTGAATTGCATATGGATAGTGTTATTAAATACTGATATAACTCAGTGCATTGCATATGGATAGTTTTATTAAAAAGTGATATAACTCAGTGCATTGCATATGGATAGTTTGATTAAAAACTGATATAACTCAGTGAATTGCATTTGGTTAGTTTTATTAAAACCTGATATAACTCACTGCATTGCATATGGATAGTTTTATTAAAAACTGATCTAACGCAGTGCATTGCATATGGATAGTTTTATTAAAACCTGATATAACTCAGTGCATTGCATATGGATAGTTTAATTAAAAACTGATATAACTCACTGCATTGCATATGGATAGTTTTATTAAAAACTGATATAACTCACTGCATTGCATATGGATAGTTTTATTAAAACCTGATATAACTCAGTGCAGTGCATATGGATAGTTTTATTAAAAACTGATATAACTCAGTGCATTGCATATGGATAGTTTTATTAAAACCTGATATAACTCAGTGCATTGCATATGGATAGTTTAATTAAAAACTGATATAACTCACTGCATTGCATATGGATAGTTTTATTAAAAACTGATCTAACTCAGTGCATTGCATATGGATAGTTTTATTAAAAACTGATATAACTCAGTGAATTGCATTTGGTTAGTTTTATTAAAAACTGATATAACTCACTGCATTGCATATGGATAGTTTTATTAAAAACTGATCTAACTCATTTCATTGCATATGGATAGTTTTATTAAAACCTGATATATTTCAGTGCATTGCATATGGATAGTTTTATTAAAAACTGATATAACTCACTGCAGTGCATATGGATAGTTTTATTAAAACCTGATCTAACTCAGTGCATTGCATATGGATAGTTTTATTAAAACCTGATATAACTCAGTGCATTGCATATGGATAGTTTAATTAAAAACTGATATAACTCACTGCATTGCATATGGATAGTTTTATTAAAAACTGATATAACTCAGTGCATTGCATTTGGTTAGTTTTATTAAAAACTGATATAACTCAGTGCATTGCATATGGATAGTTTTATTAAAAACTGATCTAACGCAGTGCATTGCATATGGATAGTTTTATTAAAACCTGATATAACTCAGTGCATTGCATATGGATAGTTTAATTAAAAACTGATATAACTCACTGCATTGCATATGGATAGTTTTATTAAAACCTGATATAACTCAGTGCATTGCATATGGATAGTTTTATTAAAAACTGATATAACTCAGTGAATTGCATTTGGTTAGTTTTATTAAAAACTGATATAACTCACTGCATTGCATATGGATAGTTTTATTAAAACCTGATATAACTCACTGCATTGCATATGGATAGTTTTATTAAAAACTGATATAACTCACTGCATTGCATATGGATAGTTTTATTAAAAACTGATATAACTCAGTGAATTGCATTTGGTTAGTTTTATTAAAAACTGATATAACTCACTGCATTGCATATGGATAGTTTTATTAAAACCTGATATAACTCAGTGCATTGCATATGGATAGTTTTATTAAAAACTGATATAACTCAGTGAATTGCATTTGGTTAGTTTTATTAAAAACTGATATAACTCACTGCATTGCATATGGATAGTTTTATTAAAACCTGATATAACTCAGTGCATTGCATATGGATAGTTTTATTAAAAACTGATATAACTCAGTGAATTGCATTTGGTTAGTTTTATTAAAAACTGATATAACTCACTGCATTGCATATGGATAGTTTTATTAAAACCTGATATAACTCAGTGCATTGCATATGGATAGTTTTATTAAAAACTGATATAACTCAGTGAATTGCATTTGGTTAGTTTTATTAAAAACTGATATAACTCACTGCATTGCATATGGCTAGTTTTATTAAAAACTGATATAACTCACTGCATTGCATATGGATAGTTTTATTAAAAACTGATATAACTCACTGCATTGCATATGGATAGTTTTATTAAAACCTGATATAACTCAGTGCAGTGCATATGGATAGTTTTATTAAAAACTGATATAACTCACTGCATTGCATATGGATAGTTTTATTAAAAACCGATATAACTCAGTGAATTGCATATGGAGAGTGTTATTAAATACTGATATAACTCAGTGCATTGCATATGGATAGTTTTATTAAAAAGTGATATAACTCAGTGCATTGCATATGGATAGTTTGATTAAAAACTGATATAACTCAGTGAATTGCATTTGGTTAGTTTTATTAAAACCTGATATAACTCACTGCATTGCATATGGATAGTTTTATTAAAAACTGATCTAACGCAGTGCATTGCATATGGATAGTTTTATTAAAACCTGATATAACTCAGTGCATTGCATATGGATAGTTTAATTAAAAACTGATATAGCTCACTGCATTGCATATGGATAGTTTTATTAAAAACTGATATAACTCACTGCATTGCATATGGATAGTTTTATTAAAACCTGATATAACTCAGTGCAGTGCATATGGATAGTTTTATTAAAAACTGATATAACTCAGTGCATTGCATATGGATAGTTTAATTAAAACCTGATATAACTCAGTGCATTGCATATGGATAGTTTAATTAAAAACTGATATAACTCACTGCATTGCATATGGATAGTTTTATTAAAAACTGATCTAACTCAGTGCATTGCATATGGATAGTTTTATTAAAAACTGATATAACTCAGTGAATTGCATTTGGTTAGTTTTATTAAAAACTGATATAACTCACTGCATTGCATATGGATAGTTTTATTAAAAACTGATCTAACTCAGTGCATTGCATATGGATAGTTTTATTAAAACCTGATATATTTCAGTGCATTGCATATGGATAGTTTTATTAAAAACTGATATAACTCACTGCATTGCATATGGATAGTTTTATTAAAACCTGATCTAACTCAGTGCATTGCATATGGATAGTTTTATTAAAACCTGATATAACTCAGTGCATTGCATATGGATAGTTTTATTAAAACCTGATATAACTCAGTGCATTGCATATGGATAGTTTTATTAAAAACTGATATAACTCAGTGCATTGCATATGGATAGTTTTATTAAAACCTGATATAACTCAGTGCATTGCATATGGATAGTTTAATTAAAACCTGATATAACTCAGTGCATTGCATATGGATACTTTAATTAAAAACTGATATAACTCACTGCATTGCATATGGATAGTTTTATTAAAAACTGATATAACTCAGTGCATTGCATTTGGTTAGTTTTATTAAAAACTGATATAACTCAGTGCATTGCATATGGATAGTTTTATTAAAAACTGATCTAACGCAGTGCATTGCATATGGATAGTTTTATTAAAACCTGATATAACTCAGTGCATTGCATATGGATAGTTTAATTAAAAACTGATATAACTCACTGCATTGCATATGGATAGTTTTATTAAAACCTGATATAACTCAGTGCATTGCATATGGATAGTTTTATTAAAAACTGATATAACTCAGTGAATTGCATTTGGTTAGTTTTATTAAAAACTGATATAACTCACTGCATTGCATATGGATAGTTTTATTAAAAACTGATATAACTCAGTGCATTGCATATGGATAGTTTTATTAAATACTGATATAACTCAGTGCATTGCATATGGATAGTTTTATTAAAAACTGTTATAACTCACTGCATTGCATATGGATAGTTTTATTAAAAACTGATATAACTCACTGCATTGCATATGGATAGTTTTATTAAAACCTGATATAACTCACTGCATTGCATATGGATAGTTTTATTAAAACCTGATATAACTCAGTGCATTGCATATGGATAGTTTTATTAAAAACAGATATAACTCAGTGAATTGCATTTGGTTAGTTTTATTAAAAACTGATATAACTCACTGCATTGCATATGGATAGTTTTATTAAAAACTCATATAACTCAGTGAATTGCATTTGGTTAGTTTTATTAAAAACTGATATAACTCAGTGCCTTGCATATGGATAGTTTTATTAAAACCTGATATAACTCACTGCATTGCATATGGATAGTTTTATTAAAACCTGATATAACTCAGTGCATTGCATATGGATAGTTTTATTAAAAACTGATATAACTCAGTGAATTGCATTTGGTTAGTTTTATTAAAACCTGATATAACTCACTGCATTGCATATGGATAGTTTTATTAAAAACTGATCTAACGCAGTGCATTGCATATGGATAGTTTTATTAAAACCTGATATAACTCACTGCATTGCATATGGATAGTTTTATTAAAAACTGATATAACTCAGTGCATTGCATATGGATAGTGTTATTAAATACTGATATAACTCAGTGCATTGCATATGGATAGTTTTATTAAAAAGTGATATAACTCAGTGCATTGCATATGGATAGTTTGATTAAAAACTGATATAACTCAGTGAATTGCATTTGGTTAGTTTTATTAAAACCTGATATAACTCACTGCATTGCATATGGATAGTTTTATTAAAAACTGATATAACTCAGTGCATTGCATATGGATAGTGTTATTAAATACTGATATAACTCAGTGCATTGCATATGGATAGTTTTATTAAAAAGTGATATAACTCAGTGCATTGCATATGGATAGTTTGATTAAAAACTGATATAACTCAGTGAATTGCATTTGGTTAGTTTTATTAAAACCTGATATAACTCACTGCATTGCATATGGATAGTTTTATTAAAAACTGATCTAACGCAGTGCATTGCATATGGATAGTTTTATTAAAACCTGATATAACTCAGTGCATTGCATATGGATAGTTTAATTAAAACCTGATATAACTCACTGCATTGCATATGGATAGTTTTATTAAAAACTGATCTAACGCAGTGCATTGCATATGGATAGTTTTATTAAAACCTGATATAACTCAGTGCATTGCATATGGATAGTTTAATTAAAAACTGATATAACTCACTGCATTGCATATGGATAGTTTTATTAAAAACCGATATAACTCAGTGAATTGCATATGGATAGTGTTATTAAATACTGATATAACTCAGTGCATTGCATATGGATAGTTTTATTAAAAAGTGATATAACTCAGTGCATTGCATATGGATAGTTTGATTAAAAACTGATATAACTCAGTGAATTGCATTTGGTTAGTTTTATTAAAACCTGATATAACTCACTGCATTGCATATGGATAGTTTTATTAAAAACTGATCTAACGCAGTGCATTGCATATGGATAGTTTTATTAAAACCTGATATAACTCAGTGCATTGCATATGGATAGTTTAATTAAAAACTGATATAACTCACTGCATTGCATATGGATAGTTTTATTAAAAACTGATATAACTCACTGCATTGCATATGGATAGTTTTATTAAAACCTGATATAACTCAGTGCAGTGCATATGGATAGTTTTATTAAAAACTGATATAACTCAGTGCATTGCATATGGATAGTTTTATTAAAACCTGATATAACTCAGTGCATTGCATATGGATAGTTTAATTAAAAACTGATATAACTCACTGCAGTGCATATGGATAGTTTTATTAAAACCTGATATAACTCACTGCATTGCATATGGATAGTTTTATTAAAACCTGATATAACTCAGTGCATTGCATATGGATAGTTTTATTAAAAACAGATATAACTCAGTGAATTGCATTTGGTTAGTTTTATTAAAAACTGATATAACTCACTGCATTGCATATGGATAGTTTTATTAAAAACTGATATAACTCAGTGAATTGCATTTGGTTAGTTTTATTAAAAACTGATATAACTCAGTGCCTTGCATATGGATAGTTTTATTAAAACCTGATATAACTCACTGCATTGCATATGGATAGTTTTATTAAAACCTGATATAACTCAGTGCATTGCATATGGATAGTTTTATTAAAACCTGATATAACTCACTGCATTGCATATGGATAGTTTTATTAAAAACTGATATAACTCAGTGCATTGCATATGGATAGTGTTATTAAATACTGATATAACTCAGTGCATTGCATATGGATAGTTTTATTAAAAAGTGATATAACTCAGTGCATTGCATATGGATAGTTTGATTAAAAACTGATATAACTCAGTGAATTGCATTTGGTTAGTTTTATTAAAACCTGATATAACTCACTGCATTGCATATGGATAGTTTTATTAAAAACTGATATAACTCAGTGCATTGCATATGGATAGTGTTATTAAATACTGATATAACTCAGTGCATTGCATATGGATAGTTTTATTAAAAAGTGATATAACTCAGTGCATTGCATATGGATAGTTTGATTAAAAACTGATATAACTCAGTGAATTGCATTTGGTTAGTTTTATTAAAACCTGATATAACTCACTGCATTGCATATGGATAGTTTTATTAAAAACTGATCTAACGCAGTGCATTGCATATGGATAGTTTTATTAAAACCTGATATAACTCAGTGCATTGCATATGGATAGTTTAATTAAAACCTGATATAACTCACTGCATTGCATATGGATAGTTTTATTAAAAACTGATCTAACGCAGTGCATTGCATACGGATAGTTTTATTAAAACCTGATATAACTCAGTGCATTGCATATGGATAGTTTAATTAAAAACTGATATAACTCACTGCATTGCATATGGATAGTTTTATTAAAGACCGATATAACTCAGTGAATTGCATATGGATAGTGTTATTAAATACTGATATAACTCAGTGCATTGCATATGGATAGTTTTATTAAAAAGTGATATAACTCAGTGCATTGCATATGGATAGTTTGATTAAAAACTGATATAACTCAGTGAATTGCATTTGGTTAGTTTTATTAAAACCTGATATAACTCACTGCATTGCATATGGATAGTTTTATTAAAAACTGATCTAACGCAGTGCATTGCATATGGATAGTTTTATTAAAACCTGATATAACTCAGTGCATTGCATATGGATAGTTTAATTAAAAACTGATATAACTCACTGCATTGCATATGGATAGTTTAATTAAAAACTGATATAACCCACTGCATTGCATATGGATAGTTTTATTAAAAACTGATCTAACTCAGTGCATTGCATATGGATAGTTTTATTAAAAACTGATATAACTCACTGCATTGCATATGGATAGTTTTATTAAAACCTGATATAACTCAGTGCATTGCATTTGGTTAGTTTTATTAAAAACTGATATAACTCACTGCATTGCATATGGATAGTTTTATTAAAACCTGATATAACTCAGTGCATTGCATATGGATAGTTTTATTAAAAACTGATATAACTCACTGCATTGCATATAGATAGTTTTATTAAAACCTGATATAACTCAGTGCATTGCATATGGATAGTTTTATTAAAAACTGATATAACTCACTGCATTGCATATGGATAGTTTTATTAAAACCTGATATAACTCAGTGCATTGCATATGGATAGTTTAATTAAAAACTGATATAACCCACTGCATTGCATATGGATAGTTTTATTAAAACCTGATCTAACTCAGTGCATTGCATATGGATAGTTTTATTAAAACCTGATATAACTCAGTGCATTGCATATGGATAGTTTTATTAAAACCTGATATAACTCAGTGCATTGCATATGGATAGTTTTATTAAAACCTGATATAACTCAGTGCATTGCATATGGATAGTTTAATTAAAAACTGATATAACTCACTGCATTGCATATGGATAGTTTTATTAAAACCTGATATAACTCAGTGCATTGCATATGGATAGTTTTATTAAAAACTGATATAACTCAGTGAATTGCATTTGGTTAGTTTTATTAAAAACTGATATAACTCACTGCATTGCATATGGATAGTTTTATTAAAACCTGATATAACTCACTGCATTGCATATGGATAGTTTTATTAAAACCTGATATAACTCAGTGCATTGCATATGGATAGTTTTATTAAAAACTGATATAACTCAGTGAATTGCATTTGGTTAGTTTTATTAAAAACTGATATAACTCACTGCATTGCATATGGATAGTTTTATTAAAACCTGATATAACTCAGTGCATTGCATATGGATAGTTTTATTAAAAACTGATATAACTCAGTGAATTGCATTTGGTTAGTTTTATTAAAAACTGATATAACTCACTGCATTGCATATGGATAGTTTTATTAAAAACTGATATAACTCAGTGCATTGCATATGGATAGTTTTATTAAAAACTGATATAACTCAGTGAATTGCATTTGGTTAGTTTTATTAAAAACTGATATAACTCACTGCATTGCATATGGATAGTTTTATTAAAACCTGATATAACTCAGTGCATTGCATATGGATAGTTTTATTAAAAACTGATATAACTCAGTGAATTGCATTTGGTTAGTTTTATTAAAAACTGATATAACTCACTGCATTGCATATGGATAGTTTTATTAAAAACTGATATAACTCACTGCATTGCATATGGATAGTTTTATTAAAAACTGATATAACTCACTGCATTGCATATGGATAGTTTTATTAAAACCTGATATAACTCAGTGCAGTGCATATGGATAGTTTTATTAAAAACTGATATAACTCACTGCATTGCATATGGATAGTTTTATTAAAAACCGATATAACTCAGTGAATTGCATATGGATAGTGTTATTAAATACTGATATAACTCAGTGCATTGCATATGGATAGTTTTATTAAAAAGTGATATAACTCAGTGCATTGCATATGGATAGTTTGATTAAAAACTGATATAACTCAGTGAATTGCATTTGGTTAGTTTTATTAAAACCTGATATAACTCACTGCATTGCATATGGATAGTTTTATTAAAAACTGATCTAACGCAGTGCATTGCATATGGATAGTTTTATTAAAACCTGATATAACTCAGTGCATTGCATATGGATAGTTTAATTAAAAACTGATATAACTCACTGCATTGCATATGGATAGTTTTATTAAAAACTGATATAACTCACTGCATTGCATATGGATAGTTTTATTAAAACCTGATATAACTCAGTGCAGTGCATATGGATAGTTTTATTAAAAACTGATATAACTCAGTGCATTGCATATGGATAGTTTTATTAAAACCTGATATAACTCAGTGCATTGCATATGGATAGTTTAATTAAAAACTGATATAACTCACTGCATTGCATATGGATAGTTTTATTAAAAACTGATCTAACTCAGTGCATTGCATATGGATAGTTTTATTAAAAACTGATATAACTCAGTGAATTGCATTTGGTTAGTTTTATTAAAAACTGATATAACTCACTGCATTGCATATGGATAGTTTTATTAAAAACTGATCTAACTCAGTGCATTGCATATGGATAGTTTTATTAAAACCTGATATATTTCAGCGCATTGCATATGGATAGTTTTATTAAAAACTTATATAACTCACTGCATTGCATATGGATAGTTTTATTAAAACCTGATCTAACTCAGTGCATTGCATATGGATAGTTTTATTAAAACCTGATATAACTCAGTGCATTGCATATGGATAGTTTTATTAAAACCTGATATAACTCAGTGCATTGCATATGGATAGTTTTATTAAAAACTGATATAACTCAGTGCATTGCATATGGATAGTTTTATTAAAACCTGATATAACTCAGTGCATTGCATATGGATAGTTTAATTAAAACCTGATATAACTCAGTGCATTGCATATGGATAGTTTAATTAAAAACTGATATAACTCACTGCATTGCATATGGATAGTTTTATTAAAAACTGATATAACTCAGTGCATTGCATTTGGTTAGTTTTATTAAAAACTGATATAACTCAGTGCATTGCATATGGATAGTTTTATTAAAAACTGATCTAACGCAGTGCATTGCATATGGATAGTTTTATTAAAACCTGATATAACTCAGTGCATTGCATATGGATAGTTTAATTAAAAACTGATATAACTCACTGCATTGCATATGGATAGTTTTATTAAAACCTGATATAACTCAGTGCATTGCATATGGATAGTTTTATTAAAAACTGATATAACTCAGTGAATTGCATTTGGTTAGTTTTATTAAAAACTAATATAACTCACTGCATTGCATATGGATAGTTTTATTAAAAACAGATATAACTCAGTGAATTGCATTTGGTTAGTTTTATTAAAAACTGATATAACTCACTGCATTGCATATGGATAGTTTTATTAAAACCTGATATAACTCACTGCATTGCATATGGATAGTTTTATTAAAACCAGATATAACTCAGTGCATTGCATATGGATAGTTTTATTAAAAACTGATATAACTCAGTGAATTGCATTTGGTTAGTTTTATTAAAAACTGATATAACTCAGTGCCTTGCATATGGATAGTTTTATTAAAACCTGATATAACTCACTGCATTGCATATGGATAGTTTTATTAAAACCTGATATAACTCAGTGCATTGCATATGGATAGTTTTATTAAAAACTGATATAACTCAGTGAATTGCATTTGGTTAGTTTTATTAAAAACTGATATAACTCACTGCATTGCATATGGATAGTTTTATTAAAAACTGATATAACTCAGTGCATTGCATATGGATAGTTTTATTAAATACTGATATAACTCAGTGCATTGCATATGGATAGTTTTATTAAAAACTGATATAACTCACTGCATTGCATATGGATAGTTTTATTAAAAACTGATATAACTCAGTGCATTGCATATGGATAGTTTTATTAAAAACTGATATAACTCAGTGAATTGCATTTGGTTAGTTTTATTAAAAACTGATATAACTCACTGCATTGCATATGGATAGTTTTATTAAAAACTGTTATAACTCACTGCATTGCATATGGATAGTTTTATTAAAAACTGATATAACTCACTGCATTGCATATGGATAGTTTTATTAAAACCTGATATAACTCAGTGCATTGCATATGGATAGTTTTATTAAAAGCTGATATAACTCAGTGAATTGCATTTGGTTAGTTTTATTAAAAACTGATATAACTCACTGCATTGCATATGGATAGTTTTATTAAAACCTGATATAACTCAGTGCATTGCATATGGATAGTTTTATTAAAAACTGATATAACTCAGTGAATTGCATTTGGTTAGTTTTATTAAAAACTGATATAACTCACTGCATTGCATATGGATAGTTTTATTAAAACCTGATATAACTCAGTGAATTGCATTTGGTTAGTTTTATTAAAAACTGATATAACTCACTGCATTGCATATGGATAGTTTTATTAAAACCTGATATAACTCACTGCATTGCATATGGATAGTTTTATTAAAAACTGATATAACTCAGTGCATTGCATTTGGTTAGTTTTATTAAAAACTGATATAACTCACTGCATTGCATATGGATAGTTTTATTAAAAACTGTTATAACTCACTGCATTGCATATGGATAGTTTTATTAAAACCTGATATAACTCAGTGAATTGCATTTGGTTAGTTTTATTAAAAACTGATATAACTCACTGCATTGCATATGGATAGTTTTATTAAAAACTGATATAACTCACTGCATTGCATATGGATAGTTTTATTAAAAACTGATATAACTCAGTGCATTGCATATGGATAGTTTTATTAAATACTGATATAACTCAGTGAATTGCATTTGGTTAGTTTTATTAAAAACTGATATAACTCACTGCATTGCATATGGATAGTTTTATTAAAAACTGATATAACTCACTGCATTGCATATGGATAGTTTTATTAAAAACTGATATAACTCAGTGCATTGCATATGGATAGTTTTATTAAATACTGATATAACTCAGTGAATTGCATTTGGTTAGTTTTATTAAAAACTGATATAACTCACTGCATTGCATATGGATAGTTTTATTAAAAACTGATATAACTCAGTGCATTGCATATGGATAGTTTTATTAAAAACTGATATAACTCAGTGAATTGCATTTGGTTAGTTTTATTAAAAACTGATATAACTCACTGCATTGCATATGGATAGTTTTATTAAAAACTGTTATAACTCACTGCATTGCATATGGATAGTTTTATTAAAAACTGATATAACTCACTGCATTGCATATGGATAGTTTTATTAAAACCTGATATAACTCAGTGCATTGCATATGGATAGTTTTATTAAAAGCTGATATAACTCAGTGAATTGCATTTGGTTAGTTTTATTAAAAACTGATATAACTCACTGCATTGCATATGGATAGTTTTATTAAAACCTGATATAACTCAGTGCATTGCATATGGATAGTTTTATTAAAAACTGATATAACTCAGTGAATTGCATTTGGTTAGTTTTATTAAAAACTGATATAACTCACTGCATTGCATATGGATAGTTTTATTAAAACCTGATATAACTCAGTGAATTGCATTTGGTTAGTTTTATTAAAAACTGATATAACTCACTGCATTGCATATGGATAGTTTTATTAAAACCTGATATAACTCACTGCATTGCATATGGATAGTTTTATTAAAACCTGATATAACTCAGTGCATTGCATATGGATAGTTTTATTAAAAACTGATATAACTCAGTGAATTGCATTTGGTTAGTTTTATTAAAAACTGATATAACTCACTGCATTGCATATGGATAGTTTTATTAAAACCTGATATAACTCACTGCATTGCATATGGATAGTTTTATTAAAACCTGATATAACTCAGTGCATTGCATATGGATAGTTTTATTAAAAACTGATATAACTCAGTGAATTGCATTTGGTTAGTTTTATTAAAAACTGATATAACTCACTGCATTGCATATGGATAGTTTTATTAAAAACTGATATAACTCAGTGCATTGCATATGGATAGTTTTATTAAATACTGATATAACTCAGTGCATTGCATATGGATAGTTTTATTAAAAACTGTTATAACTCACTGCATTGCATATGGATAGTTTTATTAAAAACTGATATAACTCACTGCATTGCATATGGATAGTTTTATTAAAACCTGATATAACTCAGTGCATTGCATATGGATAGTTTTATTAAAAGCTGATATAACTCAGTGAATTGCATTTGGTTAGTTTTATTAAAAACTGATATAACTCACTGCATTGCATATGGATAGTTTTATTAAAACCTGATATAACTCAGTGCATTGCATATGGATAGTTTTATTAAAAACTGATATAACTCAGTGAATTGCATTTGGTTAGTTTTATTAAAAACTGATATAACTCACTGCATTGCATATGGATAGTTTTATTAAAACCTGATATAACTCAGTGCATTGCATATGGATAGTTTTATTAAAAACTGATATAACTCAGTGAATTGCATTTGGTTAGTTTTATTAAAAACTGATATAACTCACTGCATTGCATATGGATAGTTTTATTAAAACCTGATATAACTCAGTGCATTGCATATGGATAGTTTTATTAAAAACTGATATAACTCACTGCATTGCATATGGATAGTTTTATTAAAACCTGATATAACTCAGTGCATTGCATATGGATAGTTTTATTAAAAACTGATATAACTCAGTGAATTGCATAAGGTTAGTTTTATTAAAAACTGATATAACTCACTGCATTGCATATGGATAGTTTTATTAAAAACTGATATAACTCACTGCATTGCATATGGATAGTTTTATTAAAAACTGATATAACTCACTGCATTGCATATGGATAGTTTTATTAAAACCTGATATAACTCAGTGCATTGCATATGGATAGTTTTATTAAAAACTGATATAACTCAGTGAATTGCATTTGGTTAGTTTTATTAAAAACTGATATAACTCACTGCATTGCATATGGATAGTTTTATTAAAACCTGATATAACTCAGTGCATTGCATATGGATAGTTTTATTAAAAACTGATATAACTCAGTGAATTGCATTTGGTTAGTTTTATTAAAAACTGATATAACTCACTGCATTGCATATGGATAGTTTTATTAAAAACTGATATAACTCACTGCATTGCATATGGATAGTTTTATTAAAAACTGATATAACTCACTGCATTGCATATGGATAGTTTTATTAAAACCTGATATAACTCAGTGAAGTGCATATGGATAGTTTAATTAAAAACTGATATAACTCATTGCATTGCATATGGATAGTTTTATTAAAAACTGATATAACTCACTGCATTTCATATGGATAGTTTTATTAAAACCTGATATAACTCACTGCATTGCATATGGATAGTTTTATTAAAACCTGATATAACTCAGTGCATTGCATATGGATAGTTTTATTAAAAACTGATATAACTCAGTGAATTGCATTTGGTTAGTTTTATTAAAAACTGATATAACTCACTGCATTGCATATGGATAGTTTTATTAAAAACTGATATAACTCAGTGCATTGCATATGGATAGTTTTATTAAATACTGATATAACTCAGTGCATTGCATATGGATAGTTTTATTAAAAACTGTTATAACTCACTGCATTGCATATGGATAGTTTTATTAAAAACTGATATAACTCACTGCATTGCATATGGATAGTTTTATTAAAACCTGATATAACTCAGTGCATTGCATATGGATAGTTTTATTAAAAGCTGATATAACTCAGTGAATTGCATTTGGTTAGTTTTATTAAAAACTGATATAACTCACTGCATTGCATATGGATAGTTTTATTAAAACCTGATATAACTCAGTGTATTGCATATGGATAGTTTTATTAAAAACTGATATAACTCAGTGAATTGCATTTGGTTAGTTTTATTAAAAACTGATATAACTCACTGCATTGCATATGGATAGTTTTATTAAAACCTGATATAACTCAGTGAATTGCATTTGGTTAGTTTTATTAAAAACTGATATAACTCACTGCATTGCATATGGATAGTTTTATTAAAACCTGATATAACTCACTGCATTGCATATGGATAGTTTTATTAAAACCTGATATAACTCAGTGCATTGCATATGGATAGTTTTATTAAAAACTGATATAACTCAGTGAATTGCATTTGGTTAGTTTTATTAAAAACTGATATAACTCACTGCATTGCATATGGATAGTTTTATTAAAACCTG
The DNA here is from genome assembly GCA_037013455.1 of Ceratitis rosa. NCBI lineage: Eukaryota > Metazoa > Arthropoda > Insecta > Diptera > Tephritidae > Ceratitis > Ceratitis rosa. The sequence continues at coordinate 44,960 of JAWMAG010000100.1, read as the reverse complement.
ATATAACTCACTGCATTGCATATGGATAGTTTTATTAAAACCTGATATAACTCAGTGCATTGCATATGGATAGTTTTATTAAAAACTGATATAACTCAGTGAATTGCATTTGGTTAGTTTTATTAAAAACTGATATAACTCACTGCATTGCATATGGATAGTTTTATTAAAACCTGATATAACTCAGTGCATTGCATATGGATAGTTTTATTAAAAACTGATATAACTCACTGCATTGCATATGGATAGTTTTATTAAAACCTGATATAACTCAGTGCATTGCATATGGATAGTTTTATTAAAAACTGATATAACTCAGTGAATTGCATAAGGTTAGTTTTATTAAAAACTGATATAACTCACTGCATTGCATATGGATAGTTTTATTAAAAACTGATATAACTCACTGCATTGCATATGGATAGTTTTATTAAAAACTGATATAACTCACTGCATTGCATATGGATAGTTTTATTAAAACCTGATATAACTCAGTGCATTGCATATGGATAGTTTTATTAAAAACTGATATAACTCAGTGAATTGCATTTGGTTAGTTTTATTAAAAACTGATATAACTCACTGCATTGCATATGGATAGTTTTATTAAAACCTGATATAACTCAGTGCATTGCATATGGATAGTTTTATTAAAAACTGATATAACTCAGTGAATTGCATTTGGTTAGTTTTATTAAAAACTGATATAACTCACTGCATTGCATATGGATAGTTTTATTAAAAACTGATATAACTCACTGCATTGCATATGGATAGTTTTATTAAAAACTGATATAACTCACTGCATTGCATATGGATAGTTTTATTAAAACCTGATATAACTCAGTGAAGTGCATATGGATAGTTTAATTAAAAACTGATATAACTCATTGCATTGCATATGGATAGTTTTATTAAAAACTGATATAACTCACTGCATTTCATATGGATAGTTTTATTAAAACCTGATATAACTCACTGCATTGCATATGGATAGTTTTATTAAAACCTGATATAACTCAGTGCATTGCATATGGATAGTTTTATTAAAAACTGATATAACTCAGTGAATTGCATTTGGTTAGTTTTATTAAAAACTGATATAACTCACTGCATTGCATATGGATAGTTTTATTAAAAACTGATATAACTCAGTGCATTGCATATGGATAGTTTTATTAAATACTGATATAACTCAGTGCATTGCATATGGATAGTTTTATTAAAAACTGTTATAACTCACTGCATTGCATATGGATAGTTTTATTAAAAACTGATATAACTCACTGCATTGCATATGGATAGTTTTATTAAAACCTGATATAACTCAGTGCATTGCATATGGATAGTTTTATTAAAAGCTGATATAACTCAGTGAATTGCATTTGGTTAGTTTTATTAAAAACTGATATAACTCACTGCATTGCATATGGATAGTTTTATTAAAACCTGATATAACTCAGTGTATTGCATATGGATAGTTTTATTAAAAACTGATATAACTCAGTGAATTGCATTTGGTTAGTTTTATTAAAAACTGATATAACTCACTGCATTGCATATGGATAGTTTTATTAAAACCTGATATAACTCAGTGAATTGCATTTGGTTAGTTTTATTAAAAACTGATATAACTCACTGCATTGCATATGGATAGTTTTATTAAAACCTGATATAACTCACTGCATTGCATATGGATAGTTTTATTAAAACCTGATATAACTCAGTGCATTGCATATGGATAGTTTTATTAAAAACTGATATAACTCAGTGAATTGCATTTGGTTAGTTTTATTAAAAACTGATATAACTCACTGCATTGCATATGGATAGTTTTATTAAAACCTGATATAACTCACTGCATTGCATATGGATAGTTTTATTAAAACCTGATATAACTCAGTGCATTGCATATGGATAGTTTTATTAAAAACTGATATAACTCAGTGAATTGCATTTGGTTAGTTTTATTAAAAACTGATATAACTCACTGCATTGCATATGGATAGTTTTATTAAAAACTGATATAACTCAGTGCATTGCATATGGATAGTTTTATTAAATACTGATATAACTCAGTGCATTGCATATGGATAGTTTTATTAAAAACTGTTATAACTCACTGCATTGCATATGGATAGTTTTATTAAAAACTGATATAACTCACTGCATTGCATATGGATAGTTTTATTAAAACCTGATATAACTCAGTGCATTGCATATGGATAGTTTTATTAAAAGCTGATATAACTCAGTGAATTGCATTTGGTTAGTTTTATTAAAAACTGATATAACTCACTGCATTGCATATGGATAGTTTTATTAAAACCTGATATAACTCAGTGCATTGCATATGGATAGTTTTATTAAAAACTGATATAACTCAGTGAATTGCATTTGGTTAGTTTTATTAAAAACTGATATAACTCACTGCATTGCATATGGATAGTTTTATTAAAACCTGATATAACTCAGTGCATTGCATATGGATAGTTTTATTAAAAACTGATATAACTCAGTGAATTGCATTTGGTTAGTTTTATTAAAAACTGATATAACTCACTGCATTGCATATGGATAGTTTTATTAAAACCTGATATAACTCAGTGCATTGCATATGGATAGTTTTATTAAAAACTGATATAACTCAGTGAATTGCATTTGGTTAGTTTTATTAAAAACTGATATAACTCACTGCATTGCATATGGATAGTTTTATTAAAACCTGATATAACTCAGTGCATTGCATATGGATAGTTTTATTAAAAACTGATATAACTCAGTGAATTGCATATGGTTAGTTTTATTAAAAACTGATATAACTCACTGCATTGCATATGGATAGTTTTATTAAAAACTGATATAACTCACTGCATTGCATATGGATAGTTTTATTAAAAACTGATATAACTCACTGCATTGCATATGGATAGTTTTATTAAAACCTGATATAACTCAGTGCATTGCATATGGATAGTTTTATTAAAAACTGATATAACTCAGTGAATTGCATTTGGTTAGTTTTATTAAAAACTGATATAACTCACTGCATTGCATATGGATAGTTTTATTAAAACCTGATATAACTCAGTGCATTGCATATGGATAGTTTTATTAAAAACTGATATAACTCAGTGAATTGCATTTGGTTAGTTTTATTAAAAACTGATATAACTCACTGCATTGCATATGGATAGTTTTATTAAAAACTGATATAACTCAGTGCATTGCATATGGATAGTTTTATTAAAAACTGATATAACTCACTGCATTGCATATGGATAGTTTTATTAAAACCTGATATAACTCAGTGCATTGCATATGGATAGTTTTATTAAAAACTGATATAACTCAGTGAATTGCATTTGGTTAGTTTTATTAAAAACTGATATAACTCACTGCATTGCATATGGATAGTTTTATTAAAACCTGATATAACTCACTGCATTGCATATGGATAGTTTTATTAAAACCTGATATAACTCAGTGCATTGCATATGGATAGTTTTATTAAAAACTGATATAACTCAGTGAATTGCATTTGGTTAGTTTTATTAAAAACTGATATAACTCACTGCATTGCATATGGATAGTTTTATTAAAAACTGATATAACTCAGTGCATTGCATATGGATAGTTTTATTAAATACTGATATAACTCAGTGCATTGCATATGGATAGTTTTATTAAAAACTGTTATAACTCACTGCATTGCATATGGATAGTTTTATTAAAAACTGATATAACTCACTGCATTGCATATGGATAGTTTTATTAAAACCTGATATAACTCAGTGCATTGCATATGGATAGTTTTATTAAAAGCTGATATAACTCAGTGAATTGCATTTGGTTAGTTTTATTAAAAACTGATATAACTCACTGCATTGCATATGGATAGTTTTATTAAAACCTGATATAACTCAGTGCATTGCATATGGATAGTTTTATTAAAAACTGATATAACTCACTGCATTGCATATGGATAGTTTTATTAAAACCTGATATAACTCAGTGCATTGCATATGGATAGTTTTATTAAAACCTGATATAACTCAGTGAATTGCATTTGGTTAGTTTTATTAAAAACTGATATAACTCACTGCATTGCATATGGATAGTTTTATTAAAACCTGATATAACTCAGTGCATTGCATATGGATAGTTTTATTAAAAACTGATATAACTCAGTGAATTGCATTTGGTTAGTTTTATTAAAAACTGATATAACTCACTGCATTGCATATGGATAGTTTTATTAAAAACTGATATAACTCACTGCATTGCATATGGATAGTTTTATTAAAAACTGATATAACTCACTGCATTGCATATGGATAGTTTTATTAAAACCTGATATAACTCAGTGAAGTGCATATGGATAGTTTAATTAAAAACTGATATAACTCATTGCATTGCATATGGATAGTTTTATTAAAAACTGCTATAACTCACTGCATTTCATATGGATAGTTTTATTAAAAACTGATATAACTCACTGCATTGCATATGGATAGTTTTATTAAAACCTGATATAACTCAGTGCATTGCATATGGATAGTTTTATTAAAAACTGATATAACTCACTGCATTGCATATGGATAGTTTTATTAAAAACTGATATAACTCAGTGCATTGCATATGGATAGTGTTATTAAATACTGATATAACTCAGTGCATTGCATATGGATAGTTTTATTAAAAACTGATATAACTCACTGCATTGCATATGGATAGTTTTATTAAAAACTGATATAACTCACTGCATTGCATATGGATAGTTTTATTAAAACCTGATATAACTCAGTGCAGTGCATATGGATAGTTTAATTAAAAACTGATATAACTCACTGCATTGCATATGGATAGTTTTATTAAAAACCGATATAACTCAGTGCATTGCATATGGATAGTGTTATTAAATACTGATATAACTCAGTGCATTGCATATGGATAGTTTTATTAAAAAGTGATATAACTCAGTGCATTGCATATGGATCGTTTGATTAAAAACTGATATAACTCAGTGAATTGCATTTGGTTAGTTTTATTAAAACCTGATATAACTCACTGCATTGCATATGGATAGTTTTATTAAAAACTGATCTAACGCAGTGCATTGCATATGGATAGTTTTATTAAAACCTGATATAACTCAGTGCATTGCATATGGATAGTTTAATTAAAAACTGATATAACTCACTGCATTGCATATGGATAGTTTTATTAAAAACTGATATAACTCACTGCATTGCATATGGATAGTTTTATTAAAACCTGATATAACTCAGTGCAGTGCATATGGATAGTTTTATTAAAAACTGATATAACTCAGTGCATTGCATATGGATAGTTTTATTAAAACCTGATATAACTCAGTGCATTGCATATGGATAGTTTAATTAAAACCTGATATAACTCAGTGCATTGCATATGGATAGTTTTATTAAAAACTGATATAACTCAGTGAATTGCATTTGGTTAGTTTTATTAAAAACTGATATAACTCACTGCATTGCATATGGATAGTTTTATTAAAAACTGATATAACTCAGTGCATTGCATATGGATAGTTTAATTAAAACCTGATATAACTCAGTGCATTGCATATGGATAGTTTTATTAAAAACTGATATAACTCAGTGAATTGCATTTGGTTAGTTTTATTAAAAACTGATATAACTCACTGCATTGCATATGGATAGTTTTATTAAAAACTGATATAACTCAGTGCATTGCATATGGATAGTTTAATTAAAACCTGATATAACTCAGTGCATTGCATATGGATAGTTTTATTAAAAACTGATATAACTCAGTGAATTGCATTTGGTTAGTTTTATTAAAAACTGATATAACTCACTGCATTGCATATGGATAGTTTTATTAAAAACTGATCTAACTCAGTGCATTGCATATGGATAGTTTTATTAAAACCTGATATAACTCAGTGCATTGCATATGGATAGTTTTATTAAAAACTGATATAACTCAGTGAATTGCATTTGGTTAGTTTTATTAAAAACTGATATAACTCACTGCATTGCATATGGATAGTTTTATTAAAAACTGATATAACTCAGTGCATTGCATATGGATAGTTTTATTAAAACCTGATATATTTCAGTGCATTGCATATGGATAGTTTTATTAAAAACTGATATAACTCACTGCATTGCATATGGATAGTTTTATTAAAACCTGATCTAACTCAGTGCATTGCATATGGATAGTTTTATTAAAACCTGATATAACTCAGTGCATTGCATATGGATAGTTTTATTAAAACCTGATATAACTCAGTGCATTGCATATGGATAGTTTTATTAAAAACTGATATAACTCAGTGCATTGCATATGGATAGTTTTATTAAAACCTGATATAACTCAGTGCATTGCATATGGATAGTTTAATTAAAACCTGATATAACTCAGTGCATTGCATATGGATAGTTTTATTAAAAACTGATATAACTCAGTGAATTGCATTTGGTTAGTTTTATTAAAACCTGATCTAACTCAGTGCATTGCATATGGATAGTTTTATTAAAACCTGATATAACTCAGTGCATTGCATATGGATAGTTTTATTAAAACCTGATATAACTCAGTGCATTGCATATGGATAGTTTTATTAAAAACTGATATAACTCAGTGAATTGCATTTGGTTAGTTTTATTAAAACCTGATATAACTCAGTGCATTGCATATGGATAGTTTAATTAAAACCTGATATAACTCAGTGCATTGCATATGGATAGTTTTATTAAAACCTGATATAACTCAGTGCATTGCATATGGATAGTTTTATTAAAACCTGATATAACTCAGTGCATTGCATATGGATAGTTTTATTAAAACCTGATATAACTCAGTGCATTGCATATGGATAGTTTTATTAAAAACTGATATAACTCAGTGCATTGCATATGGATAGTTTTATTAAAACCTGATATAACTCAGTGCATTGCATATGGATAGTTTAATTAAAACCTGATATAACTCAGTGCATTGCATATGGATAGTTTTATTAAAAACTGATATAACTCAGTGAATTGCATTTGGTTAGTTTTATTAAAAACTGATATAACTCAGTGCATTGCATATGGATAGTTTAATTAAAAACTGATATAACTCACTGCATTGCATATGGATAGTTTTATTAAAAACTGATATAACTCAGTGCATTGCATTTGGTTAGTTTTATTAAAAACTGATATAACTCAGTGCATTGCATATGGATAGTTTTATTAAAAACTGATATAACTCAGTGCATTGCATTTGGTTAGTTTTATTAAAAACTGATATAACTCAGTGCATTGCATATGGATAGTTTTATTAAAACCTGATATAACTCAGTGCATTGCATATGGATAGTTTAATTAAAACCTGATATAACTCAGTGCATTGCATATGGATAGTTTTATTAAAACCTGATATAACTCAGTGCATTGCATATGGATAGTTTAATTAAAACCTGATATAACTCAGTGCATTGCATATGGATAGTTTAATTAAAAACTGATATAACTCACTGCATTGCATATGGATAGTTTTATTAAAAACTGATATAACTCAGTGCATTGCATTTGGTTAGTTTTATTAAAAACTGATATAACTCAGTGCATTGCATATGGATAGTTTTATTAAAAACTGATATAACTCAGTGAATTGCATTTGGTTAGTTTTATTAAAAACTGATATAACTCAGTGCATTGCATATGGATAGTTTAATTAAAACCTGATATAACTCAGTGCATTGCATATGGATAGTTTTATTAAAAACTGATATAACTCAGTGAATTGCATTTGGTTAGTTTTATTAAAACCTGATATAACTCAGTGCATTGCATATGGATAGTTTAATTAAAACCTGATATAACTCAGTGCATTGCATATGGATAGTTTTATTAAAAACTGATATAACTCAGTGAATTGCATTTGGTTAGTTTTATTAAAAACTGATATAACTCAGTGCATTGCATATGGATAGTTTAATTAAAACCTGATATAACTCAGTGCATTGCATATGGATAGTTTTATTAAAACCTGATATAACTCAGTGCATTGCATATGGATAGTTTTATTAAAAACTGATATAACTCAGTGAATTGCATTTGGTTAGTTTTATTAAAACCTGATATAACTCAGTGCATTGCATATGGATAGTTTTATTAAAAACTGATATAACTCAGTGAATTGCATTTGGTTAGTTTTATTAAAACCTGATATAACTCAGTGCATTGCATATGGATAGTTTAATTAAAACCTGATATAACTCAGTGCATTGCATATGGATAGTTTTATTAAAACCTGATATAACTCAGTGCATTGCATATGGATAGTTTTATTAAAAACTGATATAACTCAGTGCATTGCATATGGATAGTTTTATTAAAAACTGATATAACTCAGTGCATTGCATATGGATAGTTTAATTAAAACCTGATATAACTCAGTGCATTGCATATGGATAGTTTTATTAAAAACTGATATAACTCAGTGAATTGCATTTGGTTAGTTTTATTAAAAACTGATATAACTCAGTGCATTGCATATGGATAGTTTAATTAAAACCTGATATAACTCAGTGCATTGCATATGGATAGTTTTATTAAAAACTGATATAACTCAGTGAATTGCATTTGGTTAGTTTTATTAAAACCTGATATAACTCAGTGCATTGCATATGGATAGTTTAATTAAAACCTGATATAACTCAGTGCATTGCATATGGATAGTTTAATTAAAACCTGATATAACTCAGTGCATTGCATATGGATAGTTTAATTAAAACCTGATATAACTCAGTGCATTGCATATGGATAGTTTTATTAAAAACTGATATAACTCAGTGAATTGCATTTGGTTAGTTTTATTAAAAACTGATATAACTCAGTGCATTGCATATGGATAGTTTAATTAAAACCTGATATAACTCAGTGCATTGCATATGGATAGTTTTATTAAAAACTGATATAACTCAGTGAATTGCATTTGGTTAGTTTTATTAAAACCTGATATAACTCAGTGCATTGCATATGGATAGTTTAATTAAAACCTGATATAACTCAGTGCATTGCATATGGATAGTTTTATTAAAAACTGATATAACTCAGTGAATTGCATTTGGTTAGTTTTATTAAAAACTGATATAACTCAGTGCATTGCATATGGATAGTTTTATTAAAACCTGATATAACTCAGTGCATTGCATATGGATAGTTTAATTAAAACCTGATATAACTCAGTGCATTGCATATGGATAGTTTTATTAAAAACTGATATAACTCAGTGAATTGCATTTGGTTAGTTTTATTAAAAACTGATATAACTCACTGCATTGCATATGGATAGTTTTATTAAAAACTGATATAACTCAGTGCATTGCATATGGATAGTTTAATTAAAACCTGATATAACTCAGTGCATTGCATATGGATAGTTTTATTAAAAACTGATATAACTCAGTGAATTGCATTTGGTTAGTTTTATTAAAAACTGATATAACTCACTGCATTGCATATGGATAGTTTTATTAAAAACTGATCTAACTCAGTGCATTGCATATGGATAGTTTTATTAAAACCTGATATAACTCAGTGCATTGCATATGGATAGTTTTATTAAAAACTGATATAACTCAGTGAATTGCATTTGGTTAGTTTTATTAAAAACTGATATAACTCACTGCATTGCATATGGATAGTTTTATTAAAAACTGATATAACTCAGTGCATTGCATATGGATAGTTTTATTAAAACCTGATATAATTCAGTGCATTGCATATGGATAGTTTTATTAAAAACTGATATAACTCACTGCATTGCATATGGATAGTTTTATTAAAACCTGATCTAACTCAGTGCATTGCATATGGATAGTTTTATTAAAACCTGATATAACTCAGTGCATTGCATATGGATAGTTTTATTAAAACCTGATATAACTCAGTGCATTGCATATGGATAGTTTTATTAAAAACTGATATAACTCAGTGCATTGCATATGGATAGTTTTATTAAAACCTGATATAACTCAGTGCATTGCATATGGATAGTTTAATTAAAACCTGATATAACTCAGTGCATTGCATATGGATAGTTTAATTAAAAACTGATATAACTCACTGCATTGCATATGGATAGTTTTATTAAAAACTGATATAACTCAGTGCATTGCATTTGGTTAGTTTTATTAAAAACTGATATAACTCAGTGCATTGCATATGGATAGTTTTATTAAAAACTGATCTAACGCAGTGCATTGCATATGGATAGTTTTATTAAAACCTGATATAACTCAGTGCATTGCATATGGATAGTTTAATTAAAAACTGATATAACCCACTGCATTGCATATGGATAGTTTTATTAAAAACTGATCTAACTCAGTCCATTGCATATGGATAGTTTAATTAAAAACTGATATAACTCAGTGCATTGCATATGGATAGTTTTATTAAAAACTGATATAACTCAGTGCATTGCATATGGATAGTTTTATTAAAACCTGATATAACTCAGTGCATTGCATATGGATAGTTTTATTAAAAACTGATATAACTCAGTGCATTGCATATGGATAGTTTTATTAAAAACTGATATAACTCAGTGCATTGCATATGGATAGTTTTATTAAAACCTGATATAACTCAGTGCATTGCATATGGATAGTTTAATTAAAAACTGATATAACCCACTGCATTGCATATGGATAGTTTTATTAAAAACTGATCTAACTCAGTGCATTGCATATGGATAGTTTTATTAAAACCTGATATAACTCAGTGCATTGCATATGGATAGTTTTATTAAAAACTGATATAACTCACTGCATTGCATATGGATAGTTTTATTAAAACCTGATCTAACTCAGTGCATTGCATATGGATAGTTTTATTAAAACCTGATATAACTCAGTGCATTGCATATGGATAGTTTTATTAAAACCTGATATATTTCAGTGCCTTGCATATGGATAGTTTTATTAAAAACTGATATAACTCACTGCATTGCATATGGATAGTTTTATTAAAACCTGATCTAACTCAGTGCATTGCATATGGATAGTTTTATTAAAACCTGATATAACTCAGTGCATTGCATATGGAAAGTTTTATTAAAAACTGATCTAACTCAGTGCATTGCATATGGATAGTTTTATTAAAACCTGATATATTTCAGTGCATTGCATATGGATAGTTTTATTAAAAACTGATATAACTCAGTGCATTGCATATGGATAGTTTTATTAAAAACTGATATAACTCAGTGCATTGCATATGGATAGTTTTATTAAAACCTGATATAACTCAGTGCATTGCATATTGATAGTTTTATTAAAACCTGATATAACTCAGTGCATTGCATATGGATAGTTTTATTAAAAACTGATATAACTCACTGCATTGCATATGGATAGTTTTATTAAAACCTGATCTAACTCAGTGCATTGCATATGGATAGTTTTATTAAAACCTGATATAACTCAGTGCATTGCATATGGATAGTTTTATTAAAACCTGATATAACTCAGTGCATTGCATATGGATAGTTTAATTAAAAACTGATATAACTCACTGCATTGCATATAGATAGTTTTATTAAAACCTGATCTAACTCAGTGCATTGCATATGGATAGTTTTATTAAAACCTGATATAACTCAGTGCATTGCATATGGATAGTTTTATTAAAACCTGATATAACTCACTGCATTGCATATGGATAGTTTTATTAAAAACTGATATAACTCAGTGCATTGCATATGGATGGTTTTATTAAAAACTGTTATAACTCACTGCATTGCATATGGATAGTTTTATTAAAACCTGATATAACTCAGTGCATTGCATATGGATAGTTTAATTAAAACCTGATCTAACTCAGTGCATTGCATATGGATAGTTTTATTAAAACCTGATATAACTCAGTGCATTGCATATGGATAGTTTTATTAAAACCTGATATAACTCACTGCATTGCATATGGATAGTTTTATTAAAAACTGATATAACTCAGTGCATTGCATATGGATGGTTTTATTAAAAACTGTTATAACTCACTGCATTGCATATGGATAGTTTTATTAAAACCTGATATAACTCAGTGCATTGCATATGGATAGTTTAATTAAAAACTGATATAACTCACTGCATTGCATATGGATAGTTTTATTAAAACCTGATCTAACTCAGTGCATTGCATATGGATAGTTTTATTAAAACCTGATATAACTCAGTGCATTGCATATGGATAGTTTTATTAAAACCTGATATAACTCACTGCATTGCATATGGATAGCTTTATTAAAAACTGATATAACTCAGTGCATTGCATATGGATGGTTTTATTAAAAACTGTTATAACTCACTGCATTGCATATGGATAGTTTTATTAAAACCTGATATAACTCAGTGCATTGCATATGGATAGTTTAATTAAAAACTGATATAACTCACTGCATTGCATATGGATAGTTTTATTAAAACCTGATCTAACTCAGTGCATTGCATATGGATAGTTTTATTAAAACCTGATCTAACTCAGTGCATTGCATATGGATAGTTTTATTAAAACCTGATATAACTCACTGCATTGCATATGGATAGTTTTATTAAAAACTGATATAACTCAGTGCATTGCATATGGATAGTTTAATTAAAACCTGATCTAACTCAGTGCATTGCATATGGATAGTTTTATTAAAACCTGATCTAACTCAGTGCATTGCATATGGATAGTTTTATTAAAACCTGATATAACTCAGTGCATTGCATATGGATAGTTTTATTAAAACCTGATATAACTCACTGCATTGCATATGGATAGTTTTATTAAAAACTGATATAACTCAGTGCATTGCATATGGATAGTTTAATTAAAACCTGATCTAACTCAGTGCATTGCATATGGATAGTTTTATTAAAACCTGATATAACTCACGGCATTGCATATGGATAGTTTTATTAAAAACTGATATAACTCAGTGCATTGCATATGGATAGTTTAATTAAAAACTGATATAACTCACTGCATTGCATATGGATAGTTTTATTAAAACCTGATCTAACTCAGTGCATTGCATATGGATAGTTTTATTAAAACCTGATATAACTCAGTGCATTGCATATGGATAGTTTTATTAAAACCTGATATAACTCACTGCATTGCATATGGATAGTTTTATTAAAAACTGATATAACTCAGTGCATTGCATATGGATAGTTTAATTAAAACCTGATCTAACTCAGTGCATTGCATATGGATAGTTTTATTAAAACCTGCTATAACTCACTGCATTGCATATGGATAGTTTTATTAAAAACTGATATAACTCAGTGCATTGCATATGGATGGTTTTATTAAAAACTGTTATAACTCACTGCATTGCATATGGATAGTTTTATTAAAACCTGATATAACTCAGTGCATTGCATATGGATAGTTTTATTAAAAACTGATATAACTCACTGCATTGCATATGGATAGTTTTATTAAAACCTGATCTAACTCAGTGCATTGCATATGGATAGTTTTATTAAAACCTGATATAACTCAGTGCATTGCATATGGATAGTTTTATTAAAACCTGATATAACTCACTGCATTGCATATGGATAGTTTTATTAAAAACTGATATAACTCAGTGCATTGCATATGGATGGTTTTATTAAAAACTGTTATAACTCACTGCATTGCATATGGATAGTTTTATTAAAACCTGATATAACTCAGTGCATTGCATATGGATAGTTTAATTAAAAACTGATATAACCCACTGCATTGCATATGGATAGTTTTATTAAAAACTGATCTAACTCAGTGCATTGCATATGGATAGTTTTATGAAAACCTGATATAACTCAGTGCATTGCATATGGATAGTTTTATTAAAAACTGATATAACTCAGTGCATTGCATATGGATAGTTTTATTAAAAACTGATCTAACTCAGTGCATTGCATATGGATAGTTTTATGAAAACCTGATATAACTCAGTGCATTGAATATGGATAGTTTAATTAAAAACTGATATAACTCAGTGCATTGCATATGGATAGTTTTATTAAAACCTGATATAACTCAGTGCATTGCATATGGATAGTTTTATTAAAAACTGATATAACTCAGTGAATTGCATTTGGTTAGTTTTATTAAAAACTGATATAACTCACTGCATTGCATATGGATAGTTTTATTAAAACCTGATATAACTCACTGCATTGCATATGGATAGTTTTATTAAAACCTGATATAACTCAGTGCATTGCATATGGATAGTTTTATTAAAAACTGATATAACTCAGTGAATTGCATTTGGTTAGTTTTATTAAAAACTGATATAACTCACTGCATTGCATATGGATAGTTTTATTAAAAACTGATATAACTCAGTGCATTGCATATGGATAGTTTTATTAAATACTGATATAACTCAGTGCATTGCATATGGATAGTTTTATTAAAAACTGTTATAACTCACTGCATTGCATATGGATAGTTTTATTAAAAACTGATATAACTCACTGCATTGCATATGGATAGTTTTATTAAAACCTGATATAACTCAGTGCATTGCATATGGATAGTTTTATTAAAAGCTGATATAACTCAGTGAATTGCATTTGGTTAGTTTTATTAAAAACTGATATAACTCACTGCATTGCATATGGATAGTTTTATTAAAACCTGATATAACTCAGTGCATTGCATATGGATAGTTTTATTAAAAACTGATATAACTGAGTGAATTGCATTTGGTTAGTTTTATTAAAAACTGATATAACTCACTGCATTGCATATGGATAGTTTTATTAAAACCTGATATAACTCAGTGCATTGCATATGGATAGTTTTATTAAAAACTGATATAACTCAGTGAATTGCATTTGGTTAGTTTTATTAAAAACTGATATAACTCACTGCATTGCATATGGATAGTTTTATTAAAACCTGATATAACTCAGTGCATTGCATATGGATAGTTTTATTAAAAACTGATATAACTCAGTGAATTGCATTTGGTTAGTTTTATTAAAAACTGATATAACTCACTGCATTGCATATGGATAGTTTTATTAAAAACTGATATAACTCACTGCATTGCATATGGATAGTTTTATTAAAAACTGATATAACTCAGTGCATTGCATATGGATAGTTTTATTAAAACCTGATATAACTCAGTGAAGTGCATATGGATAGTTTAATTAAAAACTGATATAACTCATTGCATTGCATATGGATAGTTTTATTAAAAACTGACATAACTCACTGCATTTCATATGGATAGTTTTATTAAAAACTGATATAACTCACTGCATTGCATATGGATAGTTTTATTAAAACCTGATATAACTCAGTGCAGTGCATATGGATAGTTTAATTAAAAACTGATATAACCCACTGCATTGCATATGGATAGTTTTATTAAAAACTGATATAACTCAGTGCATTGCATATGGATAGTTTTATTAAAAACTGATATAACTCACTGCATTGCATATGGATAGTTTTATTAAAAACTGATATAACTCACTGCATTGCATATGGATAGTTTTATTAAAACCTGATATAACTCAGTGCAGTGCATATGGATAGTTTAATTAAAAACTGATATAACTCAGTGCATTGCATATGGATAGTTTTATTAAAAAGTGATATAACTCAGTGCATTGCATATGGATAGTTTGATTAAAAACTGATATAACTCAGTGAATTGCATTTGGTTAGTTTTATTAAAACCTGATATAACTCACTGCATTGCATATGGATAGTTTTATTAAAAACTGATCTAACGCAGTGCATTGCATATGGATAGTTTTATTAAAACCTGATATAACTCAGTGCATTGCATATGGATAGTTTAATTAAAAACTGATATAACTCACTGCATTGCATATGGATAGTTTTATTAAAAACTGATATAACTCACTGCATTGCATATGGATAGTTTTATTAAAACCTGATATAACTCAGTGCAGTGCATATGGATAGTTTTATTAAAAACTGATATAACTCAGTGCATTGCATATGGATAGTTTTATTAAAACCTGATATAACTCAGTGCATTGCATATGGATAGTTTAATTAAAAACTGATATAACTCACTGCATTGCATATGGATAGTTTTATTAAAAACTGATCTAACTCAGTGCATTGCATATGGATAGTTTTATTAAAACCTGATATAACTCAGTGCATTGCATATGGATAGTTTTATTAAAAACTGATATAACTCAGTGAATTGCATTTGGTTAGTTTTATTAAAAACTGATATAACTCACTGCATTGCATATGGATAGTTTTATTAAAAACTGATCTAACTCAGTGCATTGCATATGGATAGTTTTATTAAAACCTGATATATTTCAGTGCATTGCATATGGATAGTTTTATTAAAAACTGATATAACTCACTGCATTGCATATGGATAGTTTTATTAAAACCTGATCTAACTCAGTGCATTGCATATGGATAGTTTTATTAAAACCTGATATAACTCAGTGCATTGCATATGGATAGTTTTATTAAAAACTGATATAACTCAGTGCATTGCATTTGGTTAGTTTTATTAAAAACTGATATAACTCAGTGCATTGCATATGGATAGTTTTATTAAAAACTGATCTAACTCAGTGCATTGCATATGGATAGTTTTATTAAAACCTGATATATTTCAGTGCATTGCATATGGATAGTTTTATTAAAAACTGATATAACTCACTGCATTGCATATGGATAGTTTTATTAAAACCTGATCTAACTCAGTGCATTGCATATGGATAGTTTTATTAAAACCTGATATAACTCAGTGCATTGCATATGGATAGTTTTATTAAAAACTGATATAACTCAGTGCATTGCATTTGGTTAGTTTTATTAAAAACTGATATAACTCAGTGCATTGCATATGGATAGTTTTATTAAAACCTGATATAACTCAGTGCATTGCATATGGATAGTTTAATTAAAAACTGATATAACTCACTGCATTGCATATGGATAGTTTTATTAAAAACTGATCTAACTCAGTGCATTGCATATGGATAGTTTTATTAAAACCTGATATAACTCAGTGCATTGCATATGGATAGTTTTATTAAAACCTGATATAACTCAGTGAATTGCATTTGGTTAGTTTTATTAAAAACTGATATAACTCACTGCATTGCATATGGATAGTTTTATTAAAAACTGATCTAACTCAGTGCATTGCATATGGATAGTTTTATTAAAACCTGATATAACTCAGTGCATTGCATATGGATAGTTTAATTAAAAACTGATATAACTCACTGCATTGCATATGGATAGTTTTATTAAAAACTGATCTAACTCAGTGCATTGCATATGGATAGTTTTATTAAAACCTGATATAACTCAGTGCATTGCATATGGATAGTTTTATTAAAACCTGATATAACTCAGTGAATTGCATTTGGTTAGTTTTATTAAAAACTGATATAACTCACTGCATTGCATATGGATAGTTTTATTAAAAACTGATCTAACTCAGTGCATTGCATATGGATAGTTTTATTAAAACCTGATATAACTCAGTGCATTGCATATGGATAGTTTAATTAAAAACTGATATAACTCAGTGCATTGCATATGGATAGTTTTATTAAAACCTGATATAACTCAGTGAATTGCATTTGGTTAGTTTTATTAAAAACTGATATAACTCACTGCATTGCATATGGATAGTTTTATGAAAAACTGATCTAACTCAGTGCATTGCATATGGATAGTTTTATTAAAACCTGATATAACTCAGTGAATTGCATTTGGTTAGTTTTATTAAAAACTGATATAACTCACTGCATTGCATATGGATAGTTTTATTAAAAACTGATCTAACTCAGTGCATTGCATATGGATAGTTTTATTAAAACCTGATATAACTCAGTGCATTGCATATGGATAGTTTAATTAAAAACTGATCTAACTCAGTGCATTGCATATGGATAGTTTTATTAAAACCTGATATAACTCAGTGAATTGCATTTGGTTAGTTTTATTAAAAACTGATATAACTCACTGCATTGCATATGGATAGTTTTATTAAAAACTGATCTAACTCAGTGCATTGCATATGGATAGTTTTATTAAAACCTGATATAACTCAGTGCATTGCATATGGATAGTTTAATTAAAAACTGATATAACTCAGTGCATTGCATATGGATAGTTTTATTAAAAACTGATATAACTCACTGCATTGCATATGGATAGTTTTATTAAAACCTGATCTAACTCAGTGCATTGCATATGGATAGTTTTATTAAAACCTGATATAACTCAGTGAATTGCATTTGGTTAGTTTTATTAAAAACTGATATAACTCACTGCATTGCATATGGATAGTTTTATTAAAAACTGATCTAACTCAGTGCATTGCATATGGATAGTTTTATTAAAACCTGATATAACTCAGTGCATTGCATATGGATAGTTTAATTAAAAACTGATATAACTCACTGCATTGCATATGGATAGTTTTATTAAAAACTGATCTAACTCAGTGCATTGCATATGGATAGTTTTATTAAAACCTGATATAACTCAGTGCATTGCATATGGATAGTTTTATTAAAAACTGATATAACTCAGTGAATTGCATTTGGTTAGTTTTATTAAAAACTGATATAACTCACTGCATTGCATATGGATAGTTTTATTAAAAACTGATCTAACTCAGTGCATTGCATATGGATAGTTTTATTAAAACCTGATATATTTCAGTGCATTGCATATGGATAGTTTTATTAAAAACTGATATAACTCACTGCATTGCATATGGATAGTTTTATTAAAACCTGATCTAACTCAGTGCATTGCATATGGATAGTTTTATTAAAACCTGATATAACTCAGTGCATTGCATATGGATAGTTTTATTAAAAACTGATATAACTCAGTGCATTGCATTTGGTTAGTTTTATTAAAAACTGATATAACTCAGTGCATTGCATATGGATAGTTTTATTAAAAACTGATCTAACGCAGTGCATTGCATATGGATAGTTTTATTAAAACCTGATATAACTCAGTGCATTGCATATGGATAGTTTAATTAAAAACTGATATAACCCACTGCATTGCATATGGATAGTTTTATTAAAAACTGATCTAACTCAGTCCATTGCATATGGATAGTTTAATTAAAAACTGATATAACTCAGTGCATTGCATATGGATAGTTTTATTAAAAACTGATATAACTCAGTGCATTGCATATGGATAGTTTTATTAAAACCTGATATATTTCAGTGCCTTGCATATGGATAGTTTTATTAAAAACTGATATAACTCACTGCATTGCATATGGATAGTTTTATTAAAACCTGATCTAACTCAGTGCATTGCATATGGATAGTTTTATTAAAACCTGATATAACTCAGTGCATTGCATATGGAAAGTTTTATTAAAAACTGATCTAACTCAGTGCATTGCATATGGATAGTTTTATTAAAACCTGATATATTTCAGTGCATTGCAAATGGATAGTTTTATTAAAAACTGATATAACTCAGTGCATTGCATATGGATAGTTTTATTAAAAACTGATATAACTCAGTGCATTGCATATGGATAGTTTTATTAAAACCTGATCTAACTCAGTGCATTGCATATGGATAGTTTTATTAAAACCTGATATAACTCAGTGCATTGCATATTGATAGTTTTATTAAAACCTGATATAACTCAGTGCATTGCATATGGATAGTTTTATTAAAAACTGATATAACTCAGTGAATTGCATTTGGTTAGTTTTATTAAAAACTGATATAACTCAGTGCATTGCATATGGATAGTTTTATTAAAACCTGATATAACTCAGTGCATTGAATATGGATAGTTTTATTAAAAACTGTTATAACTCACTGCATTGCATATGGATAGTTTTATTAAAAACTGATATAACTCAGTGCATTGCATATGGATAGTTTTATTAAAAACTGATATAACTCACTGCATTGCATATGGATGGTTTTATTAAAAACTGTTATAACTCAGTGCATTGCATATGGATAGTTTTGTTAAAACCTGATATAACTCAGTGCATTGCATATTGATAGTTTTATTAAAACCTGATATAACTCAGTGCATTGCATATGGATAGTTTTATTAAAAACTGTTATGACTCACTGCATTGCATATGGATAGTTTTATTAAAAACTGATATAACTCAGTGCATTGCATATGGATAGTTTTATTAAAACCTGATATAACTCAGTGCATTGCATATTGATAGTTTTATTAAAACCTGATATAACTCAGTGCATTGCATATGGATAGTTTTATTAAAAACTGTTATAACTCACTGCATTGCATATGGATAGTTTTATTAAAAACTGATATAACTCAGTGCATTGCATATGGATAGTTTTATTAAAACCTGATATAACTCAGTGCATTGCATATTGATAGTTTTATTAAAACCTGATATAACTCAGTGCATTGCATATGGATAGTTTTATTAAAAACTGATCTAACTCAGTGCATTGCATATGGATAGTTTTATGAAAACCTGATATAACTCAGTGCATTGAATATGGATAGTTTTATTAAAAACTGTTATAACTCACTGCATTGCATATGGATAGTTTTATTAAAAACTGATATAACTCACTGCATTGCATATGGATAGTTTTATTAAAAACTGATATAACTCAGTGCATTGCATATGGATAGTTTTATTAAAACCTGATCTAACTCAGTGCATTGCATATGGATAGTTTTATGAAAACCTGATATAACTCAGTGCATTGAATATGGATAGTTTTATTAAAAACTGATATAACTCACTGCATTGCATATGGATAGTTTTATTAAAAACTGATATAACTCAGTGCATTGCATATGGATAGTTTTATTAAAACCTGATCTAACTCAGTGCATTGCATATGGATAGTTTTATGAAAACCTGATATAACTCAGTGCATTGAATATGGATAGTTTTATTAAAAACTGTTATAACTCACTGCATTGCATATGGATAGTTTTATTAAAAACTGATACAACTCACTGCATTGCATATGGATAGTTTTATTAAAAACTGATATAACTCAGTGCATTGCATATGGATAGTTTTATTAAAACCTGATCTAACTCAGTGCATTGCATATGGATAGTTTTATGAAAACCTGATATAACTCAGTGCATTGAATATGGATAGTTTTATTAAAAACTGTTATAACTCACTGCATTGCATATGGATAGTTTTATTAAAAACTGATATAACTCAGTGCATTGCATATGGATGGTTTTATTAAAAACTGTTATAACTCACTGCATTGCATATGGATAGTTTTATTAAAACCTGATATAACTCAGTGCATTGCATATGGATAGTTTAATTAAAAACTGATATAACCCACTGCATTGCATATGGATAGTTTTATTAAAAACTGATCTAACTCAGTGCATTGCATATGGATAGTTTTATGAAAACCTGATATAACTCAGTGCATTGCATATGGATAGTTTTATTAAAAACTGATATAACTCAGTGCATTGCATATGGATAGTTTTATTAAAAACTGATCTAACTCAGTGCATTGCATATGGATAGTTTTATGAAAACCTGATATAACTCAGTGCATTGAATATGGATAGTTTAATTAAAAACTGATATAACTCAGTGCATTGCATATGGATAGTTTTATTAAAAACTGATATAACTCAGTGCATTGCATATGGATAGTTTAATTAAAAACTGATATAACCCACTGCATTGCATATGGATAGTTTTATTAAAAACTGATCTAACTCAGTGCATTGCATATGGATAGTTTTATGAAAACCTGATATAACTCAGTGCATTGCATATGGATAGTTTTATTAAAAACTGATATAACTCAGAGCATTGCATATGGATAGTTTTATTAAAAACTGATCTAACTCAGTGCATTGCATATGGATAGTTTTATTAAAAACTGATATAACTCAGTGCATTGCGTATGGATAGTTTTATTAAAACCTGATATAACTCAGTGCATTGCATATGGATAGTTTAATTAAAAACTGATATAACTCACTGCATTGCATATGGATAGTTTTATTAAAAACTGATCTAACTCAGTGCATTGCATATGGATAGTTTTATTAAAACCTGATATAACTCAGTGCATTGCATATGGATAGTTTTATTAAAAACTGATATAACTCAGTGAATTGCATTTGGTTAGTTTTATTAAAAACTGATATAACTCACTGCATTGCATATGGATAGTTTTATTAAAAACTGATATAACTCAGTGCATTGCATATGGTTAGTTTTATTAAAACCTGATATATTTCAGTGCATTGCATATGGATAGTTTTATTAAAAACTGATATAACTCACTGCATTGCATATGGATAGTTTTATTAAAACCTGATCTAACTCAGTGCATTGCATATGGATAGTTTTATTAAAACCTGATATAACTCAGTGCATTGCATATGGATAGTTTTATTAAAACCTGATATAACTCAGTGCATTGCATATGGATAGTTTAATTAAAACCTGATATTACTCAGTGCATTGCATATGGATAGTTTAATTAAAAACTGATCTAACGCAGTGCATTGCATATGGATAGTTTTATTAAAACCTGATATAACTCAGTGCATTGCATATGGTTAGTTTTATTAAAAACTGATATAACTCAGTGCATTGCATATGGATAGTTTTATTAAAAACTGATCTAACGCAGTGCATTGCATATGGATAGTTTTATTAAAACCTGATATAACTCAGTGCATTGCATATGGATAGTTTAATTAAAAACTGATATAACCCACTGCATTGCATATGGATAGTTTTATTAAAAACTGATCTAACTCAGTCCATTGCATATGGATAGTTTTATGAAAACCTGATATAACTCAGTGCATTGCATATGGATAGTTTAATTAAAAACTGATATAACTCAGTGCATTGCATATGGATAGTTTTATTAAAAACTGATATAACTCAGTGCATTGCATATGGATAGTTTTATTAAAACCTGATATAACTCAGTGCATTGCATATGGATAGTTTTATTAAAAACTGATATAACTCAGTGCATTGCATATGGATAGTTTTATTAAAAACTGATATAACTCAGTGCATTGCATATGGATAGTTTTATTAAAACCTGATATAACTCAGTGCATTGCATAAGGATAGTTTAATTAAAAACTGATATAACCCACTGCATTGCATATGGATAGTTTTATTAAAAACTGATCTAACTCAGTGCATTGCATATGGATAGTTTTATTAAAACCTGATATAACTCAGTGCATTGCATATGGATAGTTTTATTAAAAACTGATATAACTCACTGCATTGCATATGGATAGTTTTATTAAAACCTGATCTAACTCAGTGCATTGCATATGGATAGTTTTATTAAAACCTGATATAACTCAGTGCATTGCATATGGATAGTTTAATTAAAAACTGATATAACCCACTGCATTGCATATGGATAGTTTTATTAAAAACTGATCTAACTCAGTGCATTGCATATGGATAGTTTTATTAAAACCTGATATATTTCAGTGCATTGCATATGGATAGTTTTATTAAAAACTGATATAACTCACTGCATTGCATATGGATAGTTTTATTAAAACCTGATCTAACTCAGTGCATTGCATATGGATAGTTTTATTAAAACCTGATATAACTCAGTGCATTGCATATGGATAGTTTTATTAAAAACTGATCTAACTCAGTGCATTGCATATGGATAGTTTTATTAAAACCTGATATATTTCAGTGCATTGCATATGGATAGTTTTATTAAAAACTGATATAACTCACTGCATTGCATATGGATAGTTTTATTAAAACCTGATCTAACTCAGTGCATTGCATATGGATAGTTTTATTAAAACCTGATATAACTCAGTGCATTGCATATGGATAGTTTAATTAAAAACTGATATAACCCACTGCATTGTATATGGATAGTTTTATTAAAAACTGATCTAACTCAGTGCATTGAATATGGATAGTTTTATTAAAAACTGTTATAACTCACTGCATTGCATATGGATAGTTTTATTAAAAACTGATATAACTCAGTGCATTGCATATGGATGGTTTTATTAAAAACTGTTATAACTCACTGCATTGCATATGGATAGTTTTATTAAAAACTGATATAACTCACTGCATTGCATATGGATAGTTTTATTAAAACCTGATCTAACTCAGTGCATTGCATATGGGTAGTTTTATTAAAACCTGATATAACTCAGTGCATTGCATATGGATAGTTTTATTAAAACCTGATATAATTCAGTGCATTGCATATGGATAGTTTAATTAAAAACTGATATAACCCACTGCATTGCATATGGATAGTTTTATTAAAAACTGATCTAACTCAGTGCATTGCATATGGATAGTTTTATGAAAACCTGATATAACTCAGTGCATTGAATATGGATAGTTTTATTAAAAACTGTTATAACTCACTGCATTGCATATGGATAGTTTTATTAAAAACTGATATAACTCAGTGCATTGCATATGGATGGTTTTATTAAAAACTGTTATAACTCACTGCATTGCATATGGATAGTTTTATTAAAACCTGATATAACTCAGTGCATTGCATATGGATAGTTTAATTAAAAACTGATATAACCCACTGCATTGCATATGGATAGTTTTATTAAAAACTGATCTAACTCAGTGCATTGCATATGGATAGTTTTATGAAAACCTGATATAACTCAGTGCATTGCATATGGATAGTTTTATTAAAAACTGATATAACTCAGTGCATTGCATATGGATAGTTTTATTAAAAACTGATATAACTCAGTGCATTGCATATGGATAGTTTTATGAAAACCTGATATAACTCAGTGCATTGAATATGGATAGTTTAATTAAAAACTGATATAACTCAGTGCATTGCATATGGATAGTTTTATTAAAAACTGATATAACTCAGTGCATTGCATATGGATAGTTTTATTAAAACCTGATATAACTCAGTGCATTGCATATGGATAGTTTTATTAAAAACTGATATAACTCAGTGCATTGCATATGGATAGTTTTATGAAAACCTGATATAACTCAGTGCATTGAATATGGATAGTTTAATTAAAAACTGATATAACTCAGTGCATTGCATATGGATAGTTTTATTAAAAACTGATATAACTCAGTGCATTGCATATGGATAGTTTTATTAAAACCTGATATAACTCAGTGCATTGCATATGGATAGTTTTATTAAAAACTGATATAACTCAGTGCATTGCATATGGATAGTTTAATTAAAAACTGATATAACCCACTGCATTGCATATGGATAGTTTTATTAAAAACTGATATAACTCACTGCATTGAATATGGATAGTTTTATTAAAACCTGATCTAACTCAGTGCATTGCATATGGATAGTTTTATTAAAACCTGATATAACTCAGTGCATTGCATATGGATAGTTTAATTAAAAACTGATATAACCCACTGCATTGCATACGGATAGCTTTATAAAAACTGATCTAACTCAGTGCATTGCATATGGATAGTTTTATTAAAACCTGATATATTTCAGTGCATTGCATATGGATAGTTTTATTAAAAACTGATATAACTCACTGCATTGCATATGGATAGTTTTATTAAAACCTGATCTAACTCAGTGCATTGCATATGGATAGTTTTATTAAAACCTGATATAACTCAGTGCATTGCATATGGATAGTTTTATTAAAAACTGATCTAACTCAGTGCATTGCATATGGATAGTTTTATTAAAACCTGATATATTTCAGTGCATTGCATATGGATAGTTTTATTAAAAACTGATATAACTCACTGCATTGCATATGGATAGTTTTATTAAAACCTGATCTAACTCAGTGCATTGCATATGGATAGTTTTATTAAAACCTGATATAACTCAGTGCATTGCATATGGATAGTTTAATTAAAAACTGATATAACCCACTGCATTGCATATGGATAGTTTTATTAAAAACTGATCTAACTCAGTGCATTGCATATGGATAGTTTTATTAAAACCTGATATATTTCAGTGCATTGCATATGGATAGTTTTATTAAAAACTGATATAACTCACTGCATTGCATATGGATAGTTTTATTAAAACCTGATCTAACTCAGTGCATTGCATATGGATAGTTTTATTAAAACCTGATATAACTCAGTGCATTGCATATGGATAGTTTTATTAAAAACTGATCTAACTCAGTGCATTGCATATGGATAGTTTTATTAAAACCTGATATATTTCAGTGCATTGCATATGGATAGTTTTATTAAAAACTGATATAACTCACTGCATTGCATATGGATAGTTTTATTAAAACCTGATCTAACTCAGTGCATTGCATATGGATAGTTTTATTAAAACCTGATATAACTCAGTGCATTGCATATGGATAGTTTAATTAAAAACTGATATAACCCACTGCATTGCATATGGATAGTTTTATTAAAAACTGATCTAACTCAGTGCATTGCATATGGATAGTTTTATTAAAACTTGATATATTTCAGTGCATTGCATATGGATAGTTTTATTAAAACCTGATATAACTCAGTGCATTGCATATGGATAGTTTTATTAAAACCTAATATAACTCAGTGCATTGCATATGGATAGTTTTATGAAAAACTGATATAACTCAGTGCATTGCATATGGATAGTTTCATTAAAACCTGATATAACTCAGTGCATTGCATATGGATAGTTTAATTAAAAACTGATATAACTCAGTGCATTGCATATGGATAGTTTTATTAAAACCTGATATAACTCAGTGCATTGCATATGGATAGTTTTATTAAAAACTGATATAACTCAGTGCATTGCATATGGATAGTTTTATTAAAAACTGATATAACTCAGTGCATTGCATATGGATAGTTTTATTAAAACCTGATATATTTCAGTGCATTGCATATGGATAGTTTTATTAAAAACTGATATAACTCACTGCATTGCATATGGATAGTTTTATTAAAACCTGATCTAACTCAGTGCATTGCATATGGATAGTTTTATTAAAACCTGATATAACTCAGTGCATTGCATATGGATAGTTTTATTAAAAACTGATCTAACTCAGTGCATTGCATATGGATAGTTTTATTAAAACCTGATATATTTCAGTGCATTGCATATGGATAGTTTTATTAAAAACTGATATAACTCACTGCATTGCATATGGATAGTTTTATTAAAAACTGATATAACTCAGTGCATTGCATATGGATAGTTTTATTAAAACCTGATATAAGTCACTGCATTGCATATGGATAGTTTTATTAAAAACTGATATAACTCACTGCATTGCATATGGATAGTTTTATTAAAACCTGATATAACTCAGTGCATTGCATATGGATAGTTTTATTAAAAACTGATATAACTCAGTGCATTGCATATGGATAGTTTTATTAAAAACTGATCTAACTCAGTGCATTGCATATGGATAGTTTTATTAAAACTTGATATATTTCAGTGCATTGCATATGGATAGTTTTATTAAAACCTGATATAACTCAGTGCATTGCATATGGATAGTTTTATTAAAACCTAATATAACTCAGTGCATTGCATATGGATAGTTTTATTAAAAACTGATATAACTCAGTGCATTGCATATGGATAGTTTCATTAAAACCTGATATAACTCAGTGCATTGCATATGGATAGTTTAATTAAAAACTGATATAACTCAGTGCATTGCATATGGATAGTTTTATTAAAACCTGATATAACTCAGTGCATTGCATATGGATAGTTTTATTAAAAACTGATATAACTCAGTGCATTGCATATGGATAGTTTTATTAAAAACTGATATAACTCAGTGCATTGCATATGGATAGTTTTATTAAAAACTGATATAATTCAGTGCATTGCATATGGATAGTTTTATTAAAACCTGATATAAGTCACTGCATTGCATATGGATAGTTTTATTAAAAACTGATATAACTCACTGCATTGCATATGGATAGTTTGATTAAAACCTAATATAACTCAGTGCATTGCATATGGATAGTTTTATTAAAAACTGATATAACTCAGTGCATTGCATATGGATAGTTTTATTATAACCTGATATAACTCAGTGCATTGCATATGGATAGTTTAATTAAAAACTGATATAACTCAGTGCATTGCATATGGATAGTTTTATTAAAACCTGATATAACTCAGTGCATTGCATATGGATAGTTTTATTAAAACCTGATATATTTCAGTGCATTGCATATGGATAGTTTTATTAAAAACTGATATAACTCAGTGCATTGCATATGGATAGTTTTATTAAAAACTGATATAACTCAGTGCATTGCATATGGATAGTTTTATTAAAACCTGATATAAGTCACTGCATTGCATATGGATAGTTTTATTAAAAACTGATATAACTCACTGCATTGCATATGGATAGTTTTATTAAAACCTGATATAACTCAGTGCATTGCATATGGATAGTTTTATTAAAAACTGATATAACTCAGTGCATTGCATATGGATAGTTTTATTAAAAACTGATATAACTCAGTGCATTGCATATGGATAGTTTTATTAAAACCTGATATAACTCAGTGCATTGCATATGGATAGTTTAATTAAAAACTGATATAACCCACTGCATTGCATATGGATAGTTTTATTAAAAACTGATCTAACTCAGTGCATTGCATATGGATAGTTTTATTAAAACCTGATATAACTCAGTGCATTGCATATGGATAGTTTTATTAAAAACTGATATAACTCACTGCATTGCATATGGATAGTTTTATTAAAACCTGATCTAACTCAGTGCATTGCATATGGATAGTTTTATTAAAACCTGATATAACTCAGTGCATTGCATATGGATAGTTTAATTAAAAACTGATATAACCCACTGCATTGCATATGGATAGTTTTATTAAAAACTGATCTAACTCAGTGCATTGCATATGGATAGTTTTATTAAAACCTGATATATTTCAGTGCATTGCATATGGATAGTTTTATTAAAAACTGATATAACTCACTGCATTGCATATGGATAGTTTTATTAAAACCTGATCTAACTCAGTGCATTGCATATGGATAGTTTTATTAAAACCTGTTATAACTCAGTGCATTGCATATGGATAGTTTTATTAAAAACTGATCTAACTCAGTGCATTGCATATGGATAGTTTTATTAAAACCTGATATATTTCAGTGCATTGCATATGGATAGTTTTATTAAAAACTGATATAACTCACTGCATTGCATATGGATAGTTTTATTAAAACCTGATCTAACTCAGTGCATTGCATATGGATAGTTTTATTAAAACCTGATATAACTCAGTGCATTGCATATGGATAGTTTAATTAAAAACTGATATAACCCACTGCATTGCATATGGATAGTTTTATTAAAAACTGATCTAACTCAGTGCATTGCATATGGATAGTTTTATTAAAACCTGATATATTTCAGTGCCTTGCATATGGATAGTTTTATTAAAAACTGATATAACTCACTGCATTGCATATGGATAGTTTTATTAAAACCTGATCTAACTCAGTGCATTGCATATGGATAGTTTTATTAAAACCTGATATAACTCAGTGCATTGCATATGGATAGTTTTATTAAAAACTGATCTAACTCAGTGCATTGCATATGGATAGTTTTATTAAAACCTGATATATTTCAGTGCATTGCATATGGATAGTTTTATTAAAAACTGATATAACTCAGTGCATTGCATATGGATAGTTTTATTAAAAGCTGATATAACTCAGTGCATTGCATATGGATAGTTTTATTAAAACCTGATATAACTCAGTGCATTGCATATTGATAGTTTTATTAAAACCTGATATAACTCAGTGCATTGCATATGGATAGTTTTATTAAAAACTGATATAACTCACTGCATTGCATATGGATAGTTTTATTAAAACCTGATCTAACTCAGTGCATTGCATATGGATAGTTTTATTAAAACCTGATATAACTCAGTGCATTGCATATGGATAGTTTTATTAAAACCTGATATAACTCAGTTCATTGCATATGGATAGTTTTATTAAAAACTGATATAACTCAGTGCATTGCATATGGATAGTTTTATGAAAACCTGATATAACTCAGTGCATTGAATATGGATAGTTTAATTAAAAACTGATATAACTCAGTGCATTGCATATGGATAGTTTTATTAAAAACTGATATAACTCAGTGCATTGCATATGGATAGTTTTATTAAAACCTGATATAACTCAGTGCATTGCATATGGATAGTTTTATTAAAAACTGATATAACTCAGTGCATTGCATATGGATAGTTTTATTAAAAACTGATCTAACTCAGTGCATTGCATATGGATAGTTTTATTAAAACCTGATATAACTCACTGCATTGCATATGGATAGTTTAATTAAAAACTGATATAACCCACTGCATTGCATATGGATAGTTTTATTAAAAACTGATCTAACTCAGTGCATTGCATATGGATAGTTTTATTAAAACCTGATATAACTCAGTGCATTGCATATGGATAGTTTTATTAAAAACTGATATAACTCACTGCATTGCATATGGATAGTTTTATTAAAACCTGATCTAACTCAGTGCATTGCATATGGATAGTTTTATTAAAACCTGATATAACTCAGTGCATTGCATATGGATAGTTTAATTAAAAACTGATATAACCCACTGCATTGCATATGGATAGTTTTATTAAAAACTGATCTAACTCAGTGCATTGCATATGGATAGTTTTATTAAAACCTGATATAACTCACTGCATTGCATATGGATAGTTTAATTAAAAACTGATATAACCCACTGCATTGCATATGGATAGTTTTATTAAAAACTGATCTAACTCAGTGCATTGCATATGGATAGTTTTATTAAAACCTGATATAACTCAGTGCATTGCATATGGATAGTTTTATTAAAAACTGATATAACTCACTGCATTGCATATGGATAGTTTTATTAAAACCTGATCTAACTCAGTGCATTGCATATGGATAGTTTTACTAAAACCTGATATAACTCAGTGCATTGCATATGGATAGTTTAATTAAAAACTGATATAACCCACTGCATTGCATATGGATAGTTTTATTAAAAACTGATCTAACTCAGTGCATTGCATATGGATAGTTTTATTAAAACCTGATATATTTCAGTGCATTGCATATGGATAGTTTTATTAAAAACTGATATAACTCACTGCATTGCATATGGATAGTTTTATTAAAACCTGATCTAACTCAGTGCATTGCATATGGATAGTTTTATTAAAACCTGATATAACTCAGTGCATTGCATATGGATAGTTTTATTAAAAACTGATCTAACTCAGTGCATTGCATATGGATAGTTTTATTTAAACCTGATATATTTCAGTGCATTGCATATGGATAGTTTTATTAAAAACTGATATAACTCACTGCATTGCATATGGATAGTTTTATTAAAACCTGATCTAACTCAGTGCATTGCATATGGATAGTTTTATTAAAACCTGATATAACTCAGTGCATTGCATATGGATAGTTTAATTAAAAACTGATATAACCCACTGCATTGCATACGGATAGTTTTATAAAAACTGATCTAACTCAGTGCATTGCATATGGATAGTTTTATTAAAACCTGATATATTTCAGTGCATTGCATATGGATAGTTTTATTAAAAACTGATATAACTCACTGCATTGCATATGGATAGTTTTATTAAAACCTGATCTAACTCAGTGCATTGCATATGGATAGTTTTATTAAAACCTGATATAACTCAGTGCATTGCATATGGATAGTTTTATTAAAAACTGATCTAACTCAGTGCATTGCATATGGATAGTTTTATTAAAACCTGATATAACTCAGTGCATTGCATATGGATAGTTTTATTAAAACCTGATCTAACTCAGTGCATTGCATATGGATAGTTTTATTAAAACCTGATCTAACTCAGTGCATTGCATATGGATAGTTTTATTAAAACCTGATATAACTCAGTGCATTGCATATGGATAGTTTAATTAAAAACTGATATAACCCACTGCATTGCATATGGATAGTTTTATTAAAAACTGATCTAACTCAGTGCATTGCATATGGATAGTTTTATTAAAAACTGATATATTTCAGTGCATTGCATATGGATAGTTTTATTAAAACCTGATATAACTCAGTGCATTGCATATGGATAGTTTTATTAAAACCTAATATAACTCAGTGCATTGCATATGGATAGTTTTATTAAAAACTGATATAACTCAGTGCATTGCATATGGATAGTTTTATTAAAACCTGATATAACTCAGTGCATTGCATATGGATAGTTTAATTAAAAACTGATATAACTCAGTGCATTGCATATGGATAGTTTTATTAAAACCTGATATAACTCAGTGCATTGCATATGGATAGTTTTATTAAAAACTGATATAACTCAGTGCATTGCATATGGATAGTTTTATTAAAAACTGATATAACTCAGTGCATTGCATATGGATAGTTTTATTAAAAACTGATATAATTCAGTGCATTGCATATGGATAGTTTTATTAAAACCTGATATAAGTCACTGCATTGCATATGGATAGTTTTATTAAAAACTGATATAACTCACTGCATTGCATATGGATAGTTTTATTAAAACCTAATATAACTCAGTGCATTGCATATGGATAGTTTTATTAAAAACTAATATAACTCAGTGCATTGCATATGGATAGTTTTATTAAAACCTGATATAACTCAGTGCATTGCATATGGATAGTTTAATTAAAAACTGATATAACTCAGTGCATTGCATATGGATAGTTTTATTAAAACCTGATATAACTCAGTGCATTGCATATGGATAGTTTTATTAAAAACTGATATAACTCAGTGCATTGCATATGGATAGTTTTAATAAAAACTGATATAACTCAGTGCATTGCATATGGATAGTTTTATTAAAAACTGATATAACTCAGTGCATTGCATATGGATAGTTTTATTAAAACCTGATATAAGTCACTGCATTGCATATGGATAGTTTTATTAAAAACTGATATAACTCACTGCATTGCATATGGATAGTTTTATTAAAAACTGATCTAACTCAGTGCATTGCATATGGATAGTTTTATTAAAACCTGATATAAGTCACTGCATTGCATATGGATAGTTTTATTAAAAACTGATATAACTCACTGCATTGCATATGGATAGTTTTATTAAAAACTGATCTAACTCAGTGCATTGCATATGGATAGTTTTATTAAAACCTGATATAACTCAGTGCATTGCATATGGATAGTTTAATTAAAAACTGATATAACCCACTGCATTGCATATGGATAGTTTTATTAAAAACTGATATAACTCACTGCATTGCATATGGATAGTTTTATTAAAACCTGATCTAACTCAGTGCATTGCATATGGATAGTTTTATTAAAACCTGATATAACTCAGTGCATTGCATATGGATAGTTTAATTAAAAACTGATATAACCCACTGCATTGCATATGGATAGTTTTATTAAAAACTGATCTAACTCAGTGCATTGCATATGGATAGTTTTATTAAAACCTGATATAAGTCACTGCATTGCATATGGATAGTTTTATTAAAAACTGATCTAACTCAGTGCATTGCATATGGATAGTTTTATTAAAAACTGATATAACTCACTGCATTGCATATGGATAGTTTTATTAAAACCTGATCTAACTCAGTGCATTGCATATGGATAGTTTTATCAAAACCTGATATAACTCAGTGCATTGCATATGGATAGTTTAATTAAAAACTGATATAACCCACTGCATTGCATATGGATAGTTTTATTAAAACCTGATCTAACTCAGTGCATTGCATATGGATAGTTTTATTAAAACCTGATATAAGTCACTGCATTGCATATGGATAGTTTTATTAAAAACTGATATAACTCACTGCATTGCATATGGATAGTTTTATTAAAAACTGATCTAGCTCAGTGCATTGCATATGGATAGTTTAATTAAAAACTGATATAACCCACTGCATTGCATATGGATAGTTTTATTAAAAACTGATATAACTCACTGCATTGCATATGGATAGTTTTATTAAAACCTGATCTAACTCAGTGCATTGCATATGGATAGTTTTATTAAAACCTGATATAACTCAGTGCATTGCATATGGATAGTTTAATTAAAAACTGATATAACCCACTGCATTGCATATGGATAGTTTTATTAAAAACTGATCTAACTCAGTGCATTGCATATGGATAGTTTTATTAAAACCTGATATAAGTCACTGCATTGCATATGGATAGTTTTATTAAAAACTGATCTAACTCAGTGCATTGCATATGGATAGTTTTATTAAAAACTGATATAACTCACTGCATTGCATATGGATAGTTTTATTAAAACCTGATCTAACTCAGTGCATTGCATATGGATAGTTTTATTAAAACCTGATATAACTCAGTGCATTGCATATGGATAGTTTAATTAAAAACTGATATAACCCACTGCATTGCATATGGATAGTTTTATTAAAAACTGATCTAACTCAGTGCATTGCATATGGATAGTTTTATTAAAAACTGATATAACTCACTGCATTGCATATGGATAGTTTTATTAAAACCTGATATAACTCAGTGCATTGCATATGGATAGTTTAATTAAAAACTGATCTAACTCAGTGCATTGCATATGGATAGTTTTATTAAAACCTGATATAACTCAGTGCATTGCATATGGATAGTTTTATTAAAAACTGATATAACTCAGTGCATTGCATATGGATAGTTTTATTAAAAACTGATATAACTCAGTGCATTGCATATGGATAGTTTTATTAAAAACTGATATAACTCAGTGCATTGCATATGGATAGTTTTATTAAAACATGATATAAGTCACTGCATTGCATATGGATAGTTTTATTAAAAACTGATATAACTCACTGCATTGCATATGGATAGTTTTATTAAAAACTGATCTAACTCAGTGCATTGCATATGGATAGTTTTATTAAAACCTGATATAAGTCACTGCATTGCATATGGATAGTTTTATTAAAAACTGATATAACTCACTGCATTGCATATGGATAGTTTTATTAAAAACTGATCTAACTCAGTGCATTGCATATGGATAGTTTAATTAAAAACTGATATAACCCACTGCATTGCATATGGATAGTTTTATTAAAAACTGATCTAACTCAGTGCATTGCATATGGATAGTTTTATTAAAAACTGATATAACTCACTGCATTGCATATGGATAGTTTTATTAAAACCTGATCTAACTCAGTGCATTGCATATGGATAGTTTTATTAAAACCTGATATAACTCAGTGCATTGCATATGGATAGTTTAATTAAAAACTGATATAACCCACTGCATTGCATATGGATAGTTTTATTAAAAACTGATCTAACTCAGTGCATTGCATATGGATAGTTTTATTAAAACCTGATATAACTCAGTGCATTGCAGATGGATAGTTTAATTAAAAACTGATATAACCCACTGCATTGCATATGGATAGTTTTATTAAAAACTGATCTAACTCAGTGCATTGCATATGGATAGTTTTATTAAAACCTGATATAACTCAGTGCATTGCATATGGATAGTTTAATTAAAAACTGATATAACCCACTGCATTACATATGGATAGTTTTATTAAAAACTGATCTAACTCAGTGCATTGCATATGGATAGTTTTATTAAAACCTGATATAACTCAGTGCATTGCATATGGATAGTTTTATTAAAAACTGATATAACCCACTGCATTGCATATGGATAGTTTTATTAAAAACTGATCTAACTCAGTGCATTGCATATGGATAGTTTTATTAAAACCTGATCTAACTCAGTGCATTGCATATGGATAGTTTTATTAAAACCTGATATAACTCAGTGCATTGCATATGGATAGTTTAATTAAAAACTGATATAACCCACTGCATTGCATATGGATAGTTTTATTGAAAACTGATCTGACTCAGTGCATTGCATATGGATAGTTTTATTAAAACCTGATATAACTCAGTGCATTGCATATGGATAGTTTTATTAAAAACTGATCTAACTCAGTGCATTGCATATGGATAGTTTTATTAAAAACTGATCTAACTCAGTGCATTGCATATGGATAGTTTTATTAAAACCTGATATAACTCAGTGCATTGCATATGGATAGTTTTATTAAAAACTGATCTAACTCAGTGCATTTCATATGGATAGTTTTATTAAAAACTGATCTAACTCAGTGCATTGCATATGGATAGTTTTATTAAAACCTGATATAACTCAGTGCATTGCATATGGATAGTTTTATTAAAAACTGATCTAACTCAGTGCATTGCATATGGATAGTTTTATTAAAAACTGATATAACTCACTGCATTGCATATGGATAGTTTTATTAAAACCTGATATAACTCAGTGCATTGCATATGGATAGTTTAATTAAAAACTGATATAACCCACTGCATTGCATATGGATAGTTTTATTAAAAACTGATCTAACTCAGTGCATTGCATATGGATAGTTTTATTAAAAACTGATATAACCCACTGCATTGCATATGGATAGTTTTATTAAAAACTGATCTAACTCAGTGCATTGCATATGGATAGTTTTATTAAAAATTGATATAACTCAGTGCATTGCATATGGATAGTTTTATTAAAACCTGATATAACTCAGTGCATTGCATATGGATAGTTTTATTAAAAACTGATCTAACTCAGTGCATTGCATATGGATAGTTTTATTAAAACCTGATATAACTCAATGCATTGCATATGGATAGTTTTATTAAAAACTGGTCTAACTCAGTGCATTGCATATGGATAGTTTTATTAAAACCTGATCTAACTCAGTGCATTGCATATGGATAGTTTTATTAAAAAATGATATAACTCAGTGCATTGCATATGGATAGTTTTATTAAAAATTGATATAACTCACTGCATTGCATATGGATAGTTTTATTAAAACCTGATATAACTCAGTGCATTGCATATGGATAGTTTTATTAAAACCTGATATAACTCACTGCATTGCATATGGATAGTTTTATTAAAACCTGATATAACTCAGTGCATTGCATATGGATAGTTTTATTAAAAACTGATCTAACTCAGTGCATTGCATATGGATAGTTTTATTAAAAACTGATATAACTCACTGCATTGCATATGGATAGTTTTATTAAAACCTGATCTAACTCAGTGCATTGCATATGGATAGTTTTATTAAAAACTGATATAACTCCGTGCATTGCATATGGATAGTTTTATTAAAAATTGATATAACTCAGTGCATTGCATATGGATAGTTTTATTAAAACCTGATATAACTCAGTGCATTGCATATGGATAGTTTTATTAAAAACTGATCTAACTCAGTGCATTGCATATGGATAGTTTTATTAAAACCTGATATAACTCAGTGCATTGCATATGGATAGTTTAATTAAAAACTGATATAACCCACTGAATTGCATATGGATAGTTTTATTAAAAACTGATATAACTCACTGCATTGCATATGGATAGTTTTATTAAAACCTGATATAACTCAGTGCATTGCATATGGATAGTTTTATTAAAAACTGATCTAACTCAGTGCATTGCATATGGATAGTTTTATTAAAAACTGATATAACTCAGTGCATTGCGTTTGGTTAGTTTTATTAAAAACTGATATAACTCAGTGCATTGCATATGGATAGTTTTATTAAAACCTGATATAACTCAGTGCATTGCATATGGATAGTTTAATGAAAAACTGATATAACCCACTGCATTGCATATGGATAGTTTTATTAAAAACTGATATAACTCACTGCATTGCATATGGATAGTTTTATTAAAACCTGATATAACTCAGTGCATTGCATATGGATAGTTTTATTAAAAACTGATCTAACTCAGTGCATTGCATATGGATAGTTTTATTAAAAACTGATATAACTCACTGCATTGCATATGGATAGTTTTATTAAAACCTGATCTAACTCAGTGCATTGCATATGGATAGTTTTATTAAAACCTGATATAACTCAGTGCATTGCTTATGGATAGTTTTATTAAAAATTGATATAACTCAGTGCATTGCATATGGATAGTTTTATTAAAACCTGATATAACTCAGTGCATTGCATATGGATAGTTTTATTAAAACCTGATATAACTCAGTGCATTGCATTTGGTTAGTTTTATTAAAAACTGATCTAACTCAGTGCATTGCATATGGATAGTTTTATTAAAACCTGATATAACTCAGTGCATTGCATATGGATAGTTTTATTAAAAACTGATCTAACTCAGTGCATTGCATATGGATAGTTTTATTAAAACCTGATATAACTCAGTGCATTGCATATGGATAGTTTTATTAAAAATTGATATAACTCAGTGCATTGCATATGGATAGTTTTATTAAAAATTGATCTAACTCAGTGCATTGCATATGGATAGTTTTATTAAAACCTGATATAACTCAGTGCATTGCATATGGATAGTTTTATTAAAAATTGATATAACTCAGTGCATTGCATATGGATAGTTTTATTAAAACCTGATCTAACTCAGTGCATTGCATATGGATAGTTTTATTAAAACCTGATATAACTCAGTGCATTGCATTTGGTTAGTTTTATTAAAACCTGATATAACTCAGTGCATTGCATTTGGTTAGTTTTATTAAAACCTGATATAACTCAGTGCATTGCATATGGATAGTTTTATTAAAAATTGATATAACTCAGTGCATTGCATATGGATAGTTTTATTAAAACCTGATATAACTCAGTGCATTGCATATGGATAGTTTTATTAAAAATTGATATAACTCAGTGCATTGCATATGGATAGTTTTATTAAAACCTGATATAACTCAGTGCATTGCATATGGATAGTTTTATTAAAACCTGATATAACTCAGTGCATTGCATATGGATAGTTTTATTAAAAATTGATATAACTCAGTGCATTGCATATGGATAGTTTTATTAAAACCTGATATATTTCAGTGCATTGCATATGGATAGTTTTATTAAAACCTGATATAACTCAGTGCATTGCATTTGGTTAGTTTTATTAAAACCTGATATAACTCAGTGCATTGCATTTGGTTAGTTTTATTAAAAACTGATCTAACTCAGTGCATTGCATATGGATAGTTTTATTAAAACCTGATATAACTCAGTGCATTGCATATGGATAGTTTTATAAAAACTGATCTACCTCAGTGCATTGCATATGGATAGTTTTATTAAAACCTGATATAACTCAGTGCATTGCATATGGATAGTTTTATTAAAAATTGATCTAACTCAGTGCATTGCATATGGATAGTTTTATTAAAACCTGATATAACTCAGTGCATTGCATATGGATAGTTTTATTAAAAATTGATATAACTCAGTGCATTGCATATGGATAGTTTTACTAAAACCTGATATAACTCAGTGCATTGCATATGGATAGCTTTATTAAAAATTGATATAACTCAGTGCATTGCATATGGATAGTTTTATTAAAACCTGATATAACTCAGTGCATTGCATATGGATAGTTTTATTAAAACCTGATATAACTCAGTGCATTGCATATGGATAGTTTTATTAAAAATTGATATAACTCAGTGCATTGCATATGGATAGTTTTATTAAAACCTGATATAACTCAGTGCATTGCATATGGATAGTTTTATTAAAACCTGATATAACTCAGTGCATTGCATTTGGTTAGTTTTATTAAAACCTGATATAACTCAGTGCATTGCATTTGGTTAGTTTTATTAAAAACTGATCTAACTCAGTGCAATGCATATGGATAGTTTTATTAAAACCTGATATAACTCAGTGCATTGCATATGGATAGTTTTATTAAAAACTGATCTAACTCAGTGCATTTCATATGGATAGTTTTATTAAAACCTGATATAACTCAGTGCATTGCATATGGATAGTTTTATTAAAAATTGATCTAACTCAGTGCATTGCATATGGATAGTTTTATTAAAACCTGATATAACTCAGTGCATTGCATATGGATAGTTTTATTAAAAATTGATATAACTCAGTGCATTGCATATGGATAGTTTTATTAAAAATTGATATAACTCAGTGCATTGCATATGGATAGTTTTATTAAAACCTGATATAACTCAGTGCATTGCATATGGATAGTTTTATTAAAACCTGATATAACCCAGTGCATTGCATTTGGTTAGTTTTATTAAAAACTGGTCTTACTCAGTGCATTGCATATGGATAGTTTTATTAAAACCTGATATAACTCAGTGCATTGCATATGGATAGTTTTATTAAAAACTGATCTAACTCAGTGCATTGCATATGGATAGTTTTATTAAAACCTGATATAACTCAGTGCATTGCATATGGATAGTTTTATTAAAAATTGATATAACTCAGTGCATTGCATATGGATAGTTTTATTAAAACCTGATATAACTCAGTGCATTGCATATGGATAGTTTTATTAAAACCTGATATAACTCAGTGCATTGCATTTGGTTAGTTTTATTAAAACCTGATATAACTCAGTGCATTGCATTTGGTTAGTTTTATTAAAAACTGATCTAACTCAGTGCAATGCATATGGATAGTTTTATTAAAACCTGATATAACTCAGTGCATTGCATATGGATAGTTTTATTAAAAACTGATCTAACTCAGTGCATTTCATATGGATAGTTTTATTAAAACCTGATATAACTCAGTGCATTGCATATGGATAGTTTTATTAAAAATTGATCTAACTCAGTGCATTGCATATGGATAGTTTTATTAAAACCTGATATAACTCAGTGCATTGCATATGGATAGTTTTATTAAAAATTGATATAACTCAGTGCATTGCATATGGATAGTTTTATTAAAAATTGATATAACTCAGTGCATTGCATATGGATAGTTTTATTAAAACCTGATATAACTCAGTGCATTGCATATGGATAGTTTTATTAAAACCTGATATAACCCAGTGCATTGCATTTGGTTAGTTTTATTAAAAACTGGTCTTACTCAGTGCATTGCATATGGATAGTTTTATTAAAACCTGATATAACTCAGTGCATTGCATATGGATAGTTTTATTAAAAACTGATCTAACTCAGTGCATTGCATATGGATAGTTTTATTAAAACCTGATATAACTCAGTGCATTGCATATGGATAGTTTTATTAAAAATTGATATAACTCAGTGCATTGCATATGGATAGTTTTATTAAAACCTGATATAACTCAGTGCATTGCATATGGATAGTTTTATTAAAACCTGATATAACTCAGTGCATTGCATATGGATAGTTTTATTAAAAACTGATCTAACTCAGTGCATTGCATATGGATAGTTTTATTAAAAACTGATATAACTCACTGCATTGCATATGGATAGTTTTATTAAAACCTGATCTAACTCAGTGCATTGCATATGGATAGTTTTATTAAAACCTGATATAACTCAGTGCATTGCTTATGGATAGTTTTATTAAAAATTGATATAACTCAGTGCATTGCATATGGATAGTTTTATTAAAACCTGATATAACTCAGTGCATTGCATATGGATAGTTTTATTAAAACCTGATATAACTCAGTGCATTGCATTTGGTTAGTTTTATTAAAAACTGATCTAACTCAGTGCATTGCATATGGATAGTTTTATTAAAACCTGATATAACTCAGTGCATTGCATATGGATAGTTTTATTAAAAACTGATCTAACTCAGTGCATTGCATATGGATAGTTTTATTAAAACCTGATATAACTCAGTGCATTGCATATGGATAGTTTTATTAAAAATTGATATAACTCAGTGCATTGCATATGGATAGTTTTATTAAAAATTGATCTAACTCAGTGCATTGCATATGGATAGTTTTATTAAAACCTGATATAACTCAGTGCATTGCATATGGATAGTTTTATTAAAAATTGATATAACTCAGTGCATTGCATATGGATAGTTTTATTAAAACCTGATCTAACTCAGTGCATTGCATATGGATAGTTTTATTAAAACCTGATATAACTCAGTGCATTGCATTTGGTTAGTTTTATTAAAACCTGATATAACTCAGTGCATTGCATTTGGTTAGTTTTATTAAAACCTGATATAACTCAGTGCATTGCATATGGATAGTTTTATTAAAAATTGATATAACTCAGTGCATTGCATATGGATAGTTTTATTAAAACCTGATATAACTCAGTGCATTGCATATGGATAGTTTTATTAAAAATTGATATAACTCAGTGCATTGCATATGGATAGTTTTATTAAAACCTGATATAACTCAGTGCATTGCATATGGATAGTTTTATTAAAACCTGATATAACTCAGTGCATTGCATATGGATAGTTTTATTAAAAATTGATATAACTCAGTGCATTGCATATGGATAGTTTTATTAAAACCTGATATATTTCAGTGCATTGCATATGGATAGTTTTATTAAAACCTGATATAACTCAGTGCATTGCATTTGGTTAGTTTTATTAAAACCTGATATAACTCAGTGCAGTGCATTTGGTTAGTTTTATTAAAAACTGATCTAACTCAGTGCATTGCATATGGATAGTTTTATTAAAACCTGATATAACTCAGTGCATTGCATATGGATAGTTTTATAAAAACTGATCTACCTCAGTGCATTGCATATGGATAGTTTTATTAAAACCTGATATAACTCAGTGCATTGCATATGGATAGTTTTATTAAAAATTGATCTAACTCAGTGCATTGCATATGGATAGTTTTATTAAAACCTGATATAACTCAGTGCATTGCATATGGATAGTTTTATTAAAAATTGATATAACTCAGTGCATTGCATATGGATAGTTTTACTAAAACCTGATATAACTCAGTGCATTGCATATGGATAGCTTTATTAAAAATTGATATAACTCAGTGCATTGCATATGGATAGTTTTATTAAAACCTGATATAACTCAGTGCATTGCATATGGATAGTTTTATTAAAACCTGATATAACTCAGTGCATTGCATATGGATAGTTTTATTAAAAATTGATATAACTCAGTGCATTGCATATGGATAGTTTTATTAAAACCTGATATAACTCAGTGCATTGCATATGGATAGTTTTATTAAAACCTGATATAACTCAGTGCATTGCATTTGGTTAGTTTTATTAAAACCTGATATAACTCAGTGCATTGCATTTGGTTAGTTTTATTAAAAACTGATCTAACTCAGTGCAATGCATATGGATAGTTTTATTAAAACCTGATATAACTCAGTGCATTGCATATGGATAGTTTTATTAAAAACTGATCTAACTCAGTGCATTTCATATGGATAGTTTTATTAAAACCTGATATAACTCAGTGCATTGCATATGGATAGTTTTATTAAAAATTGATCTAACTCAGTGCATTGCATATGGATAGTTTTATTAAAACCTGATATAACTCAGTGCATTGCATATGGATAGTTTTATTAAAATTTGATATA
Organism: Ceratitis rosa; assembly: GCA_037013455.1. Taxonomy (NCBI): domain Eukaryota; kingdom Metazoa; phylum Arthropoda; class Insecta; order Diptera; family Tephritidae; genus Ceratitis; species Ceratitis rosa. The sequence continues at coordinate 1,399 of JAWMAG010000100.1, read as the reverse complement.
ACTCAGTGCATTGCATATGGATAGTTTTATTAAAAATTGATATAACTCAGTGCATTGCATATGGATAGTTTTATTAAAACCTGATATAACTCAGTGCATTGCATATGGATAGTTTTATTAAAATCTGATATAACCCAGTGCATTGCATTTGGTTAGTTTTATTAAAAACTGGTCTAACTCAGTGCATTGCATATGGATAGTTTTATTAAAACCTGATATAACTCAGTGCATTGCATATGGATAGTTTTATTAAAAACTGATCTAACTCAGTGCATTGCATATGGATAGTTTTATTAAAACCTGATATAACTCAGTGCATTGCATATGGATAGTTTTATTAAAAATTGATATAACGCAGTGAATTGCATATGGATAGTTTTATTAAAACCTGATATAACTCAGTGCATTGCATATGGATAGTTTTATTAAAACCTGATATAACTCAGTGCATTGCATATGGATAGTTTTATTAAAAACTGATCTAACTCAGTGCATTGCATATGGATAGTTTTATTAAAAACTGATATAACTCAGTGCATTGCATTTGGTTAGTTTTATTAAAAACTGATATAACTCAGTGCATTGCATATGGATAGTTTTATTAAAAACTGATATAACTCAGTGCATTGCATATGGATAGTTTTATTAAAACCTGATATAACTCAGTGCATTCCATATGGATAGTTTAATTAAAAACTGATATAACCCACTGCATTGCATATGGATAGTTTTATTAAAAACTGATATAACTCACTGCATTGCATATGGATAGTTTTATTAAAACCTGATATAACTCAGTGCATTGCATATGGATAGTTTTATTAAAAACTGATCTAACTCAGTGCATTGCATATGGATAGTTTTATTAAAAACTGATATAACTCACTGTATTGCATATGGGTAGTTTTATTAAAACCTGATCTAACTCAGTGCATTGCATATGGATAGTTTTATTAAAAACTGATATAACTCAGTGCATTGCATATGGATAGTTTTATTAAAAATTGATATAACTCAGTGCTTTGCATATGGATAGTTTTATTAAAACCTGATATAACTCAGTGCATTGCATATGGATAGTTTTATTAAAAACTGATCTAACTCAGTGCATTGCATATGGATAGTTTTATTAAAAACTGATATAACTCAGTGCATTGCATTTGGTTAGTTTTATTAAAAACTGATATAACTCAGTGCATTGCATATGGATAGTTTTATTAAAAACTGATATAACTCAGTGCATTGCATATGGATAGTTTTATTAAAACCTGATATAACTCAGTGCATTGCATATGGATAGTTTAATTAAAAACTGATATAACTCACTGCATTGCATATGGATAGTTTTATTAAAAACTGATATAACTCACTGCATTGCATATGGATAGTTTTATTAAAA
>JAWMAG010000099.1:0-276808 GCA_037013455.1 Ceratitis rosa | reverse complement strand
ACGGATGTAACTCAGTGCATTGCATTTGGTTAGTTTTATTAAAAACTGATACAACTCAGTGCATTGCATTTGGTTAGTTTTATTAAAAACTGATACAACTCAGTGCATTGCATTTGGTTAGTTTTATTAAAAACGGATGTAACTCAGTGCATTGCATTTGGTTAGTTTTATTAAAAACTGATACAACTCAGTGCATTGCATTTGGTTAGTTTTATTATAAACGGATATAACTCAGTGCATTGCATTTGGTTAGTTTTATTATAAACGGATATAACTCAGTGCATTGCATTTGGTTAGTTTTATTAAAAACGGATGTAACTCAGTGCATTGCATTTGGTTAGTTTTATTATAAACGGATATAACTCAGTGCTTTGCATTTGGTTAGCTTTATTAAAAACTGATACAACTCAGTGCATTACATTTGGTTAGTTTTATTAAAAACTGATACAACTCAGTGCATTGCATTTGGTTAGTTTTATTAAAAACGGATGTAACTCAGTGCATTGCATTTGGTTAGTTTTATTAAAAACTGATACAACTCAGTGCATTGCATTTGGTTAGTTTTATTAAAAACGGATGTAACTCAGTGCATTGCATTTGGTTAGTTTTATTAAAAACTGATACAACTCAGTGCATTGCATTTGGTTAGTTTTATTAAAAACGGATGTAACTCAGTGCATTGCATTTGGTTAGTTTTATTAAAAACTGATACAACTCAGTGCATTGCATTTGGTTAGTTTTATTAAAAACTGATACAACTCAGTGCATTGCATTTGGTTAGTTTTATTAAAAACTGATACAACTCAGTGCATTGCATTTGGTTAGTTTTATTAAAAACGGATGTAACTCAGTGCATTGCATTTGGTTAGTTTTATTAAAAACTGATACAACTCAGTGCATTGCATTTGGTTAGTTTTATTAAAAACTGATACAACTCAGTGCATTGCATTTGGTTAGTTTTATTAAAAACGGATGTAACTCAGTGCATTGCATTTGGTTAGTTTTATTAAAAACTGATACAACTCAGTGCATTGCATTTGGTTAGTTTTATTAAAAACTGATACAACTCAGTGCATTGCATTTGGTTAGTTTTATTAAAAATTGATACAACTCAGTGCATTGCATTTGGTTAGTTTTATTAAAAACGGATGTAACTCAGTGCATTGCATTTGGTTAGTTTTATTAAAAACTGATACAACTCAGTGCATTGCATTTGGTTAGTTTTATTAAAAACGGATGTAACTCAGTGCATTGCATTTGGTTAGTTTTATTAAAAACTGATACAACTCAGTGCATTGCATTTGGTTAGTTTTATTAAAAACTGATACAACTCAGTGCATTGCATTTGGTTAGTTTTATTAAAAACTGATACAACTCAGTGCATTGCATTTGGTTAGTTTTATTAAAAACGGATGTAACTCAGTGCATTGCATTTGGTTAGTTTTATTAAAAACTGATACAACTCAGTGCATTGCATTTGGTTAGTTTTATTAAAAACGGATGTAACTCAGTGCATTGCATTTGGTTAGTTTTATTAAAAACTGATACAACTCAGTGCATTGCATTTGGTTAGTTTTATTAAAAACGGATGTAACTCAGTGCATTGCATTTGGTTAGTTTTATTAAAAACTGATACAACTCAGTGCATTGCATTTGGTTAGTTTTATTAAAAACTGATACAACTCAGTGCATTGCATTTGGTTAGTTTTATTAAAAACGGATGTAACTCAGTGCATTGCATTTGGTTAGTTTTATTAAAAACTGATACAACTCAGTGCATTGCATTTGGTTAGTTTTATTAAAAACGGATGTAACTCAGTGCATTGCATTTGGTTAGTGTTATTAAAAACTGATACAACTCAGTGCATTGCATTTGGTTAGTTTTATTAAAAACGGATGTAACTCAGTGCATTGCATTTGGTTAGTTTTATTAAAAACTGATACAACTCAGTGCATTGCATTTGGTTAGTTTTATTAAAAACGGATGTAACTCAGTGCATTGCATTTGGTTAGTTTTATTAAAAACTGATACAACTCAGTGCATTGCATTTGGTTAGTTTTATTAAAAACGGATGTAACTCAGTGCATTGCATTTGGTTAGTTTTATTAAAAACTGATACAACTCAGTGCATTGCATTTGGTTAGTTTTATTAAAAACTGATACAACTCAGTGCATTGCATTTGGTTAGTTTTATTAAAAACGGATGTAACTCAGTGCATTGCATTTGGTTAGTTTTATTAAAAACTGATACAACTCAGTGCATTGCATTTGGTTAGTTTTATTAAAAACGGATGTAACTCAGTGCATTGCATTTGGTTAGTTTTATTAAAAACGGATGTAACTCAGTGCATTGCATTTGGTTAGTTTTATTAAAAACTGATACAACTCAGTGCATTGCATTTGGTTAGTTTTATTAAAAACGGATGTAACTCAGTGCATTGCATTTGGTTAGTGTTATTAAAAACTGATACAACTCAGTGCATTGCATTTGGTTAGTTTTATTAAAAACGGATGTAACTCAGTGCATTGCATTTGGTTAGTTTTATTAAAAACGGATGTAACTCAGTGCATTGCATTTGGTTAGTGTTATTAAAAACTGATACAACTCAGTGCATTGCATTTGGTTAGTTTTATTAAAAACGGATGTAACTCAGTGCATTGCATTTGGTTAGTTTTATTAAAAACTGATACAACTCAGTGCATTGCATTTGGTTAGTTTTATTAAAAACTGATACAACTCAGTGCATTGCATTTGGTTAGTTTTATTAAAAACGGATGTAACTCAGTGCATTGCATTTGGTTAGTTTTATTAAAAACTGATACAACTCAGTGCATTGCATTTGGTTAGTTTTATTAAAAACGGATGTAACTCAGTGCATTGCATTTGGTTAGTGTTATTAAAAACTGATACAACTCAGTGCATTGCATTTGGTTAGTTTTATTAAAAACGGATGTAACTCAGTGCATTGCATTTGGTTAGTTTTATTAAAAACTGATACAACTCAGTGCATTGCATTTGGTTAGTTTTATTAAAAACGGATGTAACTCAGTGCATTGCATTTGGTTAGTGTTATTAAAAACTGATACAACTCAGTGCATTGCATTTGGTTAGTTTTATTAAAAACGGATGTAACTCAGTGCATTGCATTTGGTTAGTTTTATTAAAAACTGATACAACTCAGTGCATTGCATTTGGTTAGTTTTATTAAAAACGGATGTAACTCAGTGCATTGCATTTGGTTAGTTTTATTAAAAACTGATACAACTCAGTGCATTGCATTTGGTTAGTTTTATTAAAAACGGATGTAACTCAGTGCATTGCATTTGGTTAGTTTTATTAAAAACTGATACAACTCAGTGCATTGCATTTGGTTAGTTTTATTAAAAACTGATACAACTCAGTGCATTGCATTTGGTTAGTTTTATTAAAAACGGATGTAACTCAGTGCATTGCATTTGGTTAGTTTTATTAAAAACTGATACAACTCAGTGCATTGCATTTGGTTAGTTTTATTAAAAACGGATGTAACTCAGTGCATTGCATTTGGTTAGTGTTATTAAAAACTGATACAACTCAGTGCATTGCATTTGGTTAGTTTTATTAAAAACGGATGTAACTCAGTGCATTGCATTTGGTTAGTTTTATTAAAAACTGATACAACTCAGTGCATTGCATTTGGTTAGTTTTATTAAAAACGGATGTAACTCAGTGCATTGCATTTGGTTAGTTTTATTAAAAACTGATACAACTCAGTGCATTGCATTTGGTTAGTTTTATTAAAAACGGATGTAACTCAGTGCATTGCATTTGGTTAGTTTTATTAAAAACTGATACAACTCAGTGCATTGCATTTGGTTAGTTTTATTATAAACGGATATAACTCAGTGCATTGCATTTGGTTAGTTTTATTATAAACGGATATAACTCAGTGCATTGCATTTGGTTAGTTTTATTATAAACGGATATAACTCAGTGCATTGCATTTGGTTAGTTTTATTATAAACGGATATAACTCAGTGCTTTGCATTTGGTTAGCTTTATTAAAAACTGATACAACTCAGTGCATTACATTTGGTTAGTTTTATTAAAAACTGATACAACTCAGTGCATTGCATTTGGTTAGTTTTATTAAAAACGGATGTAACTCAGTGCATTGCATTTGGTTAGTTTTATTAAAAACTGATACAACTCAGTGCATTGCATTTGGTTAGTTTTATTATAAACGGATATAACTCAGTGCATTGCATTTGGTTAGTTTTATTATAAAAGGATATAACTCAGTGCATTGCATTTGGTTAGTTTTATTAAAAACGGATGTAACTCAGTGCATTGCATTTGGCTAGTTTTATTAAAAACTGATACAACTCAGTGCATTGCATTTGGTTAGTTTTATTAAAAACTGAAACAACTCAGTGCATTGCATTTGGTTAGTTTTATTAAAAACGGATATAACTCAGTGCATTGCATTTGGTAAGTTTTATTAAAAACTGATACAACTCAGTGCATTGCATTTGGTTAGTTTTATTAAAAACGGATGTAACTCAGTGCATTGCATTTGGTTAGTTTTATTTAAAACTGATATAACTCAGTGCATTGCATTTGGTTAGTTTTATTAAAAACGGATGTAACTCAGTGCATTGCATTTGGTTAGTTTTATTAAAAACTGATACAACTCAGTGCTTTGCATTTGGTTAGTTTTATTAAAAACGGATGTAACTCAGTGCATTGCATTTGGTTAGTTTTATTAAAAACTGATACAACTCAGTGCATTGCATTTGGTTAGTTTTATTAAAAACTGATACAACTCAGTGCATTGCATTTGGCTAGCTTTATTAAAAACTGATACAACTCAGTGCATTGCATTTGGTTAGTTTTATTAAAAACTGATACAACTCAGTGCATTGCATTTGGTTAGTTTTATTAACAACGGATGTAACTCAATGCATTGCATTTGGTTAGTTTTATTAAAAACTGATACAACTCAGTGCATTGCAATTGGTTAGTTTTATTAAAAACGGATGTAACTCAGTGCATTGCATTTGGTTAGTTTTATTAAAAACTGATACAACTCAGTGCAATGCATTTGGTTAGTTTTATTAAAAACGGATGTAACTCAGTGCATTGCATTTGGTTAGTTTTATTAAAAACTGATACAACTCAGTGCATTGCATTTGGTTAGTTTTATTAAAAACGGATGTAACTCAATGCATTGAATTTGGTTAGTTTTATTAAAAAGTGATACAACTCAGTGCATTGCATTTGGTTAGTTTTATTAAAAACGGATGTAACTCAGTGCATTGCATTTGGTTAGTTTTATTAAAAACTGATACAACTCAGTGCATTGCATTTGGTTAGTTTTATTAACAACGGATGTAACTCAGTGCATTGCATTTGGTTAGTTTTATTAAAAAATGATACAACTCAGTGCATTGCATTTGGTTAGTTTTATTAAAAACGGATGTAACTCAATGCATTGCATTTGGTTAGTTTTATTAAAAAGTGATACAACTCAGTGCATTGCATTTGGTTAGTTTTATTAAAAACGGATGTAACTCAGTGCATTGCATTTGGTTAGTTCTATTAAAAAATGATACAACTCAGTGCATTGCATTTGGTTAATTTTATTAAAAATGGATGTAACTCAGTGCATTGCATTTGGTTAGTTTTATTAAAAACTGATACAACTCAGTGCATTGCATTTGGTTAGTTTTATTAAAAACGGATGTAACTCAGTGCATTGCATTTGGTTAGTTTTATTAAAAACTGATACAACTCAGTGCATTGCATTTGGTTAGTTTTATTAACAACGGATGTAACTCAATGCATTGCATTTGGTTAGTTTTATTAAAAACTGATACAACTCAGTGCATTGCATTTGGTTAGTTTTATTAAAAACGGATGTAACTCAGTGCATTGCATTTGGTTAGTTTTATTAAAAAATGATACAACTCAGTGCATTGCATTTGGTTAGTTTTATTAACAACGGATGTAACTCAATGCATTGCATTTGGTTAGTTTTATTAACAACGGATGTAACTCAATGCATTGAATTTGGTTAGTTTTATTAAAAACTGATACAACTCAGTGCATTGCATTTGGTTAGTTTTATTAAAAACGGATGTAACTCAGTGCATTGCATTTGGTTAGTTTTATTAAAAACTGATACAACTCAGTGCATTGCATTTGGTTAGTTTTATTAACAACGGATGTAACTCAATGCATTGCATTTGGTTAGTTTTATTAAAAACGGATGTAACTCAGTGCATTGCATTTGGTTAGTTTTATTAAAAAATGATACAACTCAGTGCATTGCATTTGGTTAGTTTTATTAACAACGGATGTAACTCAATGCATTGCATTTGGTTAGTTTTATTAACAACGGATGTAACTCAATGCATTGAATTTGGTTAGTTTTATTAAAAACTGATACAACTCAGTGCATTGCATTTGGTTAGTTTTATTAAAAACGGATGTAACTCAGTGCATTGCATTTGGTTAGTTTTATTAAAAACTGATACAACTCAGTGCATTGCATTTGGTTAGTTTTATTAACAACGGATGTAACTCAATGCATTGCATTTGGTTAGTTTTATTAAAAACTGATACAACTCAGTGCATTGCATTTGGTTAGTTTTATTAAAAACGGATGTAACTCAGTGCATTGCATTTGGTTAGTTTTATTAAAAAATGATACAACTCAGTGCATTGCATTTGGTTAGTTTTATTAACAACGGATGTAACTCAATGCATTGCATTTGGTTAGTTTTATTAAAAACGGATGTAACTCAGTGCATTGCATTTGGTTAGTTTTATTAAAAACTGATACAACTCAGTGCATTGCATTTGGTTAGTTTTATTAAAAACTGATACAACTCAGTGCATTGCATTTGGTTAGTTTTATTAAAAACGGATGTAACTCAGTGCATTGCATTTGGTTAGTTTTATTAAAAACTGATACAACTCAGTGCATTGCATTTGGTTAGTTTTATTAAAAACGGATGTAACTCAGTGCATTGCATTTGGTTAGTTTTATTAAAAACTGATACAACTCAGTGCATTGCATTTGGTTAGTTTTATTAAAAACTGATACAACTCAGTGCATTGCATTTGGTTAGTTTTATTAAAAACTGATACAACTCAGTGCATTGCATTTGGTTAGTTTTATTAAAAACGGATGTAACTCAGTGCATTGCATTTGGTTAGTTTTATTAAAAACTGATACAACTCAGTGCATTGCATTTGGTTAGTTTTATTAAAAACGGATGTAACTCAGTGCATTGCATTTGGTTAGTTTTATTAAAAACTGATACAACTCAGTGCATTGCATTTGGTTAGTTTTATTAAAAACGGATGTAACTCAGTGCATTGCATTTGGTTAGTTTTATTAAAAACTGATACAACTCAGTGCATTGCATTTGGTTAGTTTTATTAAAAACTGATACAACTCAGTGCATTGCATTTGGTTAGTTTTATTAAAAACGGATGTAACTCAGTGCATTGCATTTGGTTAGTTTTATTAAAAACTGATACAACTCAGTGCATTGCATTTGGTTAGTTTTATTAAAAACTGATACAACTCAGTGCATTGCATTTGGTTAGTTTTATTAAAAACGGATGTAACTCAGTGCATTGCATTTGGTTAGTTTTATTAAAAACTGATACAACTCAGTGCATTGCATTTGGTTAGTTTTATTAAAAACGGATGTAACTCAGTGCATTGCATTTGGTTAGTGTTATTAAAAACTGATACAACTCAGTGCATTGCATTTGGTTAGTTTTATTAAAAACGGATGTAACTCAGTGCATTGCATTTGGTTAGTTTTATTAAAAACTGATACAACTCAGTGCATTGCATTTGGTTAGTTTTATTAAAAACGGATGTAACTCAGTGCATTGCATTTGGTTAGTTTTATTAAAAACTGATACAACTCAGTGCATTGCATTTGGTTAGTTTTATTAAAAACGGATGTAACTCAGTGCATTGCATTTGGTTAGTTTTATTAAAAACTGATACAACTCAGTGCATTGCATTTGGTTAGTTTTATTATAAACGGATATAACTCAGTGCATTGCATTTGGTTAGTTTTATTATAAAAGGATATAACTCAGTGCATTGCATTTGGTTAGTTTTATTAAAAACGGATGTAACTCAGTGCATTGCATTTGGCTAGTTTTATTAAAAACTGATACAACTCAGTGCATTGCATTTGGTTAGTTTTATTAAAAACTGATACAACTCAGTGCATTGCATTTGGTTAGTTTTATTAAAAACGGATATAACTCAGTGCATTGCATTTGGTAAGTTTTATTAAAAACTGATACAACTCAGTGCATTGCATTTGGTTAGTTTTATTAAAAACGGATGTAACTCAGTGCATTGCATTTGGTTAGTTTTATTTAAAACTGATATAACTCAGTGCATTGCATTTGGTTAGTTTTATTAAAAACGGATGTAACTCAGTGCATTGCATTTGGTTAGTTTTATTAAAAACTGATACAACTCAGTGCTTTGCATTTGGTTAGTTTTATTAAAAACGGATGTAACTCAGTGCATTGCATTTGGTTAGTTTTATTAAAAACTGATACAACTCAGTGCATTGCATTTGGTTTGTTTTATTAAAAACGGATGTAACTCAGTGCATTGCATTTGGCTAGCTTTATTAAAAACTGATACAACTCAGTGCATTGCATTTGGTTAGTTTTATTAAAAACTGATACAACTCAGTGCATTGCATTTGGTTAGTTTTATTAACAACGGATGTAACTCAATGCATTGCATTTGGTTAGTTTTATTAAAAACTGATACAACTCAGTGCATTGCAATTGGTTAGTTTTATTAAAAACGGATGTAACTCAGTGCATTGCATTTGGTTAGTTTTATTAAAAACTGATACAACTCAGTGCAATGCATTTGGTTAGTTTTATTAAAAACGGATGTAACTCAGTGCATTGCATTTGGTTAGTTTTATTAAAAACTGATACAACTCAGTGCATTGCATTTGGTTAGTTTTATTAAAAACGGATGTAACTCAATGCATTGAATTTGGTTAGTTTTATTAAAAAGTGATACAACTCAGTGCATTGCATTTGGTTAGTTTTATTAAAAACGGATGTAACTCAGTGCATTGCATTTGGTTAGTTTTATTAAAAACTGATACAACTCAGTGCATTGCATTTGGTTAGTTTTATTAACAACGGATGTAACTCAGTGCATTGCATTTGGTTAGTTTTATTAAAAAATGATACAACTCAGTGCATTGCATTTGGTTAGTTTTATTAAAAACGGATGTAACTCAATGCATTGCATTTGGTTAGTTTTATTAAAAAGTGATACAACTCAGTGCATTGCATTTGGTTAGTTTTATTAAAAACGGATGTAACTCAGTGCATTGCATTTGGTTAGTTTTATTTAAAACTGATATAACTCAGTGCATTGCATTTGGTTAGTTTTATTAAAAACGGATGTAACTCAGTGCATTGCATTTGGTTAGTTTTATTAACAACGGATGTAACTCAGTGCATTGCATTTGGTTAGTTTTATTAAAAACGGATGTAACTCAGTGCATTGCATTTGGTTAGTTTTATTAACAACGGATGTAACTCAGTGCATTGCATTTGGTTAGTTTTATTAAAAAATGATACAACTCAGTGCATTGCATTTGGTTAGTTTTATTAAAAACTGATACAACTCAGTGCTTTGCATTTGGTTAGTTTTATTAAAAACGGATGTAACTCAGTGCATTGCATTTGGTTAGTTTTATTTAAAACTGATATAACTCAGTGCATTGCATTTGGTTAGTTTTATTAAAAACGGATGTAACTCAGTGCATTGCATTTGGTTAGTTTTATTAACAACGGATGTAACTCAGTGCATTGCATTTGGTTAGTTTTATTAAAAACGGATGTAACTCAGTGCATTGCATTTGGTTAGTTTTATTAACAACGGATGTAACTCAGTGCATTGCATTTGGTTAGTTTTATTAAAAACGGATGTAACTCAGTGCATTGCATTTGGTTAGTTTTATTAACAACGGATGTAACTCAGTGCATTGCATTTGGTTAGTTTTATTAAAAAATGATACAACTCAGTGCATTGCATTTGGTTAGTTTTATTAAAAACTGATACAACTCAGTGCATTGCATTTGGTTAGTTTTATTAAAAACGGATGTAACTCAGTGCATTGCATTTGGTTAGTTTTATTTAAAACTGATATAACTCAGTGCATTGCATTTGGTTAGTTTTATTAAAAACGGATGTAACTCAGTGCATTGCATTTGGTTAGTTTTATTAACAACGGATGTAACTCAGTGCATTGCATTTGGTTAGTTTTATTAAAAACGGATGTAACTCAGTGCATTGCATTTGGTTAGTTTTATTAACAACGGATGTAACTCAGTGCATTGCATTTGGTTAGTTTTATTAAAAAATGATACAACTCAGTGCATTGCATTTGGTTAGTTTTATTAAAAACTGATACAACTCAGTGCTTTGCATTTGGTTAGTTTTATTAAAAACGGATGTAACTCAGTGCATTGCATTTGGTTAGTTTTATTTAAAACTGATATAACTCAGTGCATTGCATTTGGTTAGTTTTATTAAAAACGGATGTAACTCAGTGCATTGCATTTGGTTAGTTTTATTAACAACGGATGTAACTCAGTGCATTGCATTTGGTTAGTTTTATTAAAAAATGATACAACTCAGTGCATTGCATTTGGTTAGTTTTATTAAAAACTGATACAACTCAGTGCATTGCATTTGGTTTGTTTTATTAAAAACGGATGTAACTCAGTGCATTGCATTTGGCTAGCTTTATTAAAAACTGATACAACTCAGTGCATTGCATTTGGTTAGTTTTATTAAAAACTGATACAACTCAGTGCATTGCATTTGGTTAGTTTTATTAACAACGGATGTAACTCAATGCATTGCATTTGGTTAGTTTTATTAAAAACTGATACAACTCAGTGCATTGCAATTGGTTAGTTTTATTAAAAACGGATGTAACTCAGTGCATTGCATTTGGTTAGTTTTATTAAAAACTGATACAACTCAGTGCAATGCATTTGGTTAGTTTTATTAAAAACGGATGTAACTCAGTGCATTGCATTTGGTTAGTTTTATTAAAAACTGATACAACTCAGTGCATTGCATTTGGTTAGTTTTATTAAAAACGGATGTAACTCAATGCATTGAATTTGGTTAGTTTTATTAAAAAGTGATACAACTCAGTGCATTGCATTTGGTTAGTTTTATTAAAAACGGATGTAACTCAGTGCATTGCATTTGGTTAGTTTTATTAAAAACTGATACAACTCAGTGCATTGCATTTGGTTAGTTTTATTAACAACGGATGTAACTCAGTGCATTGCATTTGGTTAGTTTTATTAAAAAATGATACAACTCAGTGCATTGCATTTGGTTAGTTTTATTAAAAACGGATGTAACTCAATGCATTGCATTTGGTTAGTTTTATTAAAAAGTGATACAACTCAGTGCATTGCATTTGGTTAGTTTTATTAAAAACGGATGTAACTCAGTGCATTGCATTTGGTTAGTTCTATTAAAAAATGATACAACTCAGTGCATTGCATTTGGTTAATTTTATTAAAAATGGATGTAACTCAGTGCATTGCATTTGGTTAGTTTTATTAAAAACTGATACAACTCAGTGCATTGCATTTGGTTAGTTTTATTAAAAACGGATGTAACTCAGTGCATTGCATTTGGTTAGTTTTATTAAAAACTGATACAACTCAGTGCATTGCATTTGGTTAGTTTTATTAACAACGGATGTAACTCAATGCATTGCATTTGGTTAGTTTTATTAAAAACTGATACAACTCAGTGCATTGCATTTGGTTAGTTTTATTAAAAACGGATGTAACTCAGTGCATTGCATTTGGTTAGTTTTATTAAAAAATGATACAACTCAGTGCATTGCATTTGGTTAGTTTTATTAACAACGGATGTAACTCAATGCATTGCATTTGGTTAGTTTTATTAACAACGGATGTAACTCAATGCATTGAATTTGGTTAGTTTTATTAAAAACTGATACAACTCAGTGCATTGCATTTGGTTAGTTTTATTAACAACGGATGTAACTCAATGCATTGCATTTGGTTAGTTTTATTAAAAACGGATGTAACTCAGTGCATTGCATTTGGTTAGTTTTATTAAAAAATGATACAACTCAGTGCATTGCATTTGGTTAGTTTTATTAACAACGGATGTAACTCAATGCATTGCATTTGGTTAGTTTTATTAACAACGGATGTAACTCAATGCATTGAATTTGGTTAGTTTTATTAAAAACTGATACAACTCAGTGCATTGCATTTGGTTAGTTTTATTAAAAACGGATGTAACTCAGTGCATTGCATTTGGTTAGTTTTATTAAAAACTGATACAACTCAGTGCATTGCATTTGGTTAGTTTTATTAACAACGGATGTAACTCAATGCATTGCATTTGGTTAGTTTTATTAAAAACTGATACAACTCAGTGCATTGCATTTGGTTAGTTTTATTAAAAACGGATGTAACTCAGTGCATTGCATTTGGTTAGTTTTATTAAAAAATGATACAACTCAGTGCATTGCATTTGGTTAGTTTTATTAACAACGGATGTAACTCAATGCATTGCATTTGGTTAGTTTTATTAAAAACGGATGTAACTCAGTGCATTGCATTTGGTTAGTTTTATTAAAAACTGATACAACTCAGTGCATTGCATTTGGTTAGTTTTATTAAAAACTGATACAACTCAGTGCATTGCATTTGGTTAGTTTTATTAAAAACGGATGTAACTCAGTGCATTGCATTTGGTTAGTTTTATTAAAAACTGATACAACTCAGTGCATTGCATTTGGTTAGTTTTATTAAAAACGGATGTAACTCAGTGCATTGCATTTGGTTAGTTTTATTAAAAACTGATACAACTCAGTGCATTGCATTTGGTTAGTTTTATTAAAAACGGATGTAACTCAGTGCATTGCATTTGGTTAGTTTTATTAAAAACTGATACAACTCAGTGCATTGCATTTGGTTAGTTTTATTAAAAACGGATGTAACTCAGTGCATTGCATTTGGTTAGTTTTATTAAAAACTGATACAACTCAGTGCATTGCATTTGGTTAGTTTTATTAAAAACGGATGTAACTCAGTGCATTGCATTTGGTTAGTTTTATTAAAAACTGATACAACTCAGTGCATTGCATTTGGTTAGTTTTATTAAAAACGGATGTAACTCAGTGCATTGCATTTGGTTAGTTTTATTAAAAACTGATACAACTCAGTGCATTGCATTTGGTTAGTTTTATTAAAAACGGATGTAACTCAGTGCATTGCATTTGGTTAGTTTTATTAAAAACTGATACAACTCAGTGCATTGCATTTGGTTAGTTTTATTAAAAACTGATACAACTCAGTGCATTGCATTTGGTTAGTTTTATTAAAAACGGATGTAACTCAGTGCATTGCATTTGGTTAGTTTTATTAAAAACTGATACAACTCAGTGCATTGCATTTGGTTAGTTTTATTAAAAACGGATGTAACTCAGTGCATTGCATTTGGTTAGTTTTATTAAAAACTGATACAACTCAGTGCATTGCATTTGGTTAGTTTTATTAAAAACTGATACAACTCAGTGCATTGCATTTGGTTAGTTTTATTAAAAACGGATGTAACTCAGTGCATTGCATTTGGTTAGTTTTATTAAAAACTGATACAACTCAGTGCATTGCATTTGGTTAGTTTTATTAAAAACGGATGTAACTCAGTGCATTGCATTTGGTTAGTTTTATTAAAAACTGATACAACTCAGTGCATTGCATTTGGTTAGTTTTATTAAAAACGGATGTAACTCAGTGCATTGCATTTGGTTAGTTTTATTAAAAACTGATACAACTCAGTGCATTGCATTTGGTTAGTTTTATTAAAAACGGATGTAACTCAGTGCATTGCATTTGGTTAGTTTTATTAAAAACTGATACAACTCAGTGCATTGCATTTGGTTAGTTTTATTAAAAACTGATACAACTCAGTGCATTGCATTTGGTTAGTTTTATTAAAAACGGATACAACTCAGTGCATTGCATTTGGTTAGTTTTATTAAAAACTGATACAACTCAGTGCATTGCATTTGGTTAGTTTTATTAAAAACGGATGTAACTCAGTGCATTGCATTTGGTTAGTTTTATTAAAAACTGATACAACTCAGTGCATTGCATTTGGTTAGTTTTATTAAAAACGGATGTAACTCAGTGCATTGCATTTGGTTAGTTTTATTAAAAACGGATGTAACTCAGTGCATTGCATTTGGTTAGTTTTATTAAAAACTGATACAACTCAGTGCATTGCATTTGGTTAGTTTTATTAAAAACTGATACAACTCAGTGCATTGCATTTGGTTAGTTTTATTAAAAACGGATGTAACTCAGTGCATTGCATTTGGTTAGTTTTATTAAAAACTGATACAACTCAGTGCATTGCATTTGGTTAGTTTTATTAAAAACTGATACAACTCAGTGCATTGCATTTGGTTAGTTTTATTAAAAACGGATGTAACTCAGTGCATTGCATTTGGTTAGTTTTATTAAAAACTGATACAACTCAGTGCATTGCATTTGGTTAGTTTTATTAAAAACGGATGTAACTCAATGCATTGCATTTGGTTAGTTTTATTAAAAACTGATACAACTCAGTGCATTGCATTTGGTTAGTTTTATTAAAAACGGATGTAACTCAGTGCATTGCATTTGGTTAGTTTTATTAAAAACTGATACAACTCAGTGCATTGCATTTGGTTAGTTTTATTAAAAACTGATACAACTCAGTGCATTGCATTTGGTTAGTTTTATTAAAAACGGATGTAACTCAGTGCATTGCATTTGGTTAGTTTTATTAAAAACTGATACAACTCAGTGCATTGCATTTGGTTAGTTTTATTAAAAACGGATGTAACTCAGTGCATTGCATTTGGTTAGTTTTATTAAAAACTGATACAACTCAGTGCATTGCATTTGGTTAGTTTTATTATAAACGGATATAACTCAGTGCATTGCATTTGGTTAGTTTTATTATAAACGGATATAACTCAGTGCATTGCATTTGGTTAGTTTTATTATAAACGGATATAACTCAGTGCATTGCATTTGGTTAGTTTTATTATAAACGGATATAACTCAGTGCTTTGCATTTGGTTAGCTTTATTAAAAACTGATACAACTCAGTGCATTACATTTGGTTAGTTTTATTAAAAACTGATACAACTCAGTGCATTGCATTTGGTTAGTTTTATTAAAAACGGATGTAACTCAGTGCATTGCATTTGGTTAGTTTTATTAAAAACTGATACAACTCAGTGCATTGCATTTGGTTAGTTTTATTATAAACGGATATAACTCAGTGCATTGCATTTGGTTAGTTTTATTATAAAAGGATATAACTCAGTGCATTGCATTTGGTTAGTTTTATTAAAAACGGATGTAACTCAGTGCATTGCATTTGGCTAGTTTTATTAAAAACTGATACAACTCAGTGCATTGCATTTGGTTAGTTTTATTAAAAACTGATACAACTCAGTGCATTGCATTTGGTTAGTTTTATTAAAAACGGATATAACTCAGTGCATTGCATTTGGTAAGTTTTATTAAAAACTGATACAACTCAGTGCATTGCATTTGGTTAGTTTTATTAAAAACGGATGTAACTCAGTGCATTGCATTTGGTTAGTTTTATTTAAAACTGATATAACTCAGTGCATTGCATTTGGTTAGTTTTATTAAAAACGGATGTAACTCAGTGCATTGCATTTGGTTAGTTTTATTAAAAACTGATACAACTCAGTGCTTTGCATTTGGTTAGTTTTATTAAAAACGGATGTAACTCAGTGCATTGCATTTGGTTAGTTTTATTAAAAACTGATACAACTCAGTGCATTGCATTTGGTTTGTTTTATTAAAAACGGATGTAACTCAGTGCATTGCATTTGGCTAGCTTTATTAAAAACTGATACAACTCAGTGCATTGCATTTGGTTAGTTTTATTAAAAACTGATACAACTCAGTGCATTGCATTTGGTTAGTTTTATTAACAACGGATGTAACTCAATGCATTGCATTTGGTTAGTTTTATTAAAAACTGATACAACTCAGTGCATTGCAATTGGTTAGTTTTATTAAAAACGGATGTAACTCAGTGCATTGCATTTGGTTAGTTTTATTAAAAACTGATACAACTCAGTGCAATGCATTTGGTTAGTTTTATTAAAAACGGATGTAACTCAGTGCATTGCATTTGGTTAGTTTTATTAAAAACTGATACAACTCAGTGCATTGCATTTGGTTAGTTTTATTAAAAACGGATGTAACTCAATGCATTGAATTTGGTTAGTTTTATTAAAAAGTGATACAACTCAGTGCATTGCATTTGGTTAGTTTTATTAAAAACGGATGTAACTCAGTGCATTGCATTTGGTTAGTTTTATTAAAAACTGATACAACTCAGTGCATTGCATTTGGTTAGTTTTATTAACAACGGATGTAACTCAGTGCATTGCATTTGGTTAGTTTTATTAAAAAATGATACAACTCAGTGCATTGCATTTGGTTAGTTTTATTAAAAACGGATGTAACTCAATGCATTGCATTTGGTTAGTTTTATTAAAAAGTGATACAACTCAGTGCATTGCATTTGGTTAGTTTTATTAAAAACGGATGTAACTCAGTGCATTGCATTTGGTTAGTTCTATTAAAAAATGATACAACTCAGTGCATTGCATTTGGTTAATTTTATTAAAAATGGATGTAACTCAGTGCATTGCATTTGGTTAGTTTTATTAAAAACTGATACAACTCAGTGCATTGCATTTGGTTAGTTTTATTAAAAACGGATGTAACTCAGTGCATTGCATTTGGTTAGTTTTATTAAAAACTGATACAACTCAGTGCATTGCATTTGGTTAGTTTTATTAACAACGGATGTAACTCAATGCATTGCATTTGGTTAGTTTTATTAAAAACTGATACAACTCAGTGCATTGCATTTGGTTAGTTTTATTAAAAACGGATGTAACTCAGTGCATTGCATTTGGTTAGTTTTATTAAAAAATGATACAACTCAGTGCATTGCATTTGGTTAGTTTTATTAACAACGGATGTAACTCAATGCATTGCATTTGGTTAGTTTTATTAACAACGGATGTAACTCAATGCATTGAATTTGGTTAGTTTTATTAAAAACTGATACAACTCAGTGCATTGCATTTGGTTAGTTTTATTAAAAACGGATGTAACTCAGTGCATTGCATTTGGTTAGTTTTATTAAAAACTGATACAACTCAGTGCATTGCATTTGGTTAGTTTTATTAACAACGGATGTAACTCAATGCATTGCATTTGGTTAGTTTTATTAAAAACGGATGTAACTCAGTGCATTGCATTTGGTTAGTTTTATTAAAAAATGATACAACTCAGTGCGTTGCATTTGGTTAGTTTTATTAACAACGGATGTAACTCAACGCATTGCATTTGGTTAGTTTTATTAACAACGGATGTAACTCAATGCATTGAATTTGGTTAGTTTTATTAAAAACTGATACAACTCAGTGCATTGCATTTGGTTAGTTTTATTAAAAACGGATGTAACTCAGTGCATTGCATTTGGTTAGTTTTATTAAAAACTGATACAACTCAGTGCATTGCATTTGGTTAGTTTTATTAACAACGGATGTAACTCAATGCATTGCATTTGGTTAGTTTTATTAAAAACTGATACAACTCAGTGCATTGCATTTGGTTAGTTTTATTAAAAACGGATGTAACTCAGTGCATTGCATTTGGTTAGTTTTATTAAAAAATGATACAACTCAGTGCATTGCATTTGGTTAGTTTTATTAACAACGGATGTAACTCAATGCATTGCATTTGGTTAGTTTTATTAAAAACGGATGTAACTCAATGCATTGAATTTGGTTAGTTTTATTAAAAAGTGATACAAATCAGTGCATTGCATTTGGTTAGTTTTATTAAAAACGGATGTAACTCAGTGCATTGCATTTGGTTAGTTTTATTAAAAACTGATACAACTCAGTGCATTGCATTTGGTTAGTTTTATTAACAACGGATGTAACTCAGTGCATTGCATTTGGTTAGTTTTATTAAAAAATGATACAACTCAGTGCATTGCATTTGGTTAGTTTTATTAACAACGGATGTAACTCAATGCATTGCATTTGGTTAGTTTTATTAAAAAGTGATACAACTCAGTGCATTGCATTTGGTTAGTTTTATTAAAAACGGATGTAACACAGTGCATTGCATTTGGTTAGTTTTATTAAAAACTGATACAACTCAGTGCATTGCATTTGGTTAGTTTTATTAACAACGGATATAACTCAGTGCATTGCATTTGGTTAGTTTTATTAAAAACTGATACAACTCAGTGCATTGCATTTGGTTAGTTTTATTAAAAACGGATGTAACTCAGTGCATTGCATTTGGTTAGTTTTATTAAAAACTGATACAACTCAGTGCATTGCATTTGGTTAGTTTTATTAAAAACTGATACAACTCAGTGCATTGCATTTGGTTAGTTTTATTAAAAATGTATGTAACTCAGTGCATTGCATTTGGTTAGTTTTATTAAAAACTGATACAACTCAGTGCATTGCATTTGGTTAGTTTTATTAAAAACGGATGTAACTCAGTGCATTGCATTTGGTTAGTTTTATTAAAAAATGATACAACTCAGTGCATTGCAATTGGTTAGTTTTATTAAAAATGTATGTAACTCAGTGCATTGCATTTGGTTAGTTTTATTAAAAACTGATACAACTCAGTGCATTGCATTTGGTTAGTTTTATTAAAAACGGATGTAACTCAGTGCATTGCATTTGGTTAGTTTTATTAAAAAATGATACAACTCAGTGCATTGCATTTGGTTAGTTTTATTAACAACGGATGTAACTCAGTGCATTGCATTTGGTTAGTTTTATTAAAAACTGATACAACTCAGTGCATTGCATTTGGTTAGTTTTATTAAAAACGGATGTAACTCAGTGCATTGCATTTGGTAAGTTTAATTAAAAAATGATGCAACTCAGTGCATTGCATTTGGTTAGTTTTATTAACAACGGATGTAACTCAATGCATTGCATTTGGTTAGTTTTATTAAAAAATGATACAACTCAGTGCATTGCATTTGGTTAGTTTTATTAAAAACGGATGTAACTCAGTGCATTTCATTTGGTTAGTTTTATTAAAAACTGATACAACTCAGTGCATTGCATTTGGTTAGTTTTATTAACAACGGATGTAACTCAATGCATTGCATTTGGTTAGTTTTATTAAAAAGTGATACAACTCAGTGCATTGCATTTGGTTAGTTTTATTAAAAACTGATACAACTCAGTGCATTGCAATTGGTTAGTTTTATTAAAAATGTATGTAACTCAGTGCATTGCATTTGGTTAGTTTTATTAAAAACTGATACAACTCAGTGCATTGCATTTGGTTAGTTTTATTAAAAACGGATGTAACTCAGTGCATTGCATTTGGTTAGTTTTATTAAAAACTGATACAACTCAGTGCATTGCATTTGGTTAGTTTTATTAAAAACTGATACAACTCAGTGCATTGCATTTGGTTAGTTTTATTAAAAACGGATGTAACTCAGTGCATTGCACTTGGTTAGTTTTATTATAAACGAATATAACTGAGTGCATTGCATTTGGTTAGTTTTATTATAAACGGATAAAACTCAGTGCATTGCATTTGGTTAGTTTTATTATAAACGGATATAACTCAGTGCATTGCATTTGGTTAGTTTTATTATAAACGGATATAACTCAGTGCATTGCATTTGGTTAGTTTTATTATAAACGGATATAACTCAGTGCATTGCATTTGGTTAGTTTTATTAAAAACGGATATAACTCAGTGCATTGCATTTGGTTAGTTTTATTATAAACGGATATAACTCAGTGCATTGCATTTGGTTAGTTTTATTGTAAACGGATATAACTCAGTGCATTGCATTTGGTTAGTTTTATTATAAACGGATGTAACTCAGTGCATTGCATTTGGTTAGTTTTATTATAAACGGATATAACTCAGTGCATTGCATTTGGTTAGTTTTATTATAAACGGATATAACTCAGTGCATTGCATTTGGTTAGTTTTATTATAAACGGATATAGCTCAGTGCATTGCATTTGGTTAGTTTTATTATAAACGAATATAACTCAGTGCATTGCATTTGGTTAGTTTTATTATAAACGGATATAACTCAGTGCATTGCATTTGGTTAGTTTTATTATAAACGGATATAACTCAGTGCATTGCATTTGGTTAGTTTTATTATAAACGGATATAACTCAGTGCATTGCACTTGGTTAGTTTTAATATAAACGGATATAACTCAGTGCATTGCATTTGGTTAGTTTTATTATAAACGGATATAACTCAGTGCATTGCATTTGGTTAGTTTTATTAAAAACTGATACAACTCAGTGCATTGCATTTGGTTAGTTTTATTAAAAACGGATGTAACTCAGTGCATTGCATTTGGTTAGTTTTATTAAAAACTGATACAACTCAGAGCATTGCATTTGGTTAGTTTTATTAAAAACTGATACAACTCAGTGCATTGCATTTGGTTAATTTTATTAAAAACGGATATAACTCAGTGCATTGCATTTGGTTAGTTTTATTATAAACGGATATAACTCAGTGCATTGCATTTGGTTAGTTTTATTATAAACGGATATAACTCAGTGCATTGCATTTGGTTAGTTTTATTATAAACGGATATAACTCAGTGCATTGCATTTGGTTAGTTTTATTATAAACGGATATAACTCAGTGCTTTGCATTTGGTTAGCTTTATTAAAAACTGATACAACTCAGTGCATTTCATTTGGTTAGTTTTATTAAAAACTGATACAACTCAGTGCATTGCATTTGGTTAGTTTTATTAACAACGGATGTAACTCAATGCATTACATTTGGTTAGTTTTATTAAAAACTGATACAACTCAGTGCATTGCATTTGGTTAGTTTTATTAAAAACGGATGTAACTCAGTGCATTGCATTTGGTTAGTTTTATTAAAAACTGATACAACTCAGTGCATTGCATTTGATTAATTTTATTAAAAACAGATGTAACTCAGTGCATTGCAATTGGTTAGTTTTATTAAAAATGTATGTAACTCAGTGCATTGCATTTGGTTAGTTTTATTAAAAACTGATACAACTCAGTGCATTGCATTTGGTTAGTTTTATTAAAAACGGATGTAACTCAGAGCATTGCATTTGGTTAGTTTTATTAAAAACTGATCCAACTCAGTGCATTGCATTTGGTTAGTTTTATTAAAAACTGATACAACTCAGTGCATTGCATTTGGTTAGTTTTATTAAAAACGGATGTAACTCAGTGCATTGCATTTGGTTAGTTTTATTATAAACGGATATAACTCAGTGCATTGCATTTGGTTAGTTTTATTATAAACGGATATAACTCAATGCATTGCATTTGGTTAGTTTTATTATAAACGGATATAACTCAGTGCATTGCATTTGGTTAGTTTTATTATAAACGAATATAACTCAGTGCATTGCAATTGGTTAGTTTTATTAAAAATGTATGTAACTCAGTGCATTGCATTTGGTTAGTTTTATTAAAAACTGATACAACTCAGTGCATTGCATTTGGTTAGTTTTATTAAAAACGGATGTAACTCAGTGCATTGCATTTGGTTAGTTTTATTAAAAACTGATACAACTCAGTACATTGCATTTGGTTAGTTTTATTAAAAACTGATACAACTCAGTGCATTGCATTTGGTTAGTTTTATTATAAACGGATATAACTCAGTGCATTGCAATTGGTTAGTTTTATTAAAAATGTATGTAACTCAGTGCATTGCATTTGATTAATTTTATTAAAAACAGATGTAACTCAGTGCATTGCAATTGGTTAGTTTTATTAAAAATGTATGTAACTCAGTGCATTGCATTTGGTTAGTTTTATTAAAAACTGATACAACTCAGTGCATTGCATTTGGTTAGTTTTATTAAAAACGGATGTAACTCAGTGCATTGCATTTGGTTAGTTTTATTAAAAACTGATCCAACTCAGTGCATTGCATTTGGTTAGTTTTATTAAAAACTGATACAACTCAGTGCATTGCATTTGGTTAGTTTTATTAAAAACGGATACAACTCAGTATATTGCATTTGGTTAGTTTTATTAAAAACGGATGTAACTCAGTGCATTGCATTTGGTTAGTTTTATTATAAACGGATATAACTCAGTGCATTGCAATTGGTTAGTTTTATTAAAAATGTATGTAACTCAGTGCATTGCATTTGATTAATTTTATTAAAAACAGATGTAACTCAGTGCATTGCAATTGGTTAGTTTTATTAAAAATGTATGTAACTCAGTGCATTGCATTTGGTTAGTTTTATTAAAAACTGATACAACTCAGTGCATTGCATTTGGTTAGTTTTATTAAAAAAGGATGTAACTCAGTGCATTGCATTTGGTTAGTTTTATTAAAAACTGATCCAACTCAGTGCATTGCATTTGGTTAGTTTTATTAAAAACTGATACAACTCAGTGCATTGCATTTGGTTAGTTTTATTAAAAACAGATGTAACTCAGTGCATTTCATTTGGTTAGTTTTATTAAAAACTGATACAACTCAGTGCATTGCATTTGATTAGTTTTATTAAAAACAGATGTAACTCAGTGCATTGCATTTGGTTAGTTTTATTAAAAACTGATCCAACTCAGTGCATTGCATTTGGTTAGTTTTATTAAAAACTGATCCAACTCAGTGCATTGCATTTGGTTAGTTTTATTAAAAAGTGATACAACTCAGTGCATTGCATTTGGTTAGTTTTATTAAAAACAGATGTAACTCAGTGCATTTCATTTGGTTAGTTTTATTAAAAACTGATACAACTCAGTGCATTGCATTTGGTTAGTTTTATTAAAAACTGATACAACTCAGTGCATTGCATTTGGTTAGTTTTATTAACAACGGATGTAACTCAATGCATTGCATTTGGTTAGTTTTATTAAAAACTGATACAACTCAGTGCATTGCATTTGGTTAGTTTTATTAACAACGGATGTAACTCAATGCATTGCATTTGGTTAGTTTTATTAAAAACTGATCCAACTCAGTGCATTGCATTTGGTTAGTTTTATTAAAAACTGATACAACTCAGTGCATTGCATTTGGTTAGTTTTATTAAAAACTGATACAACTCAGTGCATTGCATTTGGTTAGTTTTATTAACAACGGATGTAACTCAATGCATTGCATTTGGTTAGTTTTATTAAAAACTGATCCAACTCAGTGCATTGCATTTGGTTAGTTTTATTAAAAACTGATACAACTCAGTGCATTGCATTTGGTTAGTTTTATTAACAACGGATGTAACTCAATGCATTGCATTTGGTTAGTTTTATTAAAAACTGATCCAACTCAGTGCATTGCATTTGGTTAGTTTTATTAAAAACTGATACAACTCAGTGCATTGCATTTGGTTAGTTTTATTAACAACGGATGTAACTCAATGCATTGCATTTGGTTAGTTTTATTAAAAACTGATCCAACTCAGTGCATTGCATTTGGTTAGTTTTATTAAAAACTGATACAACTCAGTGCATTGCATTTGGTTAGTTTTATTAACAACGGATGTAACTCAATGCATTGCATTTGGTTAGTTTTATTAAAAACTGATCCAACTCAGTGCATTGCATTTGGTTAGTTTTATTAAAAACAGATGTAACTCAGTGCATTTCATTTGGTTAGTTTTATTAAAAACTGATACAACTCAGTGCATTGCATTTGGTTAGTTTTATTAAAAACTGATACAACTCAGTGCATTGCATTTGGTTAGTTTTATTAACAACGGATGTAACTCAATGCATTGCATTTGGTTAGTTTTATTAAAAACTGATACAACTCAGTGCATTGCATTTGGTTAGTTTTATTAACAACGGATGTAACTCAATGCATTGCATTTGGTTAGTTTTATTAAAAACTGATCCAACTCAGTGCATTGCATTTGGTTAGTTTTATTAAAAACTGATACAACTCAGTGCATTGCATTTGGTTAGTTTTATTAAAAACTGATACAACTCAGTGCATTGCATTTGGTTAGTTTTATTAACAACGGATGTAACTCAATGCATTGCATTTGGTTAGTTTTATTAAAAACTGATCCAACTCAGTGCATTGCATTTGGTTAGTTTTATTAAAAACTGATACAACTCAGTGCATTGCATTTGGTTAGTTTTATTAACAACGGATGTAACTCAATGCATTGCATTTGGTTAGTTTTATTAAAAACTGATCCAACTCAGTGCATTGCATTTGGTTAGTTTTATTAAAAACTGATACAACTCAGTGCATTGCATTTGGTTAGTTTTATTAACAACGGATGTAACTCAATGCATTGCATTTGGTTAGTTTTATTAAAAACTGATCCAACTCAGTGCATTGCATTTGGTTAGTTTTATTAAAAACTGATACAACTCAGTGCATTGCATTTGGTTAGTTTTATTAACAACGGATGTAACTCAATGCATTGCATTTGGTTAGTTTTATTAAAAACTGATCCAACTCAGTGCATTGCATTTGGTTAGTTTTATTAAAAACAGATGTAACTCAGTGCATTTCATTTGGTTAGTTTTATTAAAAACTGATACAACTCAGTGCATTGCATTTGGTTAGTTTTATTAAAAACTGATACATCTCAGTGCATTGCATTTGGTTAGTTTTATTAACAACGGATGTAACTCAATGCATTGCATTTGGTTAGTTTTATTAAAAACTGATCCAACTCAGTGCATTGCATTTGGTTAGTTTTATTAAAAACAGATGTAACTCAGTGCATTTCATTTGGTTAGTTTTATTAAAAACTGATACAACTCAGTGCATTGCATTTGGTTAGTTTTATTAAAAACTGATACAACTCTGTGCATTGCATTTGGTTAGTTTTATTAACAACGGATGTAACTCAATGCATTGCATTTGGTTAGTTTTATTAAAAACTGATACAACTCAGTGCATTGCATTTGGTTAGTTTTATTAAAAACTGATCCAACTCAGTGCATTGCATTTGGTTAGTTTTATTAAAAACTGATACAACTCAGTGCATTGCATTTGGTTAGTTTTATTAAAAACTGATACAACTCAGTGCATTGCATTTGGTTAGTTTTATTAACAACGGATGTAACTCAATGCATTGCATTTGGTTAGTTTTATTAAAAACTGATCCAACTCAGTGCATTGCATTTGGTTAGTTTTATTAAAAACTGATACAACTCAGTGCATTGCATTTGGTTAGTTTTATTAACAACGGATGTAACTCAATGCATTGCATTTGGTTAGTTTTATTAAAAACTGATCCAACTCAGTGCATTGCATTTGGTTAGTTTTATTAAAAACTGATACAACTCAGTGCATTGCATTTGGTTAGTTTTATTAACAACGGATGTAACTCAATGCATTGCATTTGGTTAGTTTTATTAAAAACTGATCCAACTCAGTGCATTGCATTTGGTTAGTTTTATTAAAAACTGATACAACTCAGTGCATTGCATTTGGTTAGTTTTATTAACAACGGATGTAACTCAATGCATTGCATTTGGTTAGTTTTATTAAAAACTGATCCAACTCAGTGCATTGCATTTGGTTAGTTTTATTAAAAACTGATACAACTCAGTGCATTGCATTTGGTTAGTTTTATTAAAAACTGATACAACTCAGTGCATTGCATTTGGTTAGTTTTATTAAAAACGGATGTAACTCAGTGCATTGCATTTGGTTAGTTTTATTAAAAACTGATCCAACTCAGTGCATTGCATTTGGTTAGTTTTATTAAAAACTGATACAACTCAGTGCATTGCATTTGGTTAGTTTTATTAAAAACGGATGTAACTCAGTGCATTGCGTTTGGTTAGTTTTATTAAAAACTGATCCAACTCAGTGCATTGCATTTGGTTAGTTTTATTAAAAACTGATACAACTCAGTGCATTGCATTTGGTTAGTTTTATTAAAAACAGATGTAACTCAGTGCATTTCATTTGGTTAGTTTTATTAAAAACTGATACAACTCAGTGCATTGCATTTGATTAGTTTTATTAAAAACAGATGTAACTCAGTGCATTGCATTTGGTTAGTTTTATTAAAAACTGATCCAACTCAGTGCATTGCATTTGGTTAGTTTTATTAAAAACTGATACAACTCAGTGCATTGCATTTGGTTAGTTTTATTAAAAACGGATGTAACTCAGTGCATTGCATTTGGTTAGTTTTATTAAAAACTGATCCAACTCAGTGCATTGCATTTGGTTAGTTTTATTAAAAATTGATACAACTCAGTGCATTGCATTTGGTTAGTTTTATTAAAAACGGATGTAACTCAGTGCATTGCATTTGGTTAGTTTTATTAAAAACTGATCCAACTCAGTGCATTGCATTTGGTTAGTTTTATTAACAACGGATGTAACTCAATGCATTGCATTTGGTTAGTTTTATTAAAAACTGATCCAACTCAGTGCATTGCATTTGGTTAGTTTTATTAAAAACTGATACAACTCAGTGCATTGCATTTGGTTAGTTTTATTAAAAACTGATACAACTCAGTGCATTGCATTTGGTTAGTTTTATTAACAACGGATGTAACTCAATGCATTGCATTTGGTTAGTTTTATTAAAAACTGATCCAACTCAGTGCATTGCATTTGGTTAGTTTTATTAAAAACTGATACAACTCAGTGCATTGCATTTGGTTAGTTTTATTAACAACGGATGTAACTCAATGCATTGCATTTGGTTAGTTTTATTAAAAACTGATCCAACTCAGTGCATTGCATTTGGTTAGTTTTATTAAAAACTGATACAACTCAGTGCATTGCATTTGGTTAGTTTTATTAACAACGGATGTAACTCAATGCATTGCATTTGGTTAGTTTTATTAAAAACTGATCCAACTCAGTGCATTGCATTTGGTTAGTTTTATTAAAAACTGATACAACTCAGTGCATTGCATTTGGTTAGTTTTATTAACAACGGATGTAACTCAATGCATTGCATTTGGTTAGTTTTATTAAAAACTGATCCAACTCAGTGCATTGCATTTGGTTAGTTTTATTAAAAACAGATGTAACTCAGTGCATTTCATTTGGTTAGTTTTATTAAAAACTGATACAACTCAGTGCATTGCATTTGGTTAGTTTTATTAAAAACTGATACAACTCAGTGCATTGCATTTGGTTAGTTTTATTAACAACGGATGTAACTCAATGCATTGCATTTGGTTAGTTTTATTAAAAACTGATACAACTCAGTGCATTGCATTTGGTTAGTTTTATTAACAACGGATGTAACTCAATGCATTGCATTTGGTTAGTTTTATTAAAAACTGATCCAACTCAGTGCATTGCATTTGGTTAGTTTTATTAAAAACTGATACAACTCAGTGCATTGCATTTGGTTAGTTTTATTAAAAACTGATACAACTCAGTGCATTGCATTTGGTTAGTTTTATTAACAACGGATGTAACTCAATGCATTGCATTTGGTTAGTTTTATTAAAAACTGATCCAACTCAGTGCATTGCATTTGGTTAGTTTTATTAAAAACTGATACAACTCAGTGCATTGCATTTGGTTAGTTTTATTAACAACGGATGTAACTCAATGCATTGCATTTGGTTAGTTTTATTAAAAACTGATCCAACTCAGTGCATTGCATTTGGTTAGTTTTATTAAAAACTGATACAACTCAGTGCATTGCATTTGGTTAGTTTTATTAACAACGGATGTAACTCAATGCATTGCATTTGGTTAGTTTTATTAAAAACTGATCCAACTCAGTGCATTGCATTTGGTTAGTTTTATTAAAAACTGATACAACTCAGTGCATTGCATTTGGTTAGTTTTATTAACAACGGATGTAACTCAATGCATTGCATTTGGTTAGTTTTATTAAAAACTGATCCAACTCAGTGCATTGCATTTGGTTAGTTTTATTAAAAACAGATGTAACTCAGTGCATTTCATTTGGTTAGTTTTATTAAAAACTGATACAACTCAGTGCATTGCATTTGGTTAGTTTTATTAAAAACTGATACATCTCAGTGCATTGCATTTGGTTAGTTTTATTAACAACGGATGTAACTCAATGCATTGCATTTGGTTAGTTTTATTAAAAACTGATCCAACTCAGTGCATTGCATTTGGTTAGTTTTATTAAAAACAGATGTAACTCAGTGCATTTCATTTGGTTAGTTTTATTAAAAACTGATACAACTCAGTGCATTGCATTTGGTTAGTTTTATTAAAAACTGATACAACTCTGTGCATTGCATTTGGTTAGTTTTATTAACAACGGATGTAACTCAATGCATTGCATTTGGTTAGTTTTATTAAAAACTGATACAACTCAGTGCATTGCATTTGGTTAGTTTTATTAAAAACTGATCCAACTCAGTGCATTGCATTTGGTTAGTTTTATTAAAAACTGATACAACTCAGTGCATTGCATTTGGTTAGTTTTATTAAAAACTGATACAACTCAGTGCATTGCATTTGGTTAGTTTTATTAACAACGGATGTAACTCAATGCATTGCATTTGGTTAGTTTTATTAAAAACTGATCCAACTCAGTGCATTGCATTTGGTTAGTTTTATTAAAAACTGATACAACTCAGTGCATTGCATTTGGTTAGTTTTATTAACAACGGATGTAACTCAATGCATTGCATTTGGTTAGTTTTATTAAAAACTGATCCAACTCAGTGCATTGCATTTGGTTAGTTTTATTAAAAACTGATACAAATCAGTGCATTGCATTTGGTTAGTTTTATTAACAACGGATGTAACTCAATGCATTGCATTTGGTTAGTTTTATTAAAAACTGATCCAACTCAGTGCATTGCATTTGGTTAGTTTTATTAAAAACTGATACAACTCAGTGCATTGCATTTGGTTAGTTTTATTAACAACGGATGTAACTCAATGCATTGCATTTGGTTAGTTTTATTAAAAACTGATCCAACTCAGTGCATTGCATTTGGTTAGTTTTATTAAAAACTGATCCAACTCAGTGCATTGCATTTGGTTAGTTTTATTAAAAACTGATACAACTCAGTGCATTGCATTTGGTTAGTTTTATTAACAACGGATGTAACTCAATGCATTGCATTTGGTTAGTTTTATTAAAAACTGATCCAACTCAGTGCATTGCATTTGGTTAGTTTTATTAAAAACTGATACAACTCAGTGCATTGCATTTGGTTAGTTTTATTAACAACGGATGTAACTCAATGCATTGCATTTGGTTAGTTTTATTAAAAACTGATCCAACTCAGTGCATTGCATTTGGTTAGTTTTATTAAAAACTGATACAACTCAGTGCATTGCATTTGGTTAGTTTTATTAAAAACTGATACAACTCAGTGCATTGCATTTGGTTAGTTTTATTAAAAACGGATGTAACTCAGTGCATTGCATTTGGTTAGTTTTATTAAAAACTGATCCAACTCAGTGCATTGCATTTGGTTAGTTTTATTAAAAACTGATACAACTCAGTGCATTGCATTTGGTTAGTTTTATTAAAAACGGATGTAACTCAGTGCATTGCGTTTGGTTAGTTTTATTAAAAACTGATCCAACTCAGTGCATTGCATTTGGTTAGTTTTATTAAAAACTGATACAACTCAGTGCATTGCATTTGGTTAGTTTTATTAAAAACAGATGTAACTCAGTGCATTTCATTTGGTTAGTTTTATTAAAAACTGATACAACTCAGTGCATTGCATTTGATTAGTTTTATTAAAAACAGATGTAACTCAGTGCATTGCATTTGGTTAGTTTTATTAAAAACTGATCCAACTCAGTGCATTGCATTTGGTTAGTTTTATTAAAAACTGATACAACTCAGTGCATTGCATTTGGTTAGTTTTATTAAAAACGGATGTAACTCAGTGCATTGCATTTGGTTAGTTTTATTAAAAACTGATCCAACTCAGTGCATTGCATTTGGTTAGTTTTATTAAAAATTGATACAACTCAGTGCATTGCATTTGGTTAGTTTTATTAAAAACGGATGTAACTCAGTGCATTGCATTTGGTTAGTTTTATTAAAAACTGATCCAACTCAGTGCATTGCATTTGGTTAGTTTTATTAACAACGGATGTAACTCAATGCATTGCATTTGGTTAGTTTTATTAAAAACTGATCCAACTCAGTGCATTGCATTTGGTTAGTTTTATTAAAAACTGATACAACTCAGTGCATTGCATTTGGTTAGTTTTATTAAAAACTGATACAACTCAGTGCATTGCATTTGGTTAGTTTTATTAACAACGGATGTAACTCAATGCATTGCATTTGGTTAGTTTTATTAAAAACTGATCCAACTCAGTGCATTGCATTTGGTTAGTTTTATTAAAAACTGATACAACTCAGTGCATTGCATTTGGTTAGTTTTATTAACAACGGATGTAACTCAATGCATTGCATTTGGTTAGTTTTATTAAAAACTGATCCAACTCAGTGCATTGCATTTGGTTAGTTTTATTAAAAACTGATACAACTCAGTGCATTGCATTTGGTTAGTTTTATTAACAACGGATGTAACTCAATGCATTGCATTTGGTTAGTTTTATTAAAAACTGATCCAACTCAGTGCATTGCATTTGGTTAGTTTTATTAAAAACTGATACAACTCAGTGCATTGCATTTGGTTAGTTTTATTAACAACGGATGTAACTCAATGCATTGCATTTGGTTAGTTTTATTAAAAACTGATCCAACTCAGTGCATTGCATTTGGTTAGTTTTATTAAAAACAGATGTAACTCAGTGCATTTCATTTGGTTAGTTTTATTAAAAACTGATACAACTCAGTGCATTGCATTTGGTTAGTTTTATTAAAAACTGATACAACTCAGTGCATTGCATTTGGTTAGTTTTATTAACAACGGATGTAACTCAATGCATTGCATTTGGTTAGTTTTATTAAAAACTGATACAACTCAGTGCATTGCATTTGGTTAGTTTTATTAACAACGGATGTAACTCAATGCATTGCATTTGGTTAGTTTTATTAAAAACTGATCCAACTCAGTGCATTGCATTTGGTTAGTTTTATTAAAAACTGATACAACTCAGTGCATTGCATTTGGTTAGTTTTATTAAAAACTGATACAACTCAGTGCATTGCATTTGGTTAGTTTTATTAACAACGGATGTAACTCAATGCATTGCATTTGGTTAGTTTTATTAAAAACTGATCCAACTCAGTGCATTGCATTTGGTTAGTTTTATTAAAAACTGATACAACTCAGTGCATTGCATTTGGTTAGTTTTATTAACAACGGATGTAACTCAATGCATTGCATTTGGTTAGTTTTATTAAAAACTGATCCAACTCAGTGCATTGCATTTGGTTAGTTTTATTAAAAACTGATACAACTCAGTGCATTGCATTTGGTTAGTTTTATTAACAACGGATGTAACTCAATGCATTGCATTTGGTTAGTTTTATTAAAAACTGATCCAACTCAGTGCATTGCATTTGGTTAGTTTTATTAAAAACTGATACAACTCAGTGCATTGCATTTGGTTAGTTTTATTAACAACGGATGTAACTCAATGCATTGCATTTGGTTAGTTTTATTAAAAACTGATCCAACTCAGTGCATTGCATTTGGTTAGTTTTATTAAAAACTGATACAACTCAGTGCATTGCATTTGGTTAGTTTTATTAACAACGGATGTAACTCAATGCATTGCATTTGGTTAGTTTTATTAAAAACTGATCCAACTCAGTGCATTGCATTTGGTTAGTTTTATTAAAAACAGATGTAACTCAGTGCATTTCATTTGGTTAGTTTTATTAAAAACTGATACAACTCAGTGCATTGCATTTGGTTAGTTTTATTAAAAACTGATACATCTCAGTGCATTGCATTTGGTTAGTTTTATTAACAACGGATGTAACTCAATGCATTGCATTTGGTTAGTTTTATTAAAAACTGATCCAACTCAGTGCATTGCATTTGGTTAGTTTTATTAAAAACAGATGTAACTCAGTGCATTTCATTTGGTTAGTTTTATTAAAAACTGATACAACTCAGTGCATTGCATTTGGTTAGTTTTATTAAAAACTGATACAACTCTGTGCATTGCATTTGGTTAGTTTTATTAACAACGGATGTAACTCAATGCATTGCATTTGGTTAGTTTTATTAAAAACTGATACAACTCAGTGCATTGCATTTGGTTAGTTTTATTAAAAACTGATCCAACTCAGTGCATTGCATTTGGTTAGTTTTATTAAAAACTGATACAACTCAGTGCATTGCATTTGGTTAGTTTTATTAAAAACTGATACAACTCAGTGCATTGCATTTGGTTAGTTTTATTAACAACGGATGTAACTCAATGCATTGCATTTGGTTAGTTTTATTAAAAACTGATCCAACTCAGTGCATTGCATTTGGTTAGTTTTATTAAAAACTGATACAACTCAGTGCATTGCATTTGGTTAGTTTTATTAACAACGGATGTAACTCAATGCATTGCATTTGGTTAGTTTTATTAAAAACTGATCCAACTCAGTGCATTGCATTTGGTTAGTTTTATTAAAAACTGATACAAATCAGTGCATTGCATTTGGTTAGTTTTATTAACAACGGATGTAACTCAATGCATTGCATTTGGTTAGTTTTATTAAAAACTGATCCAACTCAGTGCATTGCATTTGGTTAGTTTTATTAAAAACTGATACAACTCAGTGCATTGCATTTGGTTAGTTTTATTAACAACGGATGTAACTCAATGCATTGCATTTGGTTAGTTTTATTAAAAACTGATCCAACTCAGTGCATTGCATTTGGTTAGTTTTATTAAAAACTGATACAACTCAGTGCATTGCATTTGGTTAGTTTTATTAAAAACTGATACAACTCAGTGCATTGCATTTGGTTAGTTTTATTAAAAACGGATGTAACTCAGTGCATTGCATTTGGTTAGTTTTATTAAAAACTGATCCAACTCAGTGCATTGCATTTGGTTAGTTTTATTAAAAACTGATACAACTCAGTGCATTGCATTTGGTTAGTTTTATTAAAAACGGATGTAACTCAGTGCATTGCGTTTGGTTAGTTTTATTAAAAACTGATCCAACTCAGTGCATTGCATTTGGTTAGTTTTATTAAAAACTGATACAACTCAGTGCATTGCATTTGGTTAGTTTTATTAAAAACAGATGTAACTCAGTGCATTTCATTTGGTTAGTTTTATTAAAAACTGATACAACTCAGTGCATTGCATTTGATTAGTTTTATTAAAAACAGATGTAACTCAGTGCATTGCATTTGGTTAGTTTTATTAAAAACTGATCCAACTCAGTGCATTGCATTTGGTTAGTTTTATTAAAAACTGATACAACTCAGTGCATTGCATTTGGTTAGTTTTATTAAAAACGGATGTAACTCAGTGCATTGCATTTGGTTAGTTTTATTAAAAACTGATCCAACTCAGTGCATTGCATTTGGTTAGTTTTATTAAAAATTGATACAACTCAGTGCATTGCATTTGGTTAGTTTTATTAAAAACGGATGTAACTCAGTGCATTGCATTTGGTTAGTTTTATTAAAAACTGATCCAACTCAGTGCATTGCATTTGGTTAGTTTTATTAAAAACAGATGTAACTCAGTGCATTTCATTTGGTTAGTTTTATTAAAAACTGATACAACTCAGTGCATTGCATTTGGTTAGTTTTATTAAAAACTGATACAACTCAGTGCATTGCATTTGGTTAGTTTTATTAACAACGGATGTAACTCAATGCATTGCATTTGGTTAGTTTTATTAAAAACTGATACAACTCAGTGCATTGCATTTGGTTAGTTTTATTAACAACGGATGTAACTCAATGCATTGCATTTGGTTAGTTTTATTAAAAACTGATACAACTCAGTGCATTGCATTTGATTAGTTTTATTAAAAACAGATGTAACTCAGTGCATTGCATTTAGTTAGTTTTATTTAAAACTGATACAACTCAGTATATTGCATTTGGTTAGTTTTATTAAAAACGGATGTAAATCAGTGCATTGCATTTGGTTAGTTTTATTTAAAACTGATACAACTCAGTATATTGCATTTGGTTAGTTTTATTAAAAACGGATGTAACTCAGTGCATTGCATTTGGTTAGTTTTATTAAAAACTGATACAACTCAGTGCATTGCATTTGGTTAGTTTTATTAAAAACTGATACAACTCAGTGCATTGCATTTGATTAGTTTTATTAAAAACAGATGTAACTCAGTGCATTGCATTTGGTTAGTTTTATTAAAAACTGATACAACTCAGTGCATTGCATTTGGTTAGTTTTATTAACAACGGATGTAACTCAATGCATTGCATTTGGTTAGTTTTATTAAAAACTGATACAACTCAGTGCATTGCATTTGATTAGTTTTATTAAAAACAGATGTAACTCAGTGCATTGCATTTGGTTAGTTTTATTTAAAACTGATACAACTCAGTATATTGCATTTGGTTAGTTTTATTAACAACGGATGTAACTCAATGCATTGCATTTGGTTAGTTTTATTAAAAACTGATACAACTCAGTGCATTGCATTTGATTAGTTTTATTAAAAACAGATGTAACTCAGTGCATTGCATTTGGTTAGTTTTATTAAAAACTGATACAACTCAGTGCATTGCATTTGGTTAGTTTTATTAACAACGGATGTAACTCAATGCATTGCATTTGGTTAGTTTTATTAAAAACTGATACAACTCAGTGCATTGCATTTGATTAGTTTTATTAAAAACAGATGTAACTCAGTGCATTGCATTTGGTTAGTTTTATTTAAAACTGATACAACTCAGTATATTGCATTTGGTTAGTTTTATTAAAAACTGATACAACTCAGTGCATTGCATTTGGTTAGTTTTATTAAAAACTGATACAACTCAGTGCATTGCATTTGGTTAGTTTTATTAAAAACGGATGTAACTCAGTGCATTGCATTTGGTTAGTCTTATTAAAAACGGATGTAACTCAATGCATTGCATTTGGTTAGTTTTATTAAAAACTGATACAACTCAGTGCATTGCATTTGATTAGTTTTATTAAAAACAGATGTAACTCAATGCATTGCATTTGGTTAGTTTTATTAAAAACTGATACAACTCAGTGCATTGCATTTGGTTAGTTTTATTAACAACGGATGTAACTCAATGCATTGCATTTGGTTAGTTTTATTAAAAACTGATACAACTCAGTGCATTGCATTTGATTAGTTTTATTAAAAACAGATGTAACTCAGTGCATTGCATTTGGTTAGTTTTATTAAAAACTGATACAACTCAGTGCATTGCATTTGGTTAGTTTTATTAACAACGGATGTAACTCAATGCATTGCATTTGGTTAGTTTTATTAAAAACTGATACAACTCAGTGCATTGCATTTGATTAGTTTTATTAAAAACAGATGTAACTCAGTGCATTGCATTTGGTTAGTTTTATTTAAAACTGATACAACTCAGTATATTGCATTTGGTTAGTTTTATTAACAACGGATGTAACTCAATGCATTGCATTTGGTTAGTTTTATTAAAAACTGATACAACTCAGTGCATTGCATTTGATTAGTTTTATTAAAAACAGATGTAACTCAGTGCATTGCATTTGGTTAGTTTTATTTAAAACTGATACAACTCAGTATATTGCATTTGGTTAGTTTTATTAACAACGGATGTAACTCAATGCATTGCATTTGGTTAGTTTTATTAAAAACTAATACAACTCAGTGCATTGAATTTGATTAGTTTTATTAAAAACAGATGTAACTCAGTGCATTGCATTTGGTTAGTTTTATTTAAAATTGATACAACTCAGTATATTGCATTTGTTTAGTTTTATTAAAAACGGATGTAACTCAGTGCATTGCATTTGGTTAGTTTTATTTAAAACTGATACAACTCAGTATATTGCATTTGGTTAGTTTTATTAAAAACGGATGTAACTCAGTGCATTGCATTTGGTTAGTTTTATTAAAAACTGATACAACTCAGTGCATTGCATTTGGTTAGTTTTATTAAAAACGGATGTAACTCAGTGCATTTCATTTGGTTAGTTTTATTAAAAACTGATACAACTCAGTGCATTGCATTTGATTAGTTTTATTAAAAACAGATGTAACTCAGTGCATTTCATTTGGTTAGTTTTATTAAAAACTGATACAACTCAGTGCATTGCATTTGGTTAGTTTTATTTAAAACGGATGTAACTCAGTGCATTGCATTTGGTTAGTTTTATTAAAAACTGATACAACTCAGTGCATTGCATTTGGTTAGTTTTATTTAAAACGGATGTAACTCAGTGCATTGCATTTGGTTAGTTTTATTAAAAACTGATACAACTCAGTGCATTGCATTTGGTTAGTTTTATTTAAAACGGATGTAACTCAGTGCATTGCATTTGGTTAGTTTTATTAAAAACTGATACAACTCAGTGCATTGCATTTGGTTAGTTTTATTAAAAACTGATACAACTCAGTGCATTGCATTTGGTTAGTTTTATTTAAAACGGATGTAACTCAGTGCATTGCATTTGGTTAGTTTTATTAAAAACTGATACAACTCAGTGCATTGCATTTGGTTAGTTTTATTTAAAACGGATGTAACTCAGTGCATTGCATTTGGTTAGTTTTATTAAAAACTGATACAACTCAGTGCATTGCATTTGATTAGTTTTATTAAAAACAGATGTAACTCAGTGCATTGCATTTGGTCAGTTTTATTAAAAACTGATACAACTCAGTGCATTGCATTTGGTTAGTTTTATTAAAAACTGATACAACTCAGTGCATTGCATTTGGTTAGTTTTATTAACAACGGATATAACTCAGTATATTGCATTTGTTTAGTTTTATTAAAAACGGATGTAACTCAGTGCATTGCATTTGGTTAGTTTTATTTAAAACTGATACAACTCAGTATATTGCATTTGGTTAGTTTTATTAAAAACGGATATAACTCAGTGCATTGCATTTGGTTAGTTTTATTAAAAACTGATACAACTCAGTGCATTGCATTTGATTAGTTTTATTAAAAACAGATGTAACTCAGTGCATTGCATTTGGTTAGTTTTATTAAAAACTGATACAACTCAGTGCATTGCATTTGGTTAGTTTTATTAAAAACTGATACAACTCAGTGCATTGCATTTGGTTAGTTTTATTTAAAACGGATGTAACTCAGTGCATTGCATTTGGTTAGTTTTATTAAAAACTGATACAACTCAGTGCATTGCATTTGGTTAGTTTTATTAAAAACTGATACAACTCAGTGCATTGCATTTGGTTAGTTTTATTAACAACGGATATAACTCAGTATATTGCATTTGTTTAGTTTTATTAAAAACGGATGTAACTCAGTGCATTGCATTTGGTTAGTTTTATTTAAAACTGATACAACTCAGTATATTGCATTTGGTTAGTTTTATTAAAGACGGATGTAACTCAGTGCATTGCATTTGGTTAGTTTTATTAAAAACTGATACAACTCAGTGCATTGCATTTGATTAGTTTTATTAAAAACAGATGTAACTCAGTGCATTGCATTTGGTTAGTTTTATTAAAAACTGATACAACTCAGTGCATTGCATTTGGTTAGTTTTATTAAAAACTGATACAACTCAGTGCATTGCATTTGGTTAGTTTTATTTAAAACGGATGTAACTCAGTGCATTGCATTTGGTTAGTTTTATTAAAAACTGATACAACTCAGTGCATTGCATTTGGTTAGTTTTATTAAAAACTGATACAACTCAGTGCATTGCATTTGGTTAGTTTTATTAAAAACGGATGTAACTCAGTGCATTGCATTTGGTTAGTTTTATTAAAAACTGATACAACTCAGTGCATTGCATTTGATTAGTTTTATTAAAAACAGATGTAACTCAGTGCATTGCATTTGGTTAGTTTTATTAAAAACTGATACAACTCAGTGCATTGCATTTGGTTAGTTTTATTAAAAACTGATACAACTCAGTGCATTGCATTTGGTTAGTTTTATTTAAAACGGATGTAACTCAGTGCATTGCATTTGGTTAGTTTTATTAAAAACTGATACAACTCAGTGCATTGCATTTGGTTAGTTTTATTATAAACGGATATAACTCAGTGCATTACATTCGGTTAGTTTTATTATAAACGGATATAACTCAGTTCATTGCATTTGGTTAGTTTTATTTAAAACGGATGTAACTCAGTGCATTGCATTTGGTTAGTTTTATTAAAAACTGATACAACTCAGTGCATTGCATTTGGTTAGTTTTATTAAAAACTGATACAACTCAGTGCATTGCATTTGGTTAGTTTTATTAAAAACTGATACAACTCAGTGCATTGCATTTGGTTAGTTTTATTTAAAACGGATGTAACTCAGTGCATTGCATTTGGTTAGTTTTATTAAAAACTGATACAACTCAGTGCATTGCATTTGGTTAGTTTTATTAAAAACTGATACAACTCAGTGCATTGCATTTGGTTAGTTTTATTAAAAACGGATGTAACTCAGTGCATTGCATTTGGTTAGTTTTATTAAAAACTGATACAACTCAGTGCATTGCATTTGATTAGTTTTATTAAAAACAGATGTAACTCAGTGCATTGCATTTGGTTAGTTTTATTAAAAACTGATACAACTCAGTGCATTGCATTTGGTTAGTTTTATTAACAACGGATGTAACTCAATGCAATGCATTTGGTTAGTTTTATTAAAAACTGATACAACTCAGTGCATTGCATTTGATTAGTTTTATTAAAAACAGATGTAACTCAGTGCATTGCATTTGGTTAGTTTTATTAAAAACTGATACAACTCAGTGCATTGCATTTGGTTAGTTTTATTAACAACGGATGTAACTCAATGCATTGCATTTGGTTAGTTTTATTAAAAACTGATACAACTCAGTGCATTGCATTTGATTAGTTTTATTAAAAACAGATGTAACTCAGTGCATTGCATTTGGTTAGTTTTATTAAAAACAGATGTAACTCAGTGCATTGCATTTGGTTAGTTTTATTAAAAACTGATACAACTCAGTGCATTGCATTTGATTAGTTTTATTAAAAACAGATGTAACTCAGTGCATTGCATTTGGTTAGTTTTATTAAAAACTGATACAACTCAGTGCATTGCATTTGATTAGTTTTATTAAAAACAGATGTAACTCAGTGCATTGCATTTGGTTAGTTTTATTAAAAACTGATACAACTCAGTGCATTGCATTTGGTTAGTTTTATTAACAACGGATGTAACTCAGTGCATTGCATTTGGTTAGTTTTATTAAAAACGGATGTAACTCAGTGCATTGCATTTGGTTAGTTTTATTAAAAACTGATACAACTCAGTGCATTGCATTTGGTTAGTTTTATTAACAACGGATGTAACTCAATGCATTGCATTTGGTTAGTTTTATTAAAAACTGATACAACTCAGTGCATTGCATTTGATTAGTTTTATTAAAAACAGATGTAACTCAGTGCATTGCATTTGGTTAGTTTTATTAAAAACTGATACAACTCAGTGCATTGCATTTGGTTAGTTTTATTAACAACGGATGTAACTCAGTGCATTGCATTTGGTTAGTTTTATTAAAAACTGATACAACTCAGTGCATTGCATTTGATTAGTTTTATTAAAAACAGATGTAACTCAGTGCATTGCATTTGGTTAGTTTTATTAAAAACAGATGTAACTCAGTGCATTGCATTTGGTTAGTTTTATTAAAAACGGATGTAACTCAGTGCATTGCATTTGGTTAGTTTTATTAAAAACTGATACAACTCAGTGCATTGCATTTGATTAGTTTTATTAAAAACAGATGTAACTCAGTGCATTGCATTTGGTTAGTTTTATTAAAAACAGATGTAACTCAGTGCATTGCATTTGGTTAGTTTTATTAACAACGGATGTAACTCAGTGCATTGCATTTGGTTAGTTTTATTAAAAACTGATACAACTCAGTGCATTGCATTTGATTAGTTTTATTAAAAACAGATGTAACTCAGTGCATTGCATTTGGTTAGTTTTATTAAAAACTGATACAACTCAGTGCATTGCATTTGGTTAGTTTTATTAAAAACTGATACAACTCAGTGCATTGCATTTGATTAGTTTTATTAAAAACAGATGTAACTCAGTGCATTGCATTTGGTTAGTTTTATTTAAAACTGATACAACTCAGTGCATTGCATTTGGTTAGTTTTATTATAAACGGATATAACTCAGTGCATTACATTCGGTTAGTTTTATTATAAACGGATATAACTCAGTTCATTGCATTTGGTTAGTTTTATTTAAAACGGATGTAACTCAGTGCATTGCATTTGGTTAGTTTTATTAAAAACTGATACAACTCAGTGCATTGCATTTGGTTAGTTTTATTAACAACGGATGTAACTCAGTGCATTGCATTTGGTTAGTTTTATTAAAAACTGATACAACTCAGTGCATTGCATTTGATTAGTTTTATTAAAAACAGATGTAACTCAGTGCATTGCATTTGGTTAGTTTTATTAAAAACAGATGTAACTCAGTGCATTGCATTTGGTTAGTTTTATTAACAACGGATGTAACTCAATGCATTGCATTTGGTTAGTT
Organism: Ceratitis rosa; assembly: GCA_037013455.1. Lineage (NCBI taxonomy): Eukaryota > Metazoa > Arthropoda > Insecta > Diptera > Tephritidae > Ceratitis > Ceratitis rosa. The sequence goes on along the minus strand of JAWMAG010000099.1, from coordinate 236,073 downwards.
TTATTAAAAACTGATACAACTCAGTGCATTGCATTTGATTAGTTTTATTAAAAACAGATGTAACTCAGTGCATTGCATTTGGTTAGTTTTATTAAAAACTGATACAACTCAGTGCATTGCATTTGGTTAGTTTTATTAACAACGGATGTAACTCAGTGCATTGCATTTGGTTAGTTTTATTAAAAACTGATACAACTCAGTGCATTGCATTTGATTAGTTTTATTAAAAACAGATGTAACTCAGTGCATTGCATTTGGTTAGTTTTATTAAAAACTGATACAACTCAGTGCATTGCATTTGATTAGTTTTATTAAAAACAGATGTAACTCAGTGCATTGCATTTGGTTAGTTTTATTAAAAACTGATACAACTCAGTGCATTGCATTTGATTAGTTTTATTAAAAACAGATGTAACTCAGTGCATTGCATTTGGTTAGTTTTATTAAAAACTGATACAACTCAGTGCATTGCATTTGGTTAGTTTTATTAACAACGGATGTAACTCAGTGCATTGCATTTGGTTAGTTTTATTAAAAACGGATGTAACTCAGTGCATTGCATTTGGTTAGTTTTATTAAAAACTGATACAACTCAGTGCATTGCATTTGGTTAGTTTTATTAACAACGGATGTAACTCAATGCATTGCATTTGGTTAGTTTTATTAAAAACTGATACAACTCAGTGCATTGCATTTGATTAGTTTTATTAAAAACAGATGTAACTCAGTGCATTGCATTTGGTTAGTTTTATTAAAAACTGATACAACTCAGTGCATTGCATTTGGTTAGTTTTATTAACAACGGATGTAACTCAGTGCATTGCATTTGGTTAGTTTTATTAAAAACTGATACAACTCAGTGCATTGCATTTGGTTAGTTTTATTAAAAACTGATACAACTCAGTGCATTGCATTTGGTTAGTTTTATTAACAACGGATGTAACTCAATGCATTGCATTTGGTTAGTTTTATTAAAAACTGATACAACTCAGTGCATTGCATTTGATTAGTTTTATTAAAAACAGATGTAACTCAGTGCATTGCATTTGGTTAGTTTTATTAAAAACTGATACAACTCAGTGCATTGCATTTGGTTAGTTTTATTAACAACGGATGTAACTCAGTGCATTGCATTTGGTTAGTTTTATTAAAAACTGATACAACTCAGTGCATTGCATTTGATTAGTTTTATTAAAAACTGATACAACTCAGTGCATTGCATTTGGTTAGTTTTATTAAAAACTGATACAACTCAGTGCATTGCATTTGATTAGTTTTATTAAAAACAGATGTAACTCAGTGCATTGCATTTGGTTAGTTTTATTAAAAACTGATACAACTCAGTGCATTGCATTTGGTTAGTTTTATTAACAACGGATGTAACTCAATGCATTGCATTTGGTTAGTTTTATTAAAAACTGATACAACTCAGTGCATTGCATTTGATTAGTTTTATTAAAAACAGATGTAACTCAGTGCATTGCATTTGGTTAGTTTTATTAAAAACTGATACAACTCAGTGCATTGCATTTGGTTAGTTTTATTAACAACGGATGTAACTCAGTGCATTGCATTTGGTTAGTTTTATTAAAAACTGATACAACTCAGTGCATTGCATTTGATTAGTTTTATTAAAAACAGATGTAACTCAGTGCATTGCATTTGGTTAGTTTTATTAAAAACAGATGTAACTCAGTGCATTGCATTTGGTTAGTTTTATTAAAAACTGATACAACTCAGTGCATTGCATTTGATTAGTTTTATTAAAAACAGATGTAACTCAGTGCATTGCATTTGGTTAGTTTTATTAAAAACTGATACAACTCAGTGCATTGCATTTGATTAGTTTTATTAAAAACAGATGTAACTCAGTGCATTGCATTTGGTTAGTTTTATTAAAAACTGATACAACTCAGTGCATTGCATTTGATTAGTTTTATTAAAAACAGATGTAACTCAGTGCATTGCATTTGGTTAGTTTTATTAAAAACTGATACAACTCAGTGCATTGCATTTGATTAGTTTTATTAAAAACAGATGTAACTCAGTGCATTGCATTTGGTTAGTTTTATTAAAAACTGATACAACTCAGTGCATTGCATTTGGTTAGTTTTATTAAAAACTGATACAACTCAGTGCATTGCATTTGATTAGTTTTATTAAAAACAGATGTAACTCAGTGCATTGCATTTGGTTAGTTTTATTTAAAACTGATACAACTCAGTGCATTGCATTTGGTTAGTTTTATTATAAACGGATATAACTCAGTGCATTACATTCGGTTAGTTTTATTATAAACGGATATAACTCAGTTCATTGCATTTGGTTAGTTTTATTTAAAACGGATGTAACTCAGTGCATTGCATTTGGTTAGTTTTATTAAAAACTGATACAACTCAGTGCATTGCATTTGGTTAGTTTTATTAAAAACTGATACAACTCAGTGCATTGCATTTGGTTAGTTTTATTAAAAACTGATACAACTCAGTGCATTGCATTTGGTTAGTTTTATTTAAAACGGATGTAACTCAGTGCATTGCATTTGGTTAGTTTTATTAAAAACTGATACAACTCAGTGCATTGCATTTGGTTAGTTTTATTAAAAACTGATACAACTCAGTGCATTGCATTTGGTTAGTTTTATTAAAAACGGATGTAACTCAGTGCATTGCATTTGGTTAGTTTTATTAAAAACTGATACAACTCAGTGCATTGCATTTGATTAGTTTTATTAAAAACAGATGTAACTCAGTGCATTGCATTTGGTTAGTTTTATTAAAAACTGATACAACTCAGTGCATTGCATTTGGTTAGTTTTATTAAAAACTGATACAACTCAGTGCATTGCATTTGGTTAGTTTTATTTAAAACGGATGTAACTCAGTGCATTGCATTTGGTTAGTTTTATTAAAAACTGATACAACTCAGTGCATTGCATTTGGTTAGTTTTATTATAAACGGATATAACTCAGTGCATTACATTCGGTTAGTTTTATTATAAACGGATATAACTCAGTTCATTGCATTTGGTTAGTTTTATTTAAAACGGATGTAACTCAGTGCATTGCATTTGGTTAGTTTTATTAAAAACTGATACAACTCAGTGCATTGCATTTGGTTAGTTTTATTAAAAACTGATACAACTCAGTGCATTGCATTTGGTTAGTTTTATTAAAAACGGATGTAACTCAGTGCATTGCATTTGGTTAGTTTTATTAAAAACTGATACAACTCAGTGCATTGCATTTGATTAGTTTTATTAAAAACAGATGTAACTCAGTGCATTGCATTTGGTTAGTTTTATTAAAAACTGATACAACTCAGTGCATTGCATTTGGTTAGTTTTATTAAAAACTGATACAACTCAGTGCATTGCATTTGGTTAGTTTTATTTAAAACGGATGTAACTCAGTGCATTGCATTTGGTTAGTTTTATTAAAAACTGATACAACTCAGTGCATTGCATTTGGTTAGTTTTATTATAAACGGATATAACTCAGTGCATTACATTCGGTTAGTTTTATTATAAACGGATATAACTCAGTTCATTGCATTTGGTTAGTTTTATTTAAAACTGATACAACTCAGTGTATTGCATTTGGTTAGTTTTATTAAAAACGGATGTAACTCAGTGCATTGCATTTGGTTAGTTTTATTAAAAACTGATACAACTCAGTGCATTGCATTTGGTTAGTTTTATTAAAAACGGATGTAACTCAGTGCATTGCATTGGGTTAGCTTTATTAAAAACTGATACAACTCAGTGCATTGCATTTGGTTAGTTTTATTAAAAACGGATGTAACTCAGTGCATTGCATTGGGTTAGCTTTATTAAAAACTGATACAACTCAGTGCATTGCATTTGATTAGTTTTATTAAAAACAGATGTAACTCAGTGCATTGCATTTGGTTAGTTTTATTTAAAACTGATACAACTCAGTATATTGCATTTGGTTAGTTTTATTAACAACGGATGTAACTCAATGCATTGCATTTGGTTAGTTTTATTAAAAACTGATACAACTCAGTGCATTGCATTTGATTAGTTTTATTAAAAACAGATGTAACTCAGTGCATTGCATTTGGTTAGTTTTATTAAAAACTGATACAACTCAGTGCATTGCATTTGGTTAGTTTTATTAACAACGGATGTAACTCAATGCATTGCATTTGGTTAGTTTTATTAAAAACTGATACAACTCAGTGCATTGCATTTGATTAGTTTTATTAAAAACAGATGTAACTCAGTGCATTGCATTTGGTTAGTTTTATTTAAAACTGATACAACTCAGTATATTGCATTTGGTTAGTTTTATTAACAACGGATGTAACTCAATGCATTGCATTTGGTTAGTTTTATTAAAAACTGATACAACTCAGTGCATTGCATTTGATTAGTTTTATTAAAAACAGATGTAACTCAGTGCATTGCATTTGGTTAGTTTTATTTAAAACTGATACAACTCAGTATATTGCATTTGGTTAGTTTTATTAAAAACGGATGTAACTCAGTGCATTGCATTTGGTTAGTTTTATTTAAAACTGATACAACTCAGTATATTGCATTTGGTTAGTTTTATTAAAAACGGATGTAACTCAGTGCATTGCATTTGGTTAGTTTTATTAAAAACTGATACAACTCAGTGCATTGCATTTGGTTAGTTTTATTAAAAACGGATGTAACTCAGTGCATTTCATTTGGTTAGTTTTATTAAAAACTGATACAACTCAGTGCATTGCATTTGATTAGTTTTATTAAAAACAGATGTAACTCAGTGCATTTCATTTGGTTAGTTTTATTAAAAACTGATACAACTCAGTGCATTGCATTTGATTAGTTTTATTAAAAACAGATGTAACTCAGTGCATTGCATTTGGTTAGTTTTATTAAAAACTGATACAACTCAGTGCATTGCATTTGGTTAGTTTTATTAACAACGGATGTAACTCAATGCATTGCATTTGGTTAGTTTTATTAAAAACTGATACAACTCAGTGCATTGCATTTGATTAGTTTTATTAAAAACAGATGTAACTCAGTGCATTGCATTTGGTTAGTTTTATTAAAAACTGATACAACTCAGTGCATTGCATTTGGTTAGTTTTATTAAAAACGGATGAAACTCAGTGCATTGCATTTGGTTAGTTTTATTAAAAACTGATACAACTCAGTGCATTGCACTTGGTTAGTTTTATTATAAACGGATATAACTCAGTGCATTGCAATTGGTTAGTTTTATTATAAACGGATATAACTCAGTGCATTGCATTTGGTTAGTTTTATTATAAACGGATATAACTCAGTGCATTGTATTTGGTTAGTTTTATTATAAACGGATATAACTCAGAGCATTGCATTTGGTTAGTTTTATTAAAAACTGATACAACTCAGTGCATTGCATTTGGTTAGTTTTATTATAAACGGATATAATTCAGTGCATTGCATTTGGTTAGTTTTATTATAAACGGATATAACTCAGTGCATTGCATTTGGTTAGTTTTATTATAAACGGATGTAACTCAGTGCATTGCATTTGGTTAGTTTTATTAAAAACTGATACAACTCAGTGCATTGCATTTGGTTAGTTTTATTAACAACGGATGTAACTCAATGCATTGCATTTGGTTAGTTTTATTATAAACGGATATAACTCAGAGCATTGCATTTGGTTAGTTTTATTAAAAACTGATACAACTCAGTGCATTGCATTTGGTTAGTTTTATTATAAACGGATATAACTCAGTGCATTGCATTTGGTTAGTTTTATTAAAAACGGATGAAACTCAGTGCATTGCATTTGGTTAGTTTTATTAAAAACTGATACAACTCAGTGCATTGCACTTGGTTAGTTTTATTATAAACGGATATAACTCAGTGCATTGCAATTGGTTAGTTTTATTATAAACGGATATAACTCAGTGCATTGCATTTGGTTAGTTTTATTATAAACGGATATAACTCAGTGCATTGTATTTGGTTAGTTTTATTATAAACGGATATAACTCAGAGCATTGCATTTGGTTAGTTTTATTAAAAACTGATACAACTTAGTGCATTACATTTGATTAGTTTTATTAAAAACTGATACAACTCAGTGCATTGCATTTGGTTAGTTTTATTAAAAACGGATATAACTCAGTGCATTGCATTTGGTTAGTTTTATTATAAACGGATATAACTCAGTGCATTACATTCGGTTAGTTTTATTATAAACGGATATAACTCAGTGCATTGCATTTGGTTAGTTTTATTTAAAACTGATACAACTCACTGTATTGTATTTGGTTAGTTTTATTAAAAGCGGATGTAACTCAGTGCATTGCATTTGGTTAGTTTTATTAAAAACTGATACAACTCAGTGCATTGCATTTGGTTAGTTTTATTAAAAACGGATGTAACTCAGTGCATTGCATTGGGTTAGCTTTATTAAAAACTGATACAACTCAGTGCATTGCATTTGGTTAGTTTTATTAAAAACGGATGTAACTCAGTGCATTGCATTTGGTTAGTTTTATTAAAAACTGATACAACTCAGTGCATTGCATTTGATTAGTTTTATTAAAAACGGATATAACTCAGTGCATTGCATTTGGTTAGTTTTATTATAAACGGATATAACTCAGTGCATTACATTCGGTTAGTTTTATTATAAACGGATATAACTCAGTGCATTGCATTTGGTTAGTTTTATTTAAAACTGATACAACTCAGTGTATTGCATTTGGTTAGTTTTATTAAAAACGGATGTAACTCAGTGCATTGCATTTGGTTAGTTTTATTAAAAACGGATGTAACTCAGTGCATTTCATTTGGTTAGTTTTATTAAAAACTGATACAACTCAGTGCATTGCATTTGATTAGTTTTATTAAAAACAGATGTAACTCAGTGCATTTCATTTGGTTAGTTTTATTAAAAACTGATACAACTCAGTGCATTGCATTTGATTAGTTTTATTAAAAACAGATGTAACTCAGTGCATTGCATTTGGTTAGTTTTATTAAAAACTGATACAACTCAGTGCATTGCATTTGGTTAGTTTTATTAACAACGGATGTAACTCAATGCATTGCATTTGGTTAGTTTTATTAAAAACTGATACAACTCAGTGCATTGCATTTGATTAGCTTTATTAAAAACAGATGTAACTCAGTGCATTGCATTTGGTTAGTTTTATTAAAAACTGATACAACTCAGTGCATTGCATTTGGTTAGTTTTATTAAAAACGGATGAAACTCAGTGCATTGCATTTGGTTAGTTTTATTAAAAACTGATACAACTCAGTGCATTGCACTTGGTTAGTTTTATTATAAACGGATATAACTCAGTGCATTGCAATTGGTTAGTTTTATTATAAACGGATATAACTCAGTGCATTGCATTTGGTTAGTTTTATTATAAACGGATGTAACTCAGTGCATTGCATTTGGCTAGCTTTATTAAAAACTGATACAACTTAGTGCATTGCATTTGATTAGTTTTATTAAAAACTGATACAACTCAGTGCATTGCATTTGGTTAGTTTTATTAAAAACGGATGAAACTCAGTGCATTGCATTTGGTTAGTTTTATTAAAAACTGATACAACTCAGTGCATTGCACTTGGTTAGTTTTATTATAAACGGATATAACTCAGTGCATTGCAATTGGTTAGTTTTATTATAAACGGATATAACTCAGTGCATTGCATTTGGTTAGTTTTATTATAAACGGATGTAACTCAGTGCATTGCATTTGGCTAGCTTTATTAAAAACTGATACAACTTAGTGCATTGCATTTGGTTAGTTTTATTAAAAACGGATGAAACTCAGTGCATTGCATTTGGTTAGTTTTATTAAAAACTGATACAACTCAGTGCATTGCACTTGGTTAGTTTTATTATAAACGGATATAACTCAGTGCATTGCAATTGGTTAGTTTTATTATAAACGGATATAACTCAGTGCATTGCATTTGGTTAGTTTTATTATAAACGGATGTAACTCAGTGCATTGCATTTGGTTAGTTTTATTAAAAACTGATACAACTCAGTGCATTGCATTTGATTAGTTTTATTAAAAACGGATGTAACTCAGTGCATTGCATTTGGTTAGTTTTATTAAAAACTGATACAACTCAGTGCATTGCATTTGGTTAGTTTTATTAAAAACTGATACAACTCAGTGCATTGCACTTGGTTAGTTTTATTATAAACTGATACAACTTAGTGCATTGCATTTGGTTAGTTTTATTAAAAACGGATGAAACTCAGTGCATTGCATTTGGTTAGTTTTATTAAAAACAGATGTAACTCAGTGCATTGCATTTGGTTAGTTTTATTAAAAACTGATACAACTCAGTGCATTGCATTTGGTTAGTTTTATTAAAAACGGATGAAACTCAGTGCATTGCATTTGGTTAGTTTTATTAAAAACTGATACAACTCAGTGCATTGCACTTGGTTAGTTTTATTATAAACGGATATAACTCAGTGCATTGCAATTGGTTAGTTTTATTATAAACGGATATAACTCAGTGCATTGCATTTGGTTAGTTTTATTATAAACGGATGTAACTCAGTGCATTGCATTTGGCTAGCTTTATTAAAAACTGATACAACTTAGTGCATTGCATTTGATTAGTTTTATTAAAAACTGATACAACTCAGTGCATTGCATTTGGTTAGTTTTATTAAAAACGGATGAAACTCAGTGCATTGCATTTGGTTAGTTTTATTAAAAACTGATACAACTCAGTGCATTGCACTTGGTTAGTTTTATTATAAACGGATATAACTCAGTGCATTGCAATTGGTTAGTTTTATTATAAACGGATATAACTCAGTGCATTGCATTTGGTTAGTTTTATTAAAAACAGATGTAACTCAGTGCATTGCATTTGGTTAGTTTTATTAAAAACTGATACAACTCAGTGCATTGCATTTGATTAGTTTTATTAAAAACGGATATAACTCAGTGCATTGCATTTGGTTAGTTTTATTATAAACGGATATAACTCAGTGCATTACATTCGGTTAGTTTTATTATAAACGGATATAACTCAGTGCATTGCATTTGGTTAGTTTTATTTAAAACTGATACAACTCAGTGTATTACATTTGGTTAGTTTTATTAAAAACGGATGTAACTCAGTGCATTGCATTTGGTTAGTTTTATTAAAAACGGATGTAACTCAGTGCATTTCATTTGGTTAGTTTTATTAAAAACTGATACAACTCAGTGCATTGCATTTGATTAGTTTTATTAAAAACAGATGTAACTCAGTGCATTTCATTTGGTTAGTTTTATTAAAAACAGATGTAACTCAGTGCATTGCATTTGGTTAGTTTTATTAAAAACTGATACAACTCAGTGCATTGCATTTGGTTAGTTTTATTAAAAACTGATACAACTCAGTGCATTGCACTTGGTTAGTTTTATTATAAACGGATATAACTCAGTGCATTGCATTTGGTTAGTTTTATTATAAACGGATGTAACTCAGTGCATTGTATTTGGTTAGTTTTATTATAAACGGATATAACTCAGAGCATTGCATTTGGTTAGTTTTATTAAAAACTGATACAACTCAGTGCATTGCATTTGGTTAGTTTTATTATAAACGGATATAACTCAGTGCATTGCAATTGGTTAGTTTTATTATAAACGGATATAACTCAGTGCATTGCATTTGGTTAGTTTTATTAAAAACTGATACAACTCAGTGCATTGCATTTGGTTAGTTTTATTAAAAACGGATGTAACTCAGTGCATTGCATTGGGTTAGCTTTATTAAAAACTGATACAACTCAGTGCATTGCATTTGGTTAGTTTTATTAAAAACGGATGTAACTCAGTGCATTGCATTTGGTTAGTTTTATTAAAAACTGATACAACTCAGTGCATTGCAATTGGTTAGTTTTATTATAAACGGATATAACTCAGTGCATTGCATTTGGTTAGTTTTATTAAAAACTGATACAACTCAGTGCATTGCAATTGGTTAGTTTTATTATAAACGGATATAACTCAGTGCATTGCATTTGGTTAGTTTTATTATAAACGGATGTAACTCAGTGCATTGTATTTGGTTAGTTTTATTATAAACGGATATAACTCAGAGCATTGCATTTGGTTAGTTTTATTATAAACGGATATAACTCAGTGCATTGCATTTGGTTAGTTTTATTATAAACGGATGTAACTCAGTGCATTGTATTTGGTTAGTTTTATTATAAACGGATATAACTCAGAGCATTGCATTTGGTTAGTTTTATTAAAAACTGATACAACTCAGTGCATTGCATTTGGTTAGTTTTATTATAAACGAATGTAACTCAGTGCATTGCATTTGGCTAGCTTTATTAAAAACTGATACAACTTAGTGCATTGCATTTGATTAGTTTTATTAAAAACTGATACAACTCAGTGCATTGCATTTGGTTAGTTTTATTAAAAACTGATACAACTCAGTGCATTGCAATTGGTTAGTTTTATTATAAACGGATATAACTCAGTGCATTGCATTTGGTTAGTTTTATTATAAACGGATGTAACTCAGTGCATTGTATTTGGTTAGTTTTATTATAAACGGATATAACTCAGAGCATTGCATTTGGTTAGTTTTATTAAAACTGATACAACTCAGTGCATTGCATTTGGTTAGTTTTATTATAAACGAATGTAACTCAGTGCATTGCATTTGGCTAGCTTTATTAAAAACTGATACAACTTAGTGCATTGCATTTGATTAGTTTTATTAAAAACGGATGTAACTCAGTGCATTGCATTTGGTTAGTTTTATTAAAAACTGATACAACTCAGTGCATTGCAATTGGTTAGTTTTATTATAAACGGATGTAACTCAGTGCATTGTATTTGGTTAGTTTTATTATAAGCGGATATAACTCAGAGCATTGCATTTGGTTAGTTTTATTAAAAACTGATACAACTCAGTGCATTGCATTTGGTTAGTTTTATTATAAACGAATGTAACTCAGTGCATTGCATTTGGCTAGCTTTATTAAAAACTGATACAACTTAGTGCATTGCATTTGATTAGTTTTATTAAAAACGGATGTAACTCAGTGCATTGCAATTGGTTAGTTTTATTATAAACGGATATAACTCAGTGCATTGCATTTGGTTAGTTTTATTATAAACGGATGTAACTCAGTGCATTGTATTTGGTTAGTTTTATTATAAACGGATATAACTCAGGGCATTGCATTTGGTTAGTTTTATTAAAAACTGATACAACTCAGTGCATTGCATTTGGTTAGTTTTATTATAAACGAATGTAACTCAGTGCATTGCATTTGGCTAGCTTTATTAAAAACTGATACAACTTAGTGCATTGCATTTGATTAGTTTTATTAAAAACGGATGTAACTCAGTGCATTGCATTTGGTTAGTTTTATTAAAAACTGATACAACTCAGTGCATTGCAATTGGTTAGTTTTATTATAAACGGATATAACTCAGTGCATTGCATTTGGTTAGTTTTATTAAAAACTGATACAACTCAGTGCATTGCAATTGGTTAGTTTTATTATAAACGGATATAACTCAGTGCATTGCATTTGGTTAGTTTTATTAAAAACTGATACAACTCAGTGCATTGCAATTGGTTAGTTTTATTATAAACGGATATAACTCAGTGCATTGCATTTGGTTAGTTTTATTAAAAACTGATACAACTCAGTGCATTGCAATTGGTTAGTTTTATTATAAACGGATATAACTCAGTGCATTGCATTTGGTTAGTTTTATTAAAAACTGATACAACTCAGTGCATTGCAATTGGTTAGTTTTATTATAAACGGATATAACTCAGTGCATTGCATTTGGTTAGTTTTATTAAAAACTGATACAACTCAGTGCATTGCAATTGGTTAGTTTTATTATAAACGGATATAACTCAGAGCATTGCATTTGGTTAGTTTTATTAAAAACTGATACAACTCAGTGCATTGCAATTGGTTAGTTTTATTATAAACGGATATAACTCAGTGCATTGCATTTGGTTAGTTTTATTAAAAACTGATACAACTCAGTGCATTGCAATTGGTTAGTTTTATTATAAACGGATATAACTCAGTGCATTGCATTTGGTTAGTTTTATTAAAAACTGATACAACTCAGTGCATTGCAATTGGTTAGTTTTATTATAAACGGATATAACTCAGTGCATTGCATTTGGTTAGTTTTATTAAAAACTGATACAACTCAGTGCATTGCAATTGGTTAGTTTTATTATAAACGGATATAACTCAGTGCATTGCATTTGGTTAGTTTTATTAAAAACTGATACAACTCAGTGCATTGCAATTGGTTAGTTTTATTATAAACGGATATAACTCAGTGCATTGCATTTGGTTAGTTTTATTAAAAACTGATACAACTCAGTGCATTGCAATTGGTTAGTTTTATTATAAACGGATATAACTCAGTGCATTGCATTTGGTTAGTTTTATTAAAAACTGATACAACTCAGTGCATTGCAATTGGTTAGTTTTATTATAAACGGATATAACTCAGTGCATTGCATTTGGTTAGTTTTATTAAAAACTGATACAACTCAGTGCATTGCAATTGGTTAGTTTTATTATAAACGGATATAACTCAGTGCATTGCATTTGGTTAGTTTTATTAAAAACTGATACAACTCAGTGCATTGCAATTGGTTAGTTTTATTATAAACGGATATAACTCAGTGCATTGCATTTGGTTAGTTTTATTAAAAACTGATACAACTCAGTGCATTGCAATTGGTTAGTTTTATTATAAACGGATATAACTCAGTGCATTGCATTTGGTTAGTTTTATTAAAAACTGATACAACTCAGTGCATTGCAATTGGTTAGTTTTATTATAAACGGATATAACTCAGTGCATTGCATTTGGTTAGTTTTATTAAAAACTGATACAACTCAGTGCATTGCAATTGGTTAGTTTTATTATAAACGGATATAACTCAGTGCATTGCATTTGGTTAGTTTTATTAAAAACTGATACAACTCAGTGCATTGCAATTGGTTAGTTTTATTATAAACGGATATAACTCAGTGCATTGCATTTGGTTAGTTTTATTAAAAACTGATACAACTCAGTGCATTGCAATTGGTTAGTTTTATTATAAACGGATATAACTCAGTGCATTGCATTTGGTTAGTTTTATTAAAAACTGATACAACTCAGTGCATTGCAATTGGTTAGTTTTATTATAAACGGATATAACTCAGTGCATTGCATTTGGTTAGTTTTATTAAAAACTGATACAACTCAGTGCATTGCAATTGGTTAGTTTTATTATAAACGGATATAACTCAGTGCATTGCATTTGGTTAGTTTTATTAAAAACTGATACAACTCAGTGCATTGCAAATGGTTAGTTTTATTATAAACGGATATAACTCAGTGCATTGCATTTGGTTAGTTTTATTAAAAACTGATACAACTCAGTGCATTGCAATTGGTTAGTTTTATTATAAACGGATATAACTCAGTGCATTGCATTTGGTTAGTTTTATTAAAAACTGATACAACTCAGTGCATTGCAATTGGTTAGTTTTATTATAAACGGATATAACTCAGTGCATTGCATTTGGTTAGTTTTATTAAAAACTGATACAACTCAGTGCATTGCAATTGGTTAGTTTTATTATAAACGGATATAACTCAGTGCATTGCATTTGGTTAGTTTTATTAAAAACTGATACAACTCAGTGCATTGCAATTGGTTAGTTTTATTATAAACGGATATAACTCAGTGCATTGCATTTGGTTAGTTTTATTAAAAACTGATACAACTCAGTGCATTGCAATTGGTTAGTTTTATTATAAACGGATATAACTCAGTGCATTGCATTTGGTTAGTTTTATTAAAAACTGATACAACTCAGTGCATTACAATTGGTTAGTTTTATTATAAACGGATATAACTCAGTGCATTGCATTTGGTTAGTTTTATTAAAAACTGATACAACTCAGTGCATTGCAATTGGTTAGTTTTATTATAAACGGATATAACTCAGTGCATTGCATTTGGTTAGTTTTATTAAAAACTGATACAACTCAGTGCATTGCAATTGGTTAGTTTTATTATAAACGGATATAACTCAGTGCATTGCATTTGGTTAGTTTTATTAAAAACTGATACAACTCAGTGCATTGCAATTGGTTAGTTTTATTATAAACGGATATAACTCAGTGCATTGCATTTGGTTAGTTTTATTAAAAACTGATACAACTCAGTGCATTGCAATTGGTTAGTTTTATTATAAACGGATATAACTCAGTGCATTGCATTTGGTTAGTTTTATTAAAAACTGATACAACTCAGTGCATTGCAATTGGTTAGTTTTATTATAAACGGATATAACTCAGTGCATTGCATTTGGTTAGTTTTATTAAAAACTGATACAACTCAGTGCATTGCAATTGGTTAGTTTTATTATAAACGGATATAACTCAGTGCATTGCATTTGGTTAGTTTTATTAAAAACTGATACAACTCAGTGCATTGCAATTGGTTAGTTTTATTATAAACGGATATAACTCAGTGCATTGCATTTGGTTAGTTTTATTAAAAACTGATACAACTCAGTGCATTGCAATTGGTTAGTTTTATTATAAACGGATATAACTCAGTGCATTGCATTTGGTTAGTTTTATTAAAAACTGATACAACTCAGTGCATTGCAATTGGTTAGTTTTATTATAAACGGATATAACTCAGTGCATTGCATTTGGTTAGTTTTATTAAAAACTGATACAACTCAGTGCATTGCAATTGGTTAGTTTTATTATAAACGGATATAACTCAGTGCATTGCATTTGGTTAGTTTTATTAAAAACTGATACAACTCAGTGCATTGCAATTGGTTAGTTTTATTATAAACGGATATAACTCAGTGCATTGCATTTGGTTAGTTTTATTAAAAACTGATACAACTCGGTGCATTGCAATTGGTTAGTTTTATTATAAACGGATATAACTCAGTGCATTGCATTTGGTTAGTTTTATTAAAAACTGATACAACTCAGTGCATTGCAATTGGTTAGTTTTATTATAAACGGATATAACTCAGTGCATTGCATTTGGTTAGTTTTATTAAAAACGGATGTAACTCAGTGCATTGCAATTGGTTAGTTTTATTATAAACGGATATAACTCAGTGCATTGCATTTGGTTAGTTTTATTAAAAACTGATACAACTCAGTGCATTGCAATTGGTTAGTTTTATTATAAACGGATATAACTCAGTGCATTGCATTTGGTTAGTTTTATTAAAAACTGATACAACTCAGTGCATTGCAATTGGTTAGTTTTATTATAAACGGATATAACTCAGTGCATTGCATTTGGTTAGTTTTATTAAAAACTGATACAACTCAGTGCATTGCAATTGGTTAGTTTTATTATAAACGGATATAACTCAGTGCATTGCATTTGGTTAGTTTTATTAAAAACTGATACAACTCAGTGCATTGCAATTGGTTAGTTTTATTATAAACGGATATAACTCAGTGCATTGCATTTGGTTAGTTTTATTAAAAACTGATACAACTCAGTGCATTGCAATTGGTTAGTTTTATTATAAACGGATATAACTCAGTGCATTGCATTTGGTTAGTTTTATTAAAAACTGATACAACTCAGTGCATTGCAATTGGTTAGTTTTATTATAAACGGATATAACTCAGTGCATTGCATTTGGTTAGTTTTATTAAAAACTGATACAACTCAGTGCATTGCAATTGGTTAGTTTTATTATAAACGGATATAACTCAGTGCATTGCATTTGGTTAGTTTTATTAAAAACTGATACAACTCAGTGCATTGCAATTGGTTAGTTTTATTATAAACGGATATAACTCAGTGCATTGCATTTGGTTAGTTTTATTAAAAACTGATACAACTCAGTGCATTGCAATTGGTTAGTTGTATTATAAACGGATATAACTCAGTGCATTGCATTTGGTTAGTTTTATTAAAAACTGATACAACTCAGTGCATTGCAATTGGTTAGTTTTATTATAAACGGATATAACTCAGTGCATTGCATTTGGTTAGTTTTATTAAAAACTGATACAACTCAGTGCATTGCAATTGGTTAGTTTTATTATAAACGGATATAACTCAGAGCATTGCATTTGGTTAGTTTTATTAAAAACTGATACAACTCAGTGCATTGCATTTGGTTAGTTTTATTATAAACGAATGTAACTCAGTGCATTGCATTTGGCTAGCTTTATTAAAAACTGATACAACTTAGTGCATTGCATTTGATTAGTTTTATTAAAAACTGATACAACTCAGTGCATTGCATTTGGTTAGTTTTATTAAAAACTGATACAACTCAGTGCATTGCATTTGATTAGTTTTATTAAAAACAGATATAACTCAGTGCATTGCATTTGGTTAGTTTTATTATAAACGGATGTAACTCAGTGCATTGTATTTGGTTAGTTTTATTATAAACGGATATAACTCAGAGCATTGCATTTGGTTAGTTTTATTAAAAACTGATACAACTCAGTGCATTGCATTTGGTTAGTTTTATTATAAACGAATGTAACTCAGTGCATTGCATTTGGCTAGCTTTATTAAAAACTGATACAACTTAGTGCATTGCATTTAATTAGTTTTATTAAAAACGGATGTAACTCAGTGCATTGCATTTGGTTAGTTTTATTAAAAACTGATACAACTCAGTGCATTGCAATTGGTTAGTTTTATTATAAACGGATGTAACTCAGTGCATTGTATTTGGTTAGTTTTATTATAAACGGATATAACTCAGAGCATTGCATTTGGTTAGTTTTATTAAAAACTGATACAACTCAGTGCATTGCATTTGGTTAGTTTTATTATAAACGAATGTAACTCAGTGCATTGCATTTGGCTAGCTTTATTAAAAACTGATACAACTTAGTGCATTGCATTTGATTAGTTTTATTAAAAACGGATGTAACTCAGTGCATTGCAATTGGTTAGTTTTATTATAAACGGATATAACTCAGTGCATTGCATTTGGTTAGTTTTATTATAAACGGATGTAACTCAGTGCATTGTATTTGGTTAGTTTTATTATAAACGGATATAACTCAGAGCATTGCATTTGGTTAGTTTTATTAAAAACTGATACAACTCAGTGCATTGCATTTGGTTAGTTTTATTATAAACGAATGTAACTCAGTGCATTGCATTTGGCTAGCTTTATTAAAAACTGATACAACTTAGTGCATTGCATTTGATTAGTTTTATTAAAAACGGATGTAACTCAGTGCATTGCATTTGGTTAGTTTTATTAAAAACTGATACAACTCAGTGCATTGCAATTGGTTAGTTTTATTATAAACGGATATAACTCAGTGCATTGCATTTGGTTAGTTTTATTAAAAACTGATACAACTCAGTGCATTGCAATTGGTTAGTTTTATTATAAACGGATATAACTCAGTGCATTGCATTTGGTTAGTTTTATTATAAACGGATGTAACTCAGTGCATTGTATTTGGTTAGTTTTATTATAAACGGATATAACTCAGAGCATTGCATTTGGTTAGTTTTATTAAAAACTGATACAACTCAGTGCATTGCATTTGGTCAGTTTTATTATAAACGAATGTAACTCAGTGCATTGCATTTGGCTAGCTTTATTAAAAACTGATACAACTTAGTGCATTGCATTTGATTAGTTTTATTAAAAACTGATACAACTCAGTGCATTGCATTTGGTTAGTTTTATTAAAAACGGATATAACTCAGTGCATTGCATTTGGTTAGTTTTATTATAAACGGATATAACTCAGTGCATTACATTCGGTTAGTTTTATTATAAACGGATATAACTCAGTGCATTGCATTTGGTTAGTTTTATTTAAAACTGATACAACTCAGTGTATTGCATTTGGTTAGTTTTATTAAAAACGGATGTAACTCAGTGCATTGCATTTGGTTAGTTTTATTAAAAACTGATACAACTCAGTGCATTGCATTTGGTTAGTTTTATTAAAAACGGATGTAACTCAGTGCATTGCATTGGGTTAGCTTTATTAAAAACTGATACAACTCAGTGCATTGCATTTGGTTAGTTTTATTAAAAACGGATGTAACTCAGTGCATTGCATTTGGTTAGTTTTATTAAAAACTGATACAACTCAGTGCATTGCATTTGATTAGTTTTATTAAAAACGGATATAACTCAGTGCATTGCATTTGGTTAGTTTTATTATAAACGGATATAACTCAGTGCATTACATTCGGTTAGTTTTATTATAAACGGATATAACTCAGTGCATTGCATTTGGTTAGTTTTATTTAAAACTGATACAACTCAGTGTATTGCATTTGGTTAGTTTTATTAAAAACGGATGTAACTCAGTGCATTGCATTTGGTTAGTTTTATTTAAAACTGATACAACTCAGTGCATTGCATTTGGTTAGTTTTATTAAAAACTGATACAACTCAGTGCATTGCATTTGATTAGTTTTACTAAAAACAGATGTAACTCAGTGCATTGCATTTGGTTAGTTTTATTTAAAACTGATACAACTCAGTATATTGCATTTGGTTAGTTTTATTAACAACGGATGTAACTCAATGCATTGCATTTGGTTAGTTTTATTAAAAACTAATACAACTCAGTGCATTGAATTTGATTAGTTTTATTAAAAACAGATGTAACTCAGTGCATTGCATTTGGTTAGTTTTATTTAAAACTGATACAACTCAGTATATTGCATTTGTTTAGTTTTATTAAAAACGGATGTAACTCAGTGCATTGCATTTGGTTAGTTTTATTTAAAACTGATACAACTCAGTATATTGCATTTGGTTAGTTTTATTAAAAACGGATGTAACTCAGTGCATTGCATTTGGTTAGTTTTATTAAAAACTGATACAACTCAGTGCATTGCATTTGGTTAGTTTTATTAAAAACGGATGTAACTCAGTGCATTTCATTTGGTTAGTTTTATTAAAAACTGATACAACTCAGTGCATTGCATTTGATTAGTTTTATTAAAAACAGATGTAACTCAGTGCATTTCATTTGGTTAGTTTTATTAAAAACTGATACAACTCAGTGCATTGCATTTGGTTAGTTTTATTTAAAACGGATGTAACTCAGTGCATTGCATTTGGTTAGTTTTATTAAAAACTGATACAACTCAGTGCATTGCATTTGGTTAGTTTTATTTAAAACGGATGTAACTCAGTGCATTGCATTTAGTTAGTTTTATTAAAAACTGATACAACTCAGTGCATTGCATTTGGTTAGTTTTATTTAAAACGGATGTAACTCAGTGCATTGCATTTGGTTAGTTTTATTAAAAACTGATACAACTCAGTGCATTGCATTTGGTTAGTTTTATTAAAAACTGATACAACTCAGTGCATTGCATTTGGTTAGTTTTATTTAAAACGGATGTAACTCAGTGCATTGCATTTGGTTAGTTTTATTAAAAACTGATACAACTCAGTGCATTGCATTTGGTAAGTTTTATTTAAAACGGATGTAACTCAGTGCATTGCATTTGGTTAGTTTTATTAAAAACTGATACAACTCAGTGCATTGCATTTGATTAGTTTTATTAAAAACAGATGTAACTCAGTGCATTGCATTTGGTTAGTTTTATTAAAAACTGATACAACTCAGTGCATTGCATTTGGTTAGTTTTATTAAAAACTGATACAACTCAGTGCATTGCATTTGGTTAGTTTTATTAACAACGGATATAACTCAGTATATTGCATTTGTTTAGTTTTATTAAAAACGGATGTAACTCAGTGCATTGCATTTGGTTAGTTTTATTTAAAACTGATACAACTCAGTATATTGCATTTGGTTAGTTTTATTAAAAACGGATATAACTCAGTGCATTGCATTTGGTTAGTTTTATTAAAAACTGATACAACTCAGTGCATTGCATTTGATTAGTTTTATTAAAAACAGATGTAACTCAGTGCATTGCATTTGGTTAGTTTTATTAAAAACTGATACAACTCAGTGCATTGCATTTGGTTAGTTTTATTAAAAACTGATACAACTCAGTGCATTGCATTTGGTTAGTTTTATTTAAAACGGATGTAACTCAGTGCATTGCATTTGGTTAGTTTTATTAAAAACTGATACAACTCAGTGCATTGCATTTGGTTAGTTTTATTAAAAACTGATACAACTCAGTGCATTGCATTTGATTAGTTTTATTAAAAACAGATGTAACTCAGTGCATTGCATTTGGTTAGTTTTATTAAAAACTGATACAACTCAGTGCATTGCATTTGGTTAGTTTTATTAAAAACTGATACAACTCAGTGCATTGCATTTGGTTAGTTTTATTTAAAACGGATGTAACTCAGTGCATTGCATTTGGTTAGTTTTATTAAAAACTGATACAACTCAGTGCATTGCATTTGGTTAGTTTTATTAAAAACTGATACAACTCAGTGCATTGCATTTGGTTAGTTTTATTAACAACGGATATAACTCAGTATATTGCATTTGTTTAGTTTTATTAAAAACGGATGTAACTCAGTGCATTGCATTTGGTTAGTTTTATTTAAAACTGATACAACTCAGTATATTGCATTTGGTTAGTTTTATTAAAAATGGATGTAACTCAGTGCATTGCATTTGGTTAGTTTTATTAAAAACTGATACAACTCAGTGCATTGCATTTGATTAGTTTTATTAAAAACAGATGTAACTCAGTGCATTGCATTTGGTTAGTTTTATTAAAAACTGATACAACTCAGTGCATTGCATTTGGTTAGTTTTATTAAAAACTGATACAACTCAGTGCATTGCATTTGGTTAGTTTTATTTAAAACGGATGTAACTCAGTGCATTGCATTTGGTTAGTTTTATTAAAAACTGATACAACTCAGTGCATTGCATTTGGTTAGTTTTATTAACAACGGATGTAACTCAATGCATTGCATTTGGTTAGTTTTATTAAAAACTGAAACAACTCAGTGCATTGCATTTGATTAGTTTTATTAAAAACAGATGTAACTCAGTGCATTGCATTTGGTTAGTTTTATTAAAAACTGATACAACTCAGTGCATTGCATTTGGTTAGTTTTATTAAAAACGGATGAAACTCAGTGCATTGCATTTGGTTAGTTTTATTAAAAACTGATACAACTCAGTGCATTGCACTTGGTTAGTTTTATTATAAACGGATATAACTCAGTGCATTGCAATTGGTTAGTTTTATTATAAACGGATATAACTCAGTGCATTGCATTTGGTTAGTTTTATTATAAACGGATATAACTCAGTGTATTGCATTTGGTTAGTTTTATTAAAAACAGATGTAACTCAGTGCATTGCATTTGGTTAGTTTTATTAAAAACTGATACAACTCAGTGCATTGCATTTGGTTAGTTTTATTAAAAACGGATGTAACTCAGTGCATTGCATTGGGTTAGCTTTATTAAAAACTGATACAACTCAGTGCATTGCATTTGGTTAGTTTTATTAAAAACGGATGTAACTCAGTGCATTGCATTTGGTTAGTTTTATTAAAAACTGATACAACTCAGTGCATTGCATTTGATTAGTTTTATTAAAAACAGATGTAACTCAGTGCATTGCATTTGGTTAGTTTTATTAAAAACTGATACAACTCAGTGCATTGCATTTGGTTAGTTTTATTAACAACGGATGTAACTCAATGCATTGCATTTGGTTAGTTTTATTAAAAACTGATACAACTCAGTGCATTGCATTTGGTTAGTTTTATTAAAAACGGATGTAACTCAGTGCATTGCATTTGGTTAGTTTTATTAAAAACTAATAAAACTCAGTGCATTGCATTTGGTTAGTTTTATTAAAAACGGATGTAACTCAGTGCATTGCATTTGGTTAGTTTTATTATAAACGGATATAACTCAGTGCATTGCATTTGGTTAGTTTTATTAAAAACGGATATAACTCAGTGCATTGCATTTGGTTAGTTTTATTATAAACGGATATAACTCAGTGCATTACATTCGGTTAGTTTTATTATAAACGGATATAACTCAGTTCTTTGCATTTGGTTAGTTTTATTTAAAACTGATACAACTCAGTGTATTGCATTTGGTTAGTTTTATTAAAAACGGATGTAACTCAGTGCATTGCATTTGGTTAGTTTTATTAAAAACTGATACAACTCAGTGCATTGCATTTGGTTAGTTTTATTAAAAACGGATGTAACTCAGTGCATTGCATTGGGTTAGCTTTATTAAAAACTGATACAACTCAGTGCATTGCATTTGGTTAGTTTTATTAAAAACGGATGTAACTCAGTGCATTGCATTGGGTTAGCTTTATTAAAAACTGATACAACTCAGTGCATTGCATTTGATTAGTTTTATTAAAAACAGATGTAACTCAGTGCATTGCATTTGGTTAGTTTTATTTAAAACTGATACAACTCAGTATATTGCATTTGGTTAGTTTTATTAACAACGGATGTAACTCAATGCATTGCATTTGGTTAGTTTTATTAAAAACTGATACAACTCAGTGCATTGCATTTGATTAGTTTTATTAAAAACAGATGTAACTCAGTGCATTGCATTTGGTTAGTTTTATTTAAAACTGATACAACTCAGTATATTGCATTTGGTTAGTTTTATTAACAACGGATGTAACTCAGTGCATTGCATTTGGTTAGTTTTATTTAAAACTGATACAACTCAGTATATTGCATTTGGTTAGTTTTATTAACAACGGATGTAACTCAATGCATTGCATTTGGTTAGTTTTATTAAAAACTGATACAACTCAGTGCATTGCATTTGATTAGTTTTATTAAAAACGGATGTAACTCAGTGCATTGCATTGGGTTAGCTTTATTAAAAACTGATACAACTCAGTGCATTGCATTTGATTAGTTTTATTAAAAACAGATGTAACTCAGTGCATTGCATTTGGTTAGTTTTATTTAAAACTGATACAACTCAGTATATTGCATTTGGTTAGTTTTATTAACAACGGATGTAACTCAGTGCATTGCATTTGGTTAGTTTTATTTAAAACTGATACAACTCAGTATATTGCATTTGGTTAGTTTTATTAACAACGGATGTAACTCAATGCATTGCATTGGGTTAGCTTTATTAAAAACTGATACAACTCAGTGCATTGCATTTGGTTAGTTTTATTAAAAACGGATGTAACTCAGTGCATTGCATTGGGTTAGCTTTATTAAAAACTGATACAACTCAGTGCATTGCATTTGATTAGTTTTATTAAAAACGGATGTAACTCAGTGCATTGCATTGGGTTAGCTTTATTAAAAACTGATACAACTCAGTGCATTGCATTTGATTAGTTTTATTAAAAACAGATGTAACTCAGTGCATTGCATTTGGTTAGTTTTATTTAAAACTGATACAACTCAGTATATTGCATTTGGTTAGTTTTATTAAAAACTGATACAACTCAGTGCATTGCATTTGGTTAGTTTTATTAAAAACTGATACAACTCAGTGCATTGCATTTGATTAGTTTTATTAAAAACAGATAAAACTCAGTGCATTGCATTTGGTTAGTTTTATTAAAAACTGATACAACTCAGTGCATTGCATTTGATTAGTTTTATTAAAAACTGATACAACTCAGTGCATTGCATTTGGTTAGTTTTATTAAAAACGGATGTAACTCAGTGCATTGCATTGGGTTAGCTTTATTAAAAACTGATACAACTCAGTGCATTGCATTTGGTTAGTTTTATTAAAAACGGATGTAACTCAGTGCATTGCATTTGGTTAGTTTTATTAAAAACTGATACAACTCAGTGCATTGCATTTGATTAGTTTTATTAAAAACAGATGTAACTCAGTGCATTGCATTTGGTTAGTTTTATTAAAAACTGATACAACTCAGTGCATTGCATTTGGTTAGTTTTATTAACAACGGATGTAACTCAATGCATTGCATTTGGTTAGTTTTATTAAAAACTGATACAACTCAGTGCATTGCATTTGGTTAGTTTTATTAAAAACGGATGTAACTCAGTGCATTGCATTTGGTTAGTTTTATTAAAAACTAATAAAACTCAGTGCATTGCATTTGGTTAGTTTTATTAAAAACGGATGTAACTCAGTGCATTGCATTTGGTTAGTTTTATTATAAACGGATATAACTCAGTGCATTGCATTTGGTTAGTTTTATTAAAAACGGATATAACTCAGTGCATTGCATTTGGTTAGTTTTATTATAAACGGATATAACTCAGTGCATTACATTCGGTTAGTTTTATTATAAACGGATATAACTCAGTTCATTGCATTTGGTTAGTTTTATTTAAAACTGATACAACTCAGTGTATTGCATTTGGTTAGTTTTATTAAAAACGGATGTAACTCAGTGCATTGCATTTGGTTAGTTTTATTAAAAACTGATACAACTCAGTGCATTGCATTTGGTTAGTTTTATTAAAAACGGATGTAACTCAGTGCATTGCATTGGGTTAGCTTTATTAAAAACTGATACAACTCAGTGCATTGCATTTGGTTAGTTTTATTAAAAACGGATGTAACTCAGTGCATTGCATTGGGTTAGCTTTATTAAAAACTGATACAACTCAGTGCATTGCATTTGATTAGTTTTATTAAAAACAGATGTAACTCAGTGCATTGCATTTGGTTAGTTTTATTTAAAACTGATACAACTCAGTATATTGCATTTGGTTAGTTTTATTAACAACGGATGTAACTCAATGCATTGCATTTGGTTAGTTTTATTAAAAACTGATACAACTCAGTGCATTGCATTTGATTAGTTTTATTAAAAACAGATGTAACTCAGTGCATTGCATTTGGTTAGTTTTATTTAAAACTGATACAACTCAGTATATTGCATTTGGTTAGTTTTATTAACAACGGATGTAACTCAGTGCATTGCATTTGGTTAGTTTTATTTAAAACTGATACAACTCAGTATATTGCATTTGGTTAGTTTTATTAACAACGGATGTAACTCAATGCATTGCATTTGGTTAGTTTTATTAAAAACTGATACAACTCAGTGCATTGCATTTGATTAGTTTTATTAAAAACGGATGTAACTCAGTGCATTGCATTGGGTTAGCTTTATTAAAAACTGATACAACTCAGTGCATTGCATTTGATTAGTTTTATTAAAAACAGATGTAACTCAGTGCATTGCATTTGGTTAGTTTTATTTAAAACTGATACAACTCAGTATATTGCATTTGGTTAGTTTTATTAACAACGGATGTAACTCAGTGCATTGCATTTGGTTAGTTTTATTTAAAACTGATACAACTCAGTATATTGCATTTGGTTAGTTTTATTAACAACGGATGTAACTCAATGCATTGCATTGGGTTAGCTTTATTAAAAACTGATACAACTCAGTGCATTGCATTTGGTTAGTTTTATTAAAAACGGATGTAACTCAGTGCATTGCATTGGGTTAGCTTTATTAAAAACTGATACAACTCAGTGCATTGCATTTGATTAGTTTTATTAAAAACGGATGTAACTCAGTGCATTGCATTGGGTTAGCTTTATTAAAAACTGATACAACTCAGTGCATTGCATTTGATTAGTTTTATTAAAAACAGATGTAACTCAGTGCATTGCATTTGGTTAGTTTTATTTAAAACTGATACAACTCAGTGCATTGCATTTGGTTAGTTTTATTAACAACGGATGTAACTCAATGCATTGCATTTGGTTAGTTTTATTAAAAACTGATACAACTCAGTGCATTGCATTTGGTTAGTTTTATTAAAAACGGATGTAACTCAGTGCATTGCATTTGGTTAGTTTTATTAAAAACTAATAAAACTCAGTGCATTGCATTTGGTTAGTTTTATTAAAAACGGATGTAACTCAGTGCATTGCATTTGGTTAGTTTTATTATAAACGGATATAACTCAGTGCATTGCATTTGGTTAGTTTTATTAAAAACGGATATAACTCAGTGCATTGCATTTGGTTAGTTTTATTATAAACGGATATAACTCAGTGCATTACATTCGGTTAGTTTTATTATAAACGGATATAACTCAGTTCATTGCATTTGGTTAGTTTTATTTAAAACTGATACAACTCAGTGTATTGCATTTGGTTAGTTTTATTAAAAACGGATGTAACTCAGTGCATTGCATTTGGTTAGTTTTATTAAAAACTGATACAACTCAGTGCATTGCATTTGGTTAGTTTTATTAAAAACGGATGTAACTCAGTGCATTGCATTGGGTTAGCTTTATTAAAAACTGATACAACTCAGTGCATTGCATTTGGTTAGTTTTATTAAAAACGGATGTAACTCAGTGCATTGCATTGGGTTAGCTTTATTAAAAACTGATACAACTCAGTGCATTGCATTTGATTAGTTTTATTAAAAACAGATGTAACTCAGTGCATTGCATTTGGTTAGTTTTATTTAAAACTGATACAACTCAGTATATTGCATTTGGTTAGTTTTATTAACAACGGATGTAACTCAATGCATTGCATTTGGTTAGTTTTATTAAAAACTGATACAACTCAGTGCATTGCATTTGATTAGTTTTATTAAAAACAGATGTAACTCAGTGCATTGCATTTGGTTAGTTTTATTTAAAACTGATACAACTCAGTATATTGCATTTGGTTAGTTTTATTAACAACGGATGTAACTCAGTGCATTGCATTTGGTTAGTTTTATTTAAAACTGATACAACTCAGTATATTGCATTTGGTTAGTTTTATTAACAACGGATGTAACTCAATGCATTGCATTTGGTTAGTTTTATTAAAAACTGATACAACTCAGTGCATTGCATTTGATTAGTTTTATTAAAAACGGATGTAACTCAGTGCATTGCATTGGGTTAGCTTTATTAAAAACTGATACAACTCAGTGCATTGCATTTGATTAGTTTTATTAAAAACAGATGTAACTCAGTGCATTGCATTTGGTTAGTTTTATTTAAAACTGATACAACTCAGTATATTGCATTTGGTTAGTTTTATTAACAACGGATGTAACTCAGTGCATTGCATTTGGTTAGTTTTATTTAAAACTGATACAACTCAGTATATTGCATTTGGTTAGTTTTATTAACAACGGATGTAACTCAATGCATTGCATTGGGTTAGCTTTATTAAAAACTGATACAACTCAGTGCATTGCATTTGATTAGTTTTATTAAAAACGGATGTAACTCAGTGCATTGCATTGGGTTAGCTTTATTAAAAACTGATACAACTCAGTGCATTGCATTTGATTAGTTTTATTAAAAACAGATGTAACTCAGTGCATTGCATTTGGTTAGTTTTATTTAAAACTGATACAACTCAGTATATTGCATTTGGTTAGTTTTATTAAAAACTGATACAACTCAGTGCATTGCATTTGGTTAGTTTTATTAAAAACTGATACAACTCAGTGCATTGCATTTGATTAGTTTTATTAAAAACAGATAAAACTCAGTGCATTGCATTTGGTTAGTTTTATTAAAAACTGATACAACTCAGTGCATTGCATTTGGTTAGTTTTATTAACAACGGATGTAACTCAATGCATTGCATTTGGTTAGTTTTATTAAAAACTGATACAACTCAGTGCATTGCATTTGATTAGTTTTATTAAAAACAGATGTAACTCAGTGCATTGCATTTGGTTAGTTTTATTTAAAACTGATACAACTCAGTATATTGCATTTGGTTAGTTTTATTAACAACGGATGTAACTCAATGCATTGCATTTGGTTAGTTTTATTAAAAACTGATACAACTCAGTGCATTGCATTTGATTAGTTTTATTAAAAACGGATGTAACTCAGTGCATTGCATTTGGTTAGTTTTATTTAAAACTGATACAACTCAGTATATTGCATTTGGTTAGTTTTATTAAAAACGGATGTAACTCAGTGCATTGCATTTGGTTAGTTTTATTAAAAACTGATACAACTCAGTGCATTGCATTTGGTTAGTTTTATTAAAAACGGATGTAACTCAGTGCATTTCATTTGGTTAGTTTTATTAAAAACTGATACAACTCAGTGCATTGCATTTGATTAGTTTTATTAAAAACAGATGTAACTCAGTGCATTTCATTTGGTTAGTTTTATTAAAAACTGATACAACTCAGTGCATTGCATTTGATTAGTTTTATTAAAAACAGATGTAACTCAGTGCATTGCATTTGGTTAGTTTTATTAAAAACTGATACAACTCAGTGCATTGCATTTGGTTAGTTTTATTAACAACGGATGTAACTCAATGCATTGCATTTGGTTAGTTTTATTAAAAACTGATACAACTCAGTGCATTGCATTTGATTAGTTTTATTAAAAACAGATGTAACTCAGTGCATTGCATTTGGTTAGTTTTATTAAAAACTGATACAACTCAGTGCATTGCATTTGGTTAGTTTTATTAAAAACGGATGAAACTCAGTGCATTGCATTTGGTTAGTTTTATTAAAAACTGATACAACTCAGTGCATTGCACTTGGTTAGTTTTATTATAAACGGATATAACTCAGTGCATTGCAATTGGTTAGTTTTATTATAAACGGATATAACTCAGTGCATTGCATTTGGTTAGTTTTATTATAAACGGATATAACTCAGTGCATTGTATTTGGTTAGTTTTATTATAAACGGATATAACTCAGAGCATTGCATTTGGTTAGTTTTATTAAAAACTGATACAACTCAGTGCATTGCATTTGGTTAGTTTTATTATAAACGGATATAACTCAGTGCATTGCATTTGGTTAGTTTTATTATAAACGGATGTAACTCAGTGCATTGCATTTGGCTAGCTTTATTAAAAACTGATACAACTTAGTGCATTGCATTTGATTAGTTTTATTAAAAACTGATACAACTCAGTGCATTGCATTTGGTTAGTTTTATTAAAAACGGATATAACTCAGTGCATTGCATTTGGTTAGTTTTATTATAAACGGATATAACTCAGTGCATTACATTCGGTCAGTTTTATTATAAACGGATATAACTCAGTGCATTGCATTTGGTTAGTTTTATTTAAAACTGATACAACTCAGTGTATTGCATTTGGTTAGTTTTATTAAAAACGGATGTAACTCAGTGCATTGCATTTGGTTAGTTTTATTAAAAACTGATACAACTCAGTGCATTGCATTTGGTTAGTTTTATTAAAAACGGATGTAACTCAGTGCATTGCATTGGGTTAGCTTTATTAAAAACTGATACAACTCAGTGCATTGCATTTGGTTAGTTTTATTAAAAACGGATGTAACTCAGTGCATTGCATTTGGTTAGTTTTATTAAAAACTGATACAACTCAGTGCATTGCATTTGATTAGTTTTATTAAAAACAGATGTAACTCAGTGCATTTCATTTGGTTAGTTTTATTAAAAACTGATACAACTCAGTGCATTGCATTTGGTTAGTTTTATTAACAACGGATGTAACTCAATGCATTGCATTTGGTTAGTTTTATTAAAAACTGATACAACTCAGTGCATTGCATTTGGTTAGTTTTATTAAAAACGGATGTAACTCAGTGCATTGCATTTGGTTAGTTTTATTAAAAACTAATAAAACTCAGTGCATTGCATTTGGTTAGTTTTATTAAAAACGGATGTAACTCAGTGCATTGCATTTGGTTAGTTTTATTATAAACGGATATAACTCAGTGCATTGCATTTGGTTAGTTTTATTAAAAACGGATATAACTCAGTGCATTGCATTTGGTTAGTTTTATTATAAACGGATATAACTCAGTGCATTACATTCGGTTAGTTTTATTAAAAACGGATGTAACTCAGTGCATTGCATTGGGTTAGTTTTATTAAAAACGGATGTAACTCAGTGCATTGCATTTGGTTAGTTTTATTAAAAACTGATACAACTCAGTGCATTGCATTTGGTTAGTTTTATTATAAACGGATATAACTCAGTGCATTGCATTTGGTTAGTTTTATTAAAAACGGATATAACTCAGTGCATTGCATTTGGTTAGTTTTATTATAAACGGATATAACTCAGTGCATTACGTTCGGTTAGTTTTATTAAAAACGGATATAACTCAGTGCATTGCATTGGGTTAGTTTTATTAAAAACTGATACAACTCAGTGCATTGCATTTGGTTAGTTTTATTATAAACGGATATAACTCAGTGCATTGCATTTGGTTAGTTTTATTATAAACGGATGTAACTCAGTGCATTGCATTTGGTTAGTTTTATTATAAACGGATGTAACTCAGTGCATTGCATTTGGCTAGCTTTATTAAAAACTGATACAACTTAGTGCATTGCATTTGATTAGTTTTATTAAAAACGGATGTAACTCAGTGCATTGCATTGGGTTAGCTTTATTAAAAACTGATACAACTCAGTGCATTGCATTTGATTAGTTTTATTAAAAACAGATGTAACTCAGTGCATTGCATTTGGTTAGTTTTATTATAAACGGATATAACTCAGTGCATTGCATTGGGTTAGCTTTATTAAAAACTGATACTACTCAGTGCATTGCATTTGATTAGTTTTATTAAAAACGGATGTAACTCAGTGCATTGCATTTGGCTAGCTTTATTAAAAACTGATACAACTTAGTGCATTGCATTTGATTAGTTTTATTAAAAACGGATGTAACTCAGTGCATTGCATTGGGTTAGCTTTATTAAAAACTGATACAACTCAGTGCATTGCATTTGATTAGTTTTATTAAAAACGGATGTAACTCAGTGCATTGCATTTGGTTAGTTTTATTATAAACGGATATAACTCAGTGCATTGCATTCGGTTAGTTTTATTGAAAACGGATGTAACTCAGTGCATTGCATTTGGTTAGTTTTATTAAAAACGGATGTAACTCAGTGCATTGCATTTGGTTAGATTTATTATAAACGGATATAACTCAGTGCATTGCATTTGGTTAGTTTTATTAAAAACGGATATAACTCAGTGCATTGCATTTGGTTAGTTTTATTATAAACGGATATAACTCAGTGCATTACATTCGGTTAGTTTTATTAAAAACAGATATAACTCAGTGCATTGCATTCGGTTAGTTTTATTAAAAACGGATGTAACTCAGTGCATTGCATTTGGTTAGTTTTATTAAAAACGGATGTAACTCAGTGCATTGCATTTGGTTAGTTTTATTATAAACGGATATAACTCAGTGCATTGCATTTGGTTAGTTTTATTAAAAACGGATATAACTCAGTGCATTGCATTTGGTTAGTTTTATTATAAACGGATATAACTCAGTGCATTACATTCGGTTAGTTTTATTAAAAACGGATATAACTCAGTGCATTGCATTGGGTTAGTTTTATTAAAAACTGATACAACTCAGTGCATTGCATTTGGTTAGTTTTATTAAAAACGGATATAACTCAGTGCATTGCATTTGGTTAGTTTTATTATAAACGGATGTAACTCAGTGCATTGCATTTGGCTAGCTTTATTAAAAACTGATACAACTTAGTGCATTGCATTTGATTAGTTTTATTAAAAACTGATACAACTCAGTGCATTGCATTTGGTTAGTTTTATTAAAAACGGATATAACTCAGTGCATTGCATTTGGTAAGTTTTATTATAAACGGATATAACTCAGTGCATTACATTCGGTTAGTTTTATTATAAACGGATATAACTCAGTGCATTGCATTTGGTTAGTTTTATTTAAAACTGATACAACTCAGTGTATTGCATTTGGTTAGTTTTATTAAAAACGGATGTAACTCAGTGCATTGCATTTGGTTAGTTTTATTAAAAACTGATACAACTCAGTGCATTGCATTTGGTTAGTTTTATTAAAAACGGATGTAACTCAGTGCATTGCATTGGGTTAGCTTTATTAAAAACTGATACAACTCAGTGCATTGCATTTGGTTAGTTTTATTAAAAACGGATGTAACTCAGTGCATTGCATTTGGTTAGTTTTATTAAAAACTGATACAACTCAGTGCATTGCATTTGATTAGTTTTATTAAAAACAGATGTAACTCAGTGCATTGCATTTGGTTAGTTTTATTAAAAACTAATAAAACTCAGTGCATTGCATTTGGTTAGTTTTATTAAAAACGGATGTAACTCAGTGCATTGCATTTGGTTAGTTTTATTAAAAACGGATGTAACTCAGTGCATTGCATTGGGTTAGCTTTATTAAAAACTGATACAACTCAGTGCATTGCATTTGGTTAGTTTTATTAAAAACGGATGTAACTCAGTGCATTGCATTGGGTTAGCTTTATTAAAAACTGATACAACTCAGTGCATTGCATTTGATTAGTTTTATTAAAAACAGATGTAACTCAGTGCATTGCATTTGGTTAGTTTTATTAAAAACTGATACAACTCAGTGCATTGAATTTGGTTAGTTTTATTAAAAACGGATGTAACTCAGTGCATTGCATTTGGTTAGTTTTATTAAAAACGGATGTAACTCAGTGCATTGCATTTGGTTAGTTTTATTATAAACGGATATAACTCAGTGCATTGCATTTGGTTAGTTTTATTATAAACGGATATAACTCAGTGCATTGCATTTGGTTAGTTTTATTAAAAACGGATATAACTCAGTGCATTGCATTTGGTTAGTTTTATTATAAACGGATATAACTCAGTGCATTGCATTTGGTTAGTTTTATTATAAACGGATATAACTCAGTGCATTACATTTGGTTAGTTTTATTATAAACGGGTATAACTCAGTGCATTGCATTTGGTTAGTTTTATTAAAAACGGATGTAACTCACTGCATTGCATTTGGTTAGTTTTATTAAAAACGGATGTAACTCAGTGCATTGCATTTGGTTAGTTTTATTTAAAACTGATACAACTCAGTGTATTGCATTTGGTTAGTTTTATTAAAAACGGATGTAACTCAGTGCATTGCATTTGGTTAGTTTTATTAAAAACGGATGTAACTCAGTGCATTGCATTTGGTTAGTTTTATTAAAAACTGATACAACTCAGTGCATTGCATTTGATTAGTTTTATTAAAAACAGATGTAACTCAGTGCATTGCATTTGGTTAGTTTTATTAAAAACTGATACTACTCAGTGCATTGCATTTGGTTAGTTTTATTAACAACGGATGTAACTCAATGCATTGCATTTGGTTAGTTTTATTAAAAACTGATACAACTCAGTGCATTGCATTTGGTTAGTTTTATTAAAAACGGATGTAACTCAGTGCATTGCATTTGGTTAGTTTTATTATAAACGGATATAACTCAGTGCATTGCATTTGGTTAGTTTTATTAAAAACGGATATAACTCAGTGCATTGCATTTGGTTAGTTTTATTATAAACGGATATAACTCAGTGCATTACATTCGGTTAGTTTTATTATAAACGGATATAACTCAGTGCGTTGCATTTGGTCAGTTTTATTTAAAACTGATACAACTCAGTGTATTGCATTTGGTTAGTTTTATTAAAAACGGATGTAACTCAGTGCATTGCATTTGGTTAGTTTTATTAAAAAGTGATACAACTCAGTGCATTGTATTTGGTTAGTTTTATTAAAAATGGATGTAACTCAGTGCATTGCATTGGGTTAGCTTTATTAAAAACTGATACAACTCAGTGCATTGCATTTGGTTAGTTTTATTAAAAACGGATGTAACTCAGTGCATTGCATTTGGTTAGTTTTATTAAAAACTGATACAACTCAGTGCATTGCATTTGATTAGTTTTATTAAAAACAGATGTAACTCAGTGCATTGCATTTGGTTAGTTTTATTAAAAACTGATACAACTCAGTGCATTGCATTTGGTTAGTTTTATTAACAACGGATGTAACTCAATGCATTGCATTTGGTTAGTTTTATTAAAAACTGATACAACTCAGTGCATTGCATTTGGTTAGTTTTATTAAAAACGGATGTAACTCAGTGCATTGCATTTGGTTAGTTTTATTAAAAACTAATACAACTCAGTGCATTGCATTTGGTTAGTTTTATTAAAAACGGATATAACTCAGTGCATTGCATTTGGTTAGTTTTATTAAAAACGGATATAACTCAGTGCATTGCATTTGGTTAGTTTTATTATAAACGGATATAACTCAGTGCATTGCATTTGGTTAGTTTTATTATAAACGGATATAACTCAGTGCATTGCATTTGGTTAGTTTTATTATAAACGGGTATAACTCAGTGCATTGCATTTGGTTAGTTTTATTATAAACGGATGTAACTCACTGCATTGCATTTGGTTAGTTTTATTAAAAACGGATGTAACTCAGTGCATTGCATTTGGTTAGTTTTATTTAAAACTGATACAACTCAGTGTATTGCATTTGGTTAGTTTTATTAAAAACGGATGTAACTCAGTGCATTGCATTTGGTTAGTTTTATTAAAAACTGATACAACTCAGTGCATTGCATTTGGTTAGTTTTATTAAAAACGGATGTAACTCAATGCATTGCATTGGGTTAGCTTTATTAAAAACTGATACAACTCAGTGCATTGCATTTGATTAGTTTTATTAAAAACAGATGTAACTCAGTGCATTGCATTTGGTTAGTTTTATTAAAAACTGATACAACTCAGTGCATTGCATTTGGTTAGTTTTATTAACAACGGATGTAACTCAATGCATTGCATTTGGTTAGTTTTATTAAAAACTGATACAACTCAGTGCATTGCATTTGGTTAGTTTTATTAAAAACGGATGTAACTCAGTGCATTGCATTTGGTTAGTTTTATTAAAAACTAATACAACTCAGTGCATTGCATTTGGTTAGTTTTATTAAAAACGGATGTAACTCAGTGCATTGCATTTGGTTAGTTTTATTATAAACGGATATAACTCAGTGCATTGCATTTGGTTAGTTTTATTATAAACGGATATAA
Source organism: Ceratitis rosa (assembly GCA_037013455.1). Classification (NCBI taxonomy): domain Eukaryota; kingdom Metazoa; phylum Arthropoda; class Insecta; order Diptera; family Tephritidae; genus Ceratitis; species Ceratitis rosa. The sequence goes on along the minus strand of JAWMAG010000099.1, from coordinate 201,251 downwards.
CTCAGTGCATTGCATTTGGTTAGTTTTATTAAAAACGGATATAACTCAGTGCATTGCATTTGGTTAGTTTTATTATAAACGGGTATAACTCAGTGCTTTGCATTTGGTTAGTTTTATTATAAACGGATGTAACTCACTGCATTGCATTTGGTTAGTTTTATTAAAAACGGATGTAACTCAGTGCATTGCATTTGGTTAGTTTTATTAAAAACTGATACAACTCAGTGCATTGCATTTGGTTAGTTTTATTATAAACGGATATAACTCAGTGCATTGCATTTGGTTAGTTTTATTATAAACGGATATAACTCAGTGCATTGCATTTGGTTAGTTTTATTATAAACGGATATAACTCAGTGCATTGCATTTGGTTAGTTTTATTATAAACGGATATAACTCAGTGCATTGCATTTGGTTAGTTTTATTAAAAACGGATATAACTCAGTGCATTGCATTTGGTTAGTTTTATTATAAACGGATATAACTCAGTGCATTGCATTTGGTTAGTTTTATTATAAACGGATATAACTCAGTGCATTGCATTTGGTTAGTTTTATTATAAACGGGTATAACTCAGTGCATTGCATTTGGTTAGTTTTATTAAAAACGGATGTAACTCAGTGCATTGCATTTGGTTAGTTTTATTATAAACGGATATAACTCAGTGCATTGCATTTGGTTAGTTTTATTATAAACGGATATAACTCAGTGCATTGCATTTGGTTAGTTTTATTAAAAACAGATATAACTCAGTGCATTGCATTTGGTTAGTTTTATTATAAACGGATATAACTCAGTGCATTGCATTTGGTTAGTTTTATTATAAACGGATATAACTCAGTGCATTGCATTTGGTTAGTTTTATTATAAACGGGTATAACTCAGTGCATTGCATTTGGTTAGTTTTATTATAAACGGATGTAACTCACTGCATTGCATTTGGTTAGTTTTATTAAAAACGGATGTAACTCAGTGCATTGCATTTGGTTAGTTTTATTTAAAACTGATACAACTCAGTGTATTGCATTTGGTTAGTTTTATTAAAAACGGATGTAACTCAGTGCATTGCATTTGGTTAGTTTTATTAAAAACTGATACAACTCAGTGCATTGCATTTGGTTAGTTTTATTAAAAACGGATGTAACTCAATGCATTGCATTGGGTTAGCTTTATTAAAAACTGATACAACTCAGTGCATTGCATTTGATTAGTTTTATTAAAAACAGATGTAACTCAGTGCATTGCATTTGGTTAGTTTTATTAAAAACTGATACAACTCAGTGCATTGCATTTGGTTAGTTTTATTAACAACGGATGTAACTCAATGCATTGCATTTGGTTAGTTTTATTAAAAACTGATACAACTCAGTGCATTGCATTTGGTTAGTTTTATTAAAAACGGATGTAACTCAGTGCATTGCATTTGGTTAGTTTTATTAAAAACTAATACAACTCAGTGCATTGCATTTGGTTAGTTTTATTAAAAACGGATGTAACTCAGTGCATTGCATTTGGTTAGTTTTATTATAAACGGATATAACTCAGTGCATTGCATTTGGTTAGTTTTATTATAAACGGATATAACTCAGTGCATTGCATTTGGTTAGTTTTATTAAAAACGGATATAACTCAGTGCATTGCATTTGGTTAGTTTTATTATAAACGGGTATAACTCAGTGCATTGCATTTGGTTAGTTTTATTATAAACGGATGTAACTCACTGCATTGCATTTGGTTAGTTTTATTAAAAACGGATGTAACTCAGTGCATTGCATTTGGTTAGTTTTATTAAAAACTGATACAACTCAGTGCATTGCATTTGGTTAGTTTTATTAAAAACGGATGTAACTCAGTGCATTGCATTTGGTTAGTTTTATTAAAAACTGATACAACTCAGTGCATTGCATTTGGTTAGTTTTATTAAAAACGGATGAAACTCAGTGTATTGCATTTGGTTAGTTTTATTAAAAACTGATACAACTCAGTGCATTGCATTTGGTTAGTTTTATTATAAACGGATATAACTCAGTGCATTGCAATTGGTTAGTTTTATTATAAACGGATATAACTCAGTGCATTGCATTTGGTTAGTTTTTTTATAAACGGATATAACTCAGTGCATTGCATTTGGTTAGTTTTATTAAAAACGGATATAACTCAGTGCATTGCATTTGGTTAGTTTTATTAAAAACGGATGTAACTCAGTGCATTGCATTTGGTTAGTTTTATTAAAAACTGATACAACTCAGTGCATTGCATTTGGTTAGTTTTATTAAAAACGGATGAAACTCAGTGTATTGCATTTGGTTAGTTTTATTAAAAACTGATACAACTCAGTGCATTGCATTTGGTTAGTTTTATTATAAACGGATATAACTCAGTGCATTGCAATTGGTTAGTTTTATTATAAACGGATATAACTCAGTGCATTGCATTTGGTTAGTTTTATTATAAACGGATATAACTCAGTGCATTGCATTTGGTTAGTTTTATTAAAAACGGATATAACTCAGTGCATTGCATTTGGTTAGTTTTATTAAAAACGGATGTAACTCAGGGCATTGCATTTGGTTAGTTTTATTAAAAACTGATACAACTCAGTGCATTACATTTGGTTAGTTTTATTATAAACGGATATAACTCAGTGCATTGCATTTGGTTTGTTTTATTATAAACGGATGTAACTCAGTGCATTGCATTTGGTTAGTTTTATTAAAAACTGATACAACTTAGTGCATTGCATTTGGTTAGTTTTATTAAAAACTGATACAACTCAGTGCATTGCATTTGGTTAGTTTTATTATAAACGGATAAAACTCAGTGCATTGCAATTGGTTAGTTTTATTATAAACGGATATAACTCAGTGCATTGCATTTGGTTAGTTTTATTATAAACGGATATAACTCAGTGCATTGCATTTGGTTAGTTTTATTATAAACGGATATAACTCAGTGCATTGCATTTGGTTAGTTTTATTAAAAACTGATACAACTCAGTGCATTGCAATTGGTTAGTTTTATTATAAACGGATATAACTCAGTGCATTGCATTTGGTTAGTTTTATTATAAACGGATATAACTCAGTGCATTGCAATGGGTTAGTTTTATTAAAAACGGATGTAACTCAGTGCATTGCATTTGGTTAGTTTTATTATAAACGGATATAACTCAGTGCATTGCATTTGGTTAGTTTTATTAAAAACTGATACAACTCAGTGCATTGCAATTGGTTAGTTTTATTATAAACGGATATAACTCAGTGCATTGCATTTGGTTAGTTTTATTATAAACGGATATAACTCAGTGCATTGCATTTGGTTAGTTTTATTATAAACGGATATAACTCAGTGCATTGCATTTGGTTAGTTTTATTATAAACGGATATAACTCAGTGCATTGCATTTGGTTAGTTTTATTATAAACGGATATAACTCAGTGCATTGCATTTGGTTAGTTTTATTATAAACGGATATAACTCAGTGCATTGCATTTGGTTAGTTTTATTATAAACGGATATAACTCAGTGCATTGCATTTGGTTTGTTTTATTATAAACGGATGTAACTCAGTGCATTGCATTTGGTTAGTTTTATTAAAAACTGATACAACTCAGTGCATTACATTTGGTTAGTTTTATTATAAACGGATATAACTCAGTGCATTGCATTTGGTTTGTTTTATTATAAACGGATGTAACTCAGTGCATTGCATTTGGTTAGTTTTATTAAAAACTGATACAACTTAGTGCATTGCATTTGGTTAGTTTTATTAAAAACTGATACAACTCAGTGCATTGCATTTGGTTAGTTTTATTAAAAACGGATATAACTCAGTGCATTGCATTTGGTTAGTTTTATTATAAACGGATATAACTCAGTGCATTGCATTTGGTTAGTTTTTTTATAAACGGATATAACTCAGTGCATTGCATTTGGTTAGTTTTATTATAAACGGATATAACTCAGTGCATTGCATTTGGTTAGTTTTATTAAAAACTGATACAACTCAGTGCATTGCATTTGGTTAGTTTTATTATAAACGGATATAACTCAGTGCATTGCATTTGGTTAGTTTTATTATAAACGGATATACTTCAGTGCATTGCAATTGGTTAGTTTTATTAAAAACGGATGTAACTCAGTGCATTGCATTTGGTTAGTTTTATTAAAAACTGATACAACTCAGTGCATTGCATTTGGTTAGTTTTATTATAAACGGATATAACTCAGTGCATTGCATTTGGTTAGTTTTATTATAAACGGATATACTTCAGTGCATTGCAATTGGTTAGTTTTATTAAAAACGGATGTAACTCAGTGCATTGCATTTGGTTAGTTTTATTAAAAACTGATACAACTCAGTGCATTGCATTTGGTTAGTTTTATTAAAAACGGATGTAACTCAGTGCATTGCATTTGGTTAGTTTTATTAAAAACTGATACAACTCAGTGCATTGCATTTGGTTAGTTTTATTAAAAACGGATGAAACTCAGTGTATTGCATTTGGTTAGTTTTATTAAAAACTGATACAACTCAGTGCATTGCATTTAGTTAGTTTTATTATAAACGGATATAACTCAGTGCATTGCAATTGGTTAGTTTTATTATAAACGGATATAACTCAGTGCATTGCATTTGGTTAGTTTTATTATAAACGGATATAACTCAGTGCATTGCATTTGGTTAGTTTTATTAAAAACGGATATAACTCAGTGCATTGCATTTGGTTAGTTTTATTAAAAACGGATGTAACTCAGGGCATTGCATTTGGTTAGTTTTATTAAAAACTGATACAACTCAGTGCATTACATTTGGTTAGTTTTATTATAAACGGATATAACTCAGTGCATTGCATTTGGTTTGTTTTATTATAAACGGATGTAACTCAGTGCATTGCATTTGGTTAGTTTTATTAAAAACTGATACAACTTAGTGCATTGCATTTGGTTAGTTTTATTAAAAACTGATACAACTCAGTGCATTGCATTTGGTTAGTTTTATTATAAACGGATATAACTCAGTGCATTGCAATTAGTTAGTTTTATTATAAACGGATATAACTCAGTGCATTGCATTTGGTTAGTTTTATTATAAACGGATATAACTCAGTGCATTGCATTTGGTTAGTTTTATTATAAACGGATATAACTCAGTGCATTGCATTTGGTTAGTTTTATTAAAAACTGATACAACTCAGTGCATTGCAATTGGTTAGTTTTATTATAAACGGATATAACTCAGTGCATTGCATTTGGTTAGTTTTATTATAAACGGATATAACTCAGTGCATTGCAATGGGTTAGTTTTATTAAAAACGGATGTAACTCAGTGCATTGCATTTGGTTAGTTTTATTATAAACGGATATAACTCAGTGCATTGCATTTGGTTAGTTTTATTAAAAACTGATACAACTCAGTGCATTGCAATTGGTTAGTTTTATTATAAACGGATATAACTCAGTGCATTGCATTTGGTTAGTTTTATTATAAACGGATATAACTCAGTGCATTGCATTTGGTTAGTTTTGTTATAAACGGATATAACTCAGTGCATTGCATTTGGTTAGTTTTATTATAAACGGATATAACTCAGTGCATTGCATTTGGTTAGTTTTATTATAAACGGATATAACTCAGTGCATTGCATTTGGTTAGTTTTATTATAAACGGATATAACTCAGTGCATTGCATTTGGTTAGTTTTATTATAAACGGATATAACTCAGTGCATTGCATTTGGTTTGTTTTATTATAAACGGATGTAACTCAGTGCATTGCATTTGGTTAGTTTTATTAAAAACTGATACAACTCAGTGCATTACATTTGGTTAGTTTTATTATAAACGGATATAACTCAGTGCATTGCATTTGGTTTGTTTTATTATAAACGGATGTAACTCAGTGCATTGCATTTGGTTAGTTTTATTAAAAACTGATACAACTTAGTGCATTGCATTTGGTTAGTTTTATTAAAAACTGATACAACTCAGTGCATTGCATTTGGTTAGTTTTATTAAAAACGGATATAACTCAGTGCATTGCATTTGGTTAGTTTTATTATAAACGGATATAACTCAGTGCATTGCATTTGGTTAGTTTTATTATAAACGGATATAACTCAGTGCATTGCATTTGGTTAGTTTTATTAAAAACTGATACAACTCAGTGCATTGCATTTGGTTAGTTTTATTATAAACGGATGTAACTCACTGCATTGCATTTGGTTAGTTTTATTAAAAACGGATGTAACTCAGTGCATTGCATTTGGTTAGTTTTATTAAAAACTGATACAACTCAGTGCATTGCATTTGGTTAGTTTTATTAAAAACGGATGTAACTCAGTGCATTGCATTTGGTTAGTTTTATTAAAAACTGATACAACTCAGTGCATTGCATTTGGTTAGTTTTATTAAAAACGGATGAAACTCAGTGTATTGCATTTGATTAGTTTTATTAAAAACTGATACAACTCAGTGCATTGCATTTGGTTAGTTTTATTATAAACGGATATAACTCAGTGCATTGCAATTGGTTAGTTTTATTATAAACGGATATAACTCAGTGCATTGCATTTGGTTAGTTTTTTTATAAACGGATATAACTCAGTGCATTGCATTTGGTTAGTTTTATTATAAACGGATATAACTCAGTGCATTGCATTTGGTTAGTTTTATTAAAAACTGATACAACTCAGTGCATTGCATTTGGTTAGTTTTATTATAAACGGATATAACTCAGTGCATTGCATTTGGTTAGTTTTATTATAAACGGATATAACTCAGTGCATTGCAATTGGTTAGTTTTATTAAAAACGGATGTAACTCAGTGCATTGCATTTGGTTAGTTTTATTAAAAACTGATACAACTCAGTGCATTGCATTTGGTTAGTTTTATTAAAAACGGATGTAACTCAGTGCATTGCATTTGGTTAGTTTTATTAAAAACTGATACAACTCAGTGCATTGCATTTGGTTAGTTTTATTAAAAACGGATGAAACTCAGTGTATTGCATTTGGTTAGTTTTATTAAAAACTGATACAACTCAGTGCATTGCATTTGGTTAGTTTTATTATAAACGGATATAACTCAGTGCATTGCAATTGGTTAGTTTTATTATAAACGGATATAACTCAGTGCATTGCATTTGGTTAGTTTTATTATAAACGGATATAACTCAGTGCATTGCATTTGGTTAGTTTTATTATAAACGGATATAACTCAGTGCATTGCAATTGGTTAGTTTTATTAAAAACGGATGTAACTCAGTGCATTGCATTTGGTTAGTTTTATTAAAAACTGATACAACTCAGTGCATTGCATTTGGTTAGTTTTATTAAAAACGGATGTAACTCAGTGCATTGCATTTGGTTAGTTTTATTAAAAACTGATACAACTCAGTGCATTGCATTTGGTTAGTTTTATTAAAAACGGATGAAACTCAGTGTATTGCATTTGGTTAGTTTTATTAAAAACTGATACAACTCAGTGCATTGCATTTGGTTAGTTTTATTATAAACGGATATAACTCAGTGCATTGCAATTGGTTAGTTTTATTATAAACGGATATAACTCAGTGCATTGCATTTGGTTAGTTTTATTATAAACGGATATAACTCAGTGCATTGCATTTGGTTAGTTTTATTAAAAACGGATATAACTCAGTGCATTGCATTTGGTTAGTTTTATTAAAAACGGATGTAACTCAGGTCATTGCATTTGGTTAGTTTTATTAAAAACTGATACAACTCAGTGCATTACATTTGGTTAGTTTTATTATAAACGGATATAACTCAGTGCATTGCATTTGGTTTGTTTTATTATAAACGGATGTAACTCAGTGCATTGCATTTGGTTAGTTTTATTAAAAACTGATACAACTCAGTGCATTGCATTTGGTTAGTTTTATTATAAACGGATATAACTCAGTGCATTGCAATTGGTTAGTTTTATTATAAACGGATATAACTCAGTGCATTGCATTTGGTTAGTTTTATTATAAACGGATATAACTCAGTGCATTGCATTTGGTTAGTTTTATTATAAACGGATATAACTCAGTGCATTGCATTTGGTTAGTTTTATTATAAACGGATATAACTCAGTGCATTGCAATTGGTTAGTTTTATTATAAACGGATATAACTCAGTGCATTGCATTTGGTTAGTTTTATTATAAACGGATATAACTCAGTGCATTGCATTTGGTTAGTTTTATTATAAACGGATATAACTCAGTGCATTGCATTTGGTTAGTTTTATTATAAACGGATATAACTCAGTGCATTGCATTTGGTTAGTTTTATTATAAACGGATATAACTCAGTGCATTGCATTTGGTTAGTTTTATTATAAACGGATATAACTCAGTGCATTGCATTTGGTTAGTTTTATTATAAACGGATATAATTCAGTGCATTGCATTTGGTTTGTTTTATTATAAACGGATGTAACTCAGTGCATTGCATTTGGTTAGTTTTATTAAAAACTGATACAACTCAGTGCATTACATTTGGTTAGTTTTATTATAAACGGATATAACTCAGTGCATTGCATTTGGTTTGTTTTATTATAAACGGATGTAACTCAGTGCATTGCATTTGGTTAGTTTTATTAAAAACTGATACAACTTAGTGCATTGCATTTGGTTAGTTTTATTAAAAACTGATATAACTCAGTGCATTGCATTTGGTTAGTTTTATTATAAACGGATATAACTCAGTGCATTGCAATGGGTTAGTTTTATTAAAAACGGATGTAACTCAGTGCATTGCATTTGGTTAGTTTTATTATAAACGGATATAACTCAGTGCATTGCATTTGGTTAGTTTTATTAAAAACTGATACAACTCAGTGCATTGCATTTGGTTAGTTTTATTAAAAACGGATGTAACTCAGTGCATTGCATTTGGTTAGTTTTATTAAAAACTAATACAACTCAGTGCATTGCATTTGGTTAGTTTTATTAAAAACGGATGTAACTCAGTGCATTGCATTTGGTTAGTTTTATTATAAACGGATATAACTCAGTGCATTGCATTTGGTTAGTTTTATTATAAACGGATATAACTCAGTGCATTGCATTTGGTTAGTTTTATTAAAAACGGATATAACTCAGTGCATTGCATTTGGTTAGTTTTATTATAAACGGATGTAACTCACTGCATTGCATTTGGTTAGTTTTATTAAAAACGGATGTAACTCAGTGCATTGCATTTGGTTAGTTTTATTAAAAACTGATACAACTCAGTGCATTGCATTTGGTTAGTTTTATTAAAAACGGATGTAACTCAGTGCATTGCATTTGGTTAGTTTTATTAAAAACTGATACAACTCAGTGCATTGCATTTGGTTAGTTTTATTAAAAACGGATGAAACTCAGTGTATTGCATTTGGTTAGTTTTATTAAAAACTGATACAACTCAGTGAATTGCATTTGGTTAGTTTTATTATAAACGGATATAACTCAGTGCATTGCAATTGGTTAGTTTTATTATAAACGGATATAACTCAGTGCATTGCATTTGGTTAGTTTTTTTATAAACGGATATAACTCAGTGCATTGCATTTGGTTAGTTTTATTATAAACGGATATAACTCAGTGCATTGCAATTGGTTAGTTTTATTAAAAACGGATGTAACTCAGTGCATTGCATTTGGTTAGTTTTATTAAAAACTGATACAACTCAGTGCATTGCATTTGGTTAGTTTTATTAAAAACGGATGTAACTCAGTGCATTGCATTTGGTTAGTTTTATTATAAACGGATATAACTCAGTGCATTGCAATTGGTTAGTTTTATTATAAACGGATATAACTCAGTGCATTGCATTTGGTTAGTTTTATTATAAAGGGATATAACTCAGTGCATTGCATTTGGTTTGTTTTATTATAAACGGATGTAACTCAGTGCATTGCATTTGGTTAGTTTTATTAAAAACTGATACAACTCAGTGCATTACATTTGGTTAGTTTTATTATAAACGGATATAACTCAGTGCTTTGCATTTGGTTTGTTTTATTATAAACGGATGTAACTCAGTGCATTGCATTTGGTTAGTTTTATTAAAAACTGATACAACTTAGTGCATTGCATTTGGTTAGTTTTATTAAAAACTGATACAACTCAGTGCATTGCATTTGGTTAGTTTTATTAAAAACGGATATAACTCAGTGCATTGCATTTGGTTAGTTTTATTATAAACGGATATAACTCAGTGCATTGCAATTGGTTAGTTTTATTATAAACGGATATAACTCAGTGCATTGCATTTGGTTAGTTTTATTAAAAACTGATACAACTCAGTGCATTGCAATTGGTTAGTTTTATTATAAACGGATATAACTCAGTGCATTGCATTTGGTTAGTTTTATTATAAACGGATATAACTCAGTGCATTGCATTTGGTTAGTTTTATTATAAACGGATATAACTCAGTGCATTGCATTTGGTTAGTTTTATTAAAAACTGATACAACTCAGTGCATTGCAATTGGTTAGTTTTATTATAAATGGATATAACTCAGTGCATTGCAATTGGTTAATTTTATTATAAACGGATATAACTCAGTGCATTGCATTTGGTTAGTTTTATTATAAACGGATATAACTCAGTGCATTGCAATTGGTTAGTTTTATTAAAAACGGATGTAACTCAGTGCATTGCATTTGGTTAGTTTTATTAAAAACTGATACAACTCAGTGCATTGCATTTGGTTAGTTTTATTATAAACGGATATAACTCAGTGCATTGCAATTGGTTAGTTTTATTATAAACGGATATAACTCAGTGCATTGCATTTGGTTAGTTTTATTTAAAACGGATGTAACTCAGTGCATTGCATTTGGTTAGTTTTATTATAAACGGATATAACTCAGTGCATTGCATTTGGTTAGTTTTATTAAAAACTGATACAACTCAGTGCATTGCAATTGGTTAGTTTTATTATAAACGGATATAACTCAGTGCATTGAATTTGGTTAGTTTTATTATAAACGGATATAACTCAGTGCATTGCAATTGGTTAGTTTTATTAAAAACCGATGTAACTCAGTGCATTGCATTTGGTTAGTTTTATTAAAAACTGATACAACTCAGTGCATTGCATTTGGTTAGTTTTATTAAAAACGGATGTAACTCAGTGCATTGCATTTGGTTAGTTTTATTAAAAACTGATACAACTCAGTGCATTGCATTTGGTTAGTTTTATTAAAAACGGATGAAACTCAGTGTATTGCATTTGGTTAGTTTTATTAAAAACTGATACAACTCAGTGCATTGCATTTGGTTAGTTTTATTATAAACGGATATAACTCAGTGCATTGCAATTGGTTAGTTTTATTATAAACGGATATAACTCAGTGCATTGCATTTGGTTAGTTTTATTATAAACGGATATAACTCAGTGCATTGCATTTGGTTAGTTTTATTAAAAACGGATATAACTCAGTGCATTGCATTTGGTTAGTTTTATTAAAAACGGATGTAACTCAGGGCATTGCATTTGGTTAGTTTTATTAAAAACTGATACAACTCAGTGCATTACATTTGGTTAGTTTTATTATAAACGGATATAACTCAGTGCATTGCATTTGGTTAGTTTTATTAAAAACTGATACAACTTAGTGCATTGCATTTGGTTAGTTTTATTAAAAACTGATACAACTCAGTGCATTGCATTTGGTTAGTTTTATTAAAAACGGATATAACTCAGTGCATTGCATTTGGTTAGTTTTATTATAAACGGATATAACTCAGTGCATTACATTCGGTTAGTTTTATTATAAACGGATGTAACTCAGTGCATTGCATTTGGTTAGTTTTATTATAAACGGATATAACTCAGTGCATTGCATTTGGTTAGTTTTATTATAAACGGATATAACTCAGTGCATTGCATTTGGTTAGTTTTATTAAAAACTGAAACAACTCAGTGCATTGCATTTGGTTAGTTTTATTAAAAACGAATGTAACTCAGTGCATTGCATTTGGTTAGTTTTATTAAAAACGGGTGTAACTCAGTGCATTGCATTTGGTTAGTTTTATTAAAAACGGATGTAACTCAGTGCATTGCATTTGGTTAGTTTTATTAAAAACGGATGTAACTCAGTGCATTGCATTTGGTTAGTTTTATTAAAAACTGATACAACTCAGTGCATTGCATTTGGTTAGTTTTATTAAAAACGGATATAACTCAGTGCATTGCATTTGGTTAGTTTTATTATAAACGGATATAACTCAGTGCATTGCATTTGGTTAGTTTTATTATAAACGGATAAAACTCAGTGCATTGCATTTGGTTAGTTTTATTAAAAACTGATACAACTCAATGCATTGCATTTGGTTAGTTTTATTAAAAACTGATACAACTCAGTACATTGCATTTGGTTAGTTTTATTTAAAACGGATGTAACTCAGTGCATTGCATTTGGTTAGTTTTATTAAAAACTGATACAACTCAGTGCATTGCATTTGGTTAGTTTTATTAAAAACTGATACAACTCAGTGCATTGCATTTGGTTAGTTTTATTTAAAACGGATGTAACTCAGTGCATTGCATTTGGTTAGTTTTATTAAAAACTGATACAACTCAGTGCATTGCATTTGGTTAGTTTTATTAAAAACTGATACAACTCAGTGCATTGCATTTGGTTAGTTTTATTAAAAACGGATGTAACTCAGTGCATTGCATTTGGTTAGTTTTATTAAAAACTGATACAACTCAGTGCATTGCATTTGATTAGTTTTATTAAAAACAGATGTAACTCAGTGCATTGCATTTGGTTAGTTTTATTAAAAACTGATACAACTCAGTGCATTGCATTTGGTTAGTTTTATTAAAAACTGATACAACTCAGTGCATTGCATTTGGTTAGTTTTATTTAAAACGGATGTAACTCAGTGCATTGCATTTGGTTAGTTTTATTAAAAACTGATACAACTCAGTGCATTGCATTTGGTTAGTTTTATTATAAACGGATATAACTCAGTGCATTACATTCGGTTAGTTTTATTATAAACGGATATAACTCAGTTCATTGCATTTGGTTAGTTTTATTTAAAACGGATGTAACTCAGTGCATTGCATTTGGTTAGTTTTATTAAAAACTGATACAACTCAGTGCATTGCATTTGGTTAGTTTTATTAAAAACTGATATAACTCAGTGCATTGCATTTGGTTAGTTTTATTATAAACGGATATAACTCAGTGCATTGCAATGGGTTAGTTTTATTAAAAACGGATGTAACTCAGTGCATTGCATTTGGTTAGTTTTATTATAAACGGATATAACTCAGTGCATTGCATTTGGTTAGTTTTATTAAAAACTGATACAACTCAGTGCATTGCAATTGGTTAGTTTTATTATAAACGGATATAACTCAGTGCATTGCATTTGGTTAGTTTTATTATAAACGGATATAACTCAGTGCATTGCATTTGGTTAGTTTTATTATAAACGGATATAACTCAGTGCATTGCATTTGGTTAGTTTTATTATAAACGGATATAACTCAGTGCATTGCATTTGGTTAGTTTTATTATAAACGGATATAACTCAGTGCATTGCATTTGGTTAGTTTTATTATAAACGGATATAACTCAGTGCATTGCATTTGGTTAGTTTTATTATAAACGGATATAATTCAGTGCATTGCATTTGGTTTGTTTTATTATAAACGGATGTAACTCAGTGCATTGCATTTGGTTAGTTTTATTAAAAACTGATACAACTCAGTGCATTACATTTGGTTAGTTTTATTATAAACGGATATAACTCAGTGCATTGCATTTGGTTTGTTTTATTATAAACGGATGTAACTCAGTGCATTGCATTTGGTTAGTTTTATTAAAAACTGATACAACTTAGTGCATTGCATTTGGTTAGTTTTATTAAAAACTGATATAACTCAGTGCATTGCATTTGGTTAGTTTTATTATAAACGGATATAACTCAGTGCATTGCAATGGGTTAGTTTTATTAAAAACGGATGTAACTCAGTGCATTGCATTTGGTTAGTTTTATTATAAACGGATATAACTCAGTGCATTGCATTTGGTTAGTTTTATTAAAAACTGATACAACTCAGTGCATTGCATTTGGTTAGTTTTATTAAAAACGGATGTAACTCAGTGCATTGCATTTGGTTAGTTTTATTAAAAACTAATACAACTCAGTGCATTGCATTTGGTTAGTTTTATTAAAAACGGATGTAACTCAGTGCATTGCATTTGGTTAGTTTTATTATAAACGGATATAACTCAGTGCATTGCATTTGGTTAGTTTTATTATAAACGGATATAACTCAGTGCATTGCATTTGGTTAGTTTTATTAAAAACGGATATAACTCAGTGCATTGCATTTGGTTAGTTTTATTATAAACGGATGTAACTCACTGCATTGCATTTGGTTAGTTTTATTAAAAACGGATGTAACTCAGTGCATTGCATTTGGTTAGTTTTATTAAAAACTGATACAACTCAGTGCATTGCATTTGGTTAGTTTTATTAAAAACGGATGTAACTCAGTGCATTGCATTTGGTTAGTTTTATTAAAAACTGATACAACTCAGTGCATTGCATTTGGTTAGTTTTATTAAAAACGGATGAAACTCAGTGTATTGCATTTGGTTAGTTTTATTAAAAACTGATACAACTCAGTGCATTGCATTTGGTTAGTTTTATTATAAACGGATATAACTCAGTGCATTGCAATTGGTTAGTTTTATTATAAACGGATATAACTCAGTGCATTGCATTTGGTTAGTTTTTTTATAAACGGATATAACTCAGTGCATTGCATTTGGTTAGTTTTATTATAAACGGATATAACTCAGTGCATTGCAATTGGTTAGTTTTATTAAAAACGGATGTAACTCAGTGCATTGCATTTGGTTAGTTTTATTAAAAACTGATACAACTCAGTGCATTGCATTTGGTTAGTTTTATTAAAAACGGATGTAACTCAGTGCATTGCATTTGGTTAGTTTTATTAAAAACTGATACAACTCAGTGCATTGCATTTGGTTAGTTTTATTAAAAACGGATGAAACTCAGTGTATTGCATTTGGTTAGTTTTTTTAAAAACTGATACAACTCAGTGCATTGCATTTGGTTAGTTTTATTATAAACGGATATAACTCAGTGCATTGCAATTGGTTAGTTTTATTATAAACGGATATAACTCAGTGCATTGCATTTGGTTAGTTTTATTATAAACGGATATAACTCAGTGCATTGCATTTGGTTTGTTTTATTATAAACGGATGTAACTCAGTGCATTGCATTTGGTTAGTTTTATTAAAAACTGATACAACTCAGTGCATTACATTTGGTTAGTTTTATTATAAACGGATATAACTCAGTGCATTGCATTTGGTTTGTTTTATTATAAACGGATGTAACTCAGTGCATTGCATTTGGTTAGTTTTATTAAAAACTGATACAACTTAGTGCATTGCATTTGGTTAGTTTTATTAAAAACTGATACAACTCAGTGCATTGCATTTGGTTAGTTTTATTAAAAACGGATATAACTCAGTGCATTGCATTTGGTTAGTTTTATTATAAACGGATATAACTCAGTGCATTGCAATTGGTTAGTTTTATTATAAACGGATATAACTCAGTGCATTGCATTTGGTTAGTTTTATTAAAAACTGATACAACTCAGTGCATTGCAATTGGTTAGTTTTATTATAAACGGATATAACTCAGTGCATTGCATTTGGTTAGTTTTATTATAAACGGATATAACTCAGTGCATTGCATTTGGTTAGTTTTATTATAAACGGATATAACTCAGTGCATTGCATTTGGTTAGTTTTATTAAAAACTGATACAACTCAGTGCATTGCAATTGGTTAGTTTTATTATAAATGGATATAACTCAGTGCATTGCAATTGGTTAATTTTATTATAAACGGATATAACTCAGTGCATTGCATTTGGTTAGTTTTATTATAAACGGATATAACTCAGTGCATTGCAATTGGTTAGTTTTATTAAAAACGGATGTAACTCAGTGCATTGCATTTGGTTAGTTTTATTAAAAACTGATACAACTCAGTGCATTGCATTTGGTTAGTTTTATTATAAACGGATATAACTCAGTGCATTGCAATTGGTTAGTTTTATTATAAACGGATATAACTCAGTGCATTGCATTTGGTTAGTTTTATTTAAAACGGATGTAACTCAGTGCATTGCATTTGGTTAGTTTTATTATAAACGGATATAACTCAGTGCATTGCATTTGGTTAGTTTTATTAAAAACTGATACAACTCAGTGCATTGCAATTGGTTAGTTTTATTATAAACGGATATAACTCAGTGCATTGAATTTGGTTAGTTTTATTATAAACGGATATAACTCAGTGCATTGCAATTGGTTAGTTTTATTAAAAACCGATGTAACTCAGTGCATTGCATTTGGTTAGTTTTATTAAAAACTGATACAACTCAGTGCATTGCATTTGGTTAGTTTTATTAAAAACGGATGTAACTCAGTGCATTGCATTTGGTTAGTTTTATTAAAAACTGATACAACTCAGTGCATTGCATTTGGTTAGTTTTATTAAAAACGGATGAAACTCAGTGTATTGCATTTGGTTAGTTTTATTAAAAACTGATACAACTCAGTGCATTGCATTTGGTTAGTTTTATTATAAACGGATATAACTCAGTGCATTGCAATTGGTTAGTTTTATTATAAACGGATATAACTCAGTGCATTGCATTTGGTTAGTTTTATTATAAACGGATATAACTCAGTGCATTGCATTTGGTTAGTTTTATTAAAAACGGATATAACTCAGTGCATTGCATTTGGTTAGTTTTATTAAAAACGGATGTAACTCAGGGCATTGCATTTGGTTAGTTTTATTAAAAACTGATACAACTCAGTGCATTACATTTGGTTAGTTTTATTATAAACGGATATAACTCAGTGCATTGCATTTGGTTAGTTTTATTAAAAACTGATACAACTTAGTGCATTGCATTTGGTTAGTTTTATTAAAAACTGATACAACTCAGTGCATTGCATTTGGTTAGTTTTATTAAAAACGGATATAACTCAGTGCATTGCATTTGGTTAGTTTTATTATAAACGGATATAACTCAGTGCATTACATTCGGTTAGTTTTATTATAAACGGATGTAACTCAGTGCATTGCATTTGGTTAGTTTTATTATAAACGGATATAACTCAGTGCATTGCATTTGGTTAGTTTTATTATAAACGGATATAACTCAGTGCATTGCATTTGGTTAGTTTTATTAAAAACTGAAACAACTCAGTGCATTGCATTTGGTTAGTTTTATTAAAAACGAATGTAACTCAGTGCATTGCATTTGGTTAGTTTTATTAAAAACGGGTGTAACTCAGTGCATTGCATTTGGTTAGTTTTATTAAAAACGGATGTAACTCAGTGCATTGCATTTGGTTAGTTTTATTAAAAACGGATGTAACTCAGTGCATTGCATTTGGTTAGTTTTATTAAAAACTGATACAACTCAGTGCATTGCATTTGGTTAGTTTTATTAAAAACGGATATAACTCAGTGCATTGCATTTGGTTAGTTTTATTATAAACGGATATAACTCAGTGCATTGCATTTGGTTAGTTTTATTATAAACGGATAAAACTCAGTGCATTGCATTTGGTTAGTTTTATTAAAAACTGATACAACTCAATGCATTGCATTTGGTTAGTTTTATTAAAAACGGATGTAACTCAGTGCATTGCATTTGGTTAGTTTTATTAAAAACTGATACAACTCAGTACATTGCATTTGGTTAGTTTTATTTAAAACGGATGTAACTCAGTGCATTGCATTTGGTTAGTTTTATTAAAAACTGATA
Organism: Ceratitis rosa; assembly: GCA_037013455.1. Taxonomy (NCBI): domain Eukaryota; kingdom Metazoa; phylum Arthropoda; class Insecta; order Diptera; family Tephritidae; genus Ceratitis; species Ceratitis rosa. The sequence continues at coordinate 183,390 of JAWMAG010000099.1, read as the reverse complement.
CAACTCAGTGCATTGCATTTGGTTAGTTTTATTAAAAACTGATACAACTCAGTGCATTGCATTTGGTTAGTTTTATTTAAAACGGATGTAACTCAGTGCATTGCATTTGGTTAGTTTTATTAAAAACTGATACAACTCAGTGCATTGCATTTGGTTAGTTTTATTAAAAACTGATACAACTCAGTGCATTGCATTTGGTTAGTTTTATTAAAAACGGATGTAACTCAGTGCATTGCATTTGGTTAGTTTTATTAAAAACTGATACAACTCAGTGCATTGCATTTGATTAGTTTTATTAAAAACAGATGTAACTCAGTGCATTGCATTTGGTTAGTTTTATTAAAAACTGATACAACTCAGTGCATTGCATTTGGTTAGTTTTATTAAAAACTGATACAACTCAGTGCATTGCATTTGGTTAGTTTTATTTAAAACGGATGTAACTCAGTGCATTGCATTTGGTTAGTTTTATTAAAAACTGATACAACTCAGTGCATTGCATTTGGTTAGTTTTATTATAAACGGATATAACTCAGTGCATTACATTCGGTTAGTTTTATTATAAACGGATATAACTCAGTTCATTGCATTTGGTTAGTTTTATTTAAAACGGATGTAACTCAGTGCATTGCATTTGGTTAGTTTTATTAAAAACTGATACAACTCAGTGCATTGCATTTGGTTAGTTTTATTAAAAACTGATACAACTCAGTGCATTGCATTTGGTTAGTTTTATTAAAAACTGATACAACTCAGTGCATTGCATTTGGTTAGTTTTATTTAAAACGGATGTAACTCAGTGCATTGCATTTGGTTAGTTTTATTAAAAACTGATACAACTCAGTGCATTGCATTTGGTTAGTTTTATTAAAAACTGATACAACTCAGTGCATTGCATTTGGTTAGTTTTATTAAAAACGGATGTAACTCAGTGCATTGCATTTGGTTAGTTTTATTAAAAACTGATACAACTCAGTGCATTGCATTTGATTAGTTTTATTAAAAACAGATGTAACTCAGTGCATTGCATTTGGTTAGTTTTATTAAAAACTGATACAACTCAGTGCATTGCATTTGGTTAGTTTTATTAACAACGGATGTAACTCAATGCATTGCATTTGGTTAGTTTTATTAAAAACTGATACAACTCAGTGCATTGCATTTGATTAGTTTTATTAAAAACAGATGTAACTCAGTGCATTGCATTTGGTTAGTTTTATTAAAAACTGATACAACTCAGTGCATTGCATTTGGTTAGTTTTATTAACAACGGATGTAACTCAATGCATTGCATTTGGTTAGTTTTATTAAAAACTGATACAACTCAGTGCATTGCATTTGATTAGTTTTATTAAAAACAGATGTAACTCAGTGCATTGCATTTGGTTAGTTTTATTTAAAACTGATACAACTCAGTGCATTGCATTTGGTTAGTTTTATTATAAACGGATATAACTCAGTGCATTACATTCGGTTAGTTTTATTATAAACGGATATAACTCAGTTCATTGCATTTGGTTAGTTTTATTTAAAACGGATGTAACTCAGTGCATTGCATTTGGTTAGTTTTATTAAAAACTGATACAACTCAGTGCATTGCATTTGGTTAGTTTTATTAAAAACTGATACAACTCAGTGCATTGCATTTGGTTAGTTTTATTAAAAACTGATACAACTCAGTGCATTGCATTTGGTTAGTTTTATTTAAAACGGATGTAACTCAGTGCATTGCATTTGGTTAGTTTTATTAAAAACTGATACAACTCAGTGCATTGCATTTGGTTAGTTTTATTAAAAACTGATACAACTCAGTGCATTGCATTTGGTTAGTTTTATTAAAAACGGATGTAACTCAGTGCATTGCATTTGGTTAGTTTTATTAAAAACTGATACAACTCAGTGCATTGCATTTGATTAGTTTTATTAAAAACAGATGTAACTCAGTGCATTGCATTTGGTTAGTTTTATTAAAAACTGATACAACTCAGTGCATTGCATTTGGTTAGTTTTATTAAAAACTGATACAACTCAGTGCATTGCATTTGGTTAGTTTTATTTAAAACGGATGTAACTCAGTGCATTGCATTTGGTTAGTTTTATTAAAAACTGATACAACTCAGTGCATTGCATTTGGTTAGTTTTATTATAAACGGATATAACTCAGTGCATTACATTAGGTTAGTTTTATTATAAACGGATATAACTCAGTTCATTGCATTTGGTTAGTTTTATTTAAAACGGATGTAACTCAGTGCATTGCATTTGGTTAGTTTTATTAAAAACTGATACAACTCAGTGCATTGCATTTGGTTAGTTTTATTAAAAACTGATACAACTCAGTGCATTGCATTTGGTTAGTTTTATTAAAAACGGATGTAACTCAGTGCATTGCATTTGGTTAGTTTTATTAAAAACTGATACAACTCAGTGCATTGCATTTGATTAGTTTTATTAAAAACAGATGTAACTCAGTGCATTGCATTTGGTTAGTTTTATTAAAAACTGATACAACTCAGTGCATTGCATTTGGTTAGTTTTATTAAAAACTGATACAACTCAGTGCATTGCATTTGGTTAGTTTTATTTAAAACGGATGTAACTCAGTGCATTGCATTTGGTTGGTTTTATTAAAAACTGATACAACTCAGTGCATTGCATTTGGTTAGTTTTATTATAAACGGATATAACTCAGTGCATTACATTCGGTTAGTTTTATTATAAACGGATATAACTCAGTTCATTGCATTTGGTTAGTTTTATTTAAAACTGATACAACTCAGTGTATTGCATTTGGTTAGTTTTATTAAAAACGGATGTAACTCAGTGCATTGCATTTGGTTAGTTTTATTAAAAACTGATACAACTCAGTGCATTGCATTTGGTTAGTTTTATTAAAAACGGATGTAACTCAGTGCATTGCATTGGGTTAGCTTTATTAAAAACTGATACAACTCAGTGCATTGCATTTGGTTAGTTTTATTAAAAACGGATGTAACTCAGTGCATTGCATTGGGTTAGCTTTATTAAAAACTGATACAACTCAGTGCATTGCATTTGATTAGTTTTATTAAAAACAGATGTAACTCAGTGCATTGCATTTGGTTAGTTTTATTTAAAACTGATACAACTCAGTATATTGCATTTGGTTAGTTTTATTAACAACGGATGTAACTCAATGCATTGCATTTGGTTAGTTTTATTAAAAACTGATACAACTCAGTGCATTGCATTTGATTAGTTTTATTAAAAACAGATGTAACTCAGTGCATTGCATTTGGTTAGTTTTATTAAAAACTGATACAACTCAGTGCATTGCATTTGGTTAGTTTTATTAACAACGGATGTAACTCAATGCATTGCATTTGGTTAGTTTTATTAAAAACTGATACAACTCAGTGCATTGCATTTGATTAGTTTTATTATAAACAGATGTAACTCAGTGCATTGCATTTGGTTAGTTTTATTTAAAACTGATACAACTCAGTATATTGCATTTGGTTAGTTTTATTAAAAACGGATGTAACTCAGTGCATTGCATTTGGTTAGTTTTATTTAAAACTGATACAACTCAGTATATTGCATTTGGTTAGTTTTATTAAAAACGGATGTAACTCAGTGCATTGCATTTGGTTAGTTTTATTAAAAACTGATACAACTCAGTGCATTGCATTTGGTTAGTTTTATTAAAAACGGATGTAACTCAGTGCATTTCATTTGGTTAGTTTTATTAAAAACTGATACAACTCAGTGCATTGCATTTGATTAGTTTTATTAAAAACAGATGTAACTCAGTGCATTTCATTTGGTTAGTTTTATTAAAAACTGATACAACTCAGTGCATTGCATTTGTTTAGTTTTATTAAAAACAGATGTAACTCAGTGCATTGCATTTGGTTAGTTTTATTAAAAACTGATACAACTCAGTGCATTGCATATGGTTAGTTTTATTAACAACGGATGTAACTCAATGCATTGCATTTGGTTAGTTTTATTAAAAACTGATACAACTCAGTGCATTGCATTTGATTAGTTTTATTAAAAACAGATGTAACTCAGTGCATTGCATTTGGTTAGTTTTATTAAAAACTGATACAACTCAGTGCATTGCATTTGGTTAGTTTTATTAAAAACGGATGAAACTCAGTGCATTGCATTTGGTTAGTTTTATTAAAAACTGATACAACTCAGTGCATTGCACTTGGTTAGTTTTATTATAAACGGATATAACTCAGTGCATTGCAATTGGTTAGTTTTATTATAAACGGATATAACTCAGTGCATTGCATTTGGTTAGTTTTATTATAAACGGATATAACTCAGTGCATTGTATTTGGTTAGTTTTATTATAAACGGATATAACTCAGAGCATTGCATTTGGTTAGTTTTATTAAAAACTGATACAACTCAGTGCATTGCATTTGGTTAGTTTTATTATAAACGGATATAACTCAGTGCATTGCATTTGGTTAGTTTTATTATAAACGGATGTAACTCAGTGCATTGCATTTGGCTAGCTTTATTAAAAACTGATACAACTTAGTGCATTGCATTTGATTAGTTTTATTAAAAACTGATACAACTCAGTGCATTGCATTTGGTTAGTTTTATTAAAAACGGATATAACTCAGTGCATTGCATTTGGTTAGTTTTATTATAAACGGATATAACTCAGTGCATTACATTCGGTTAGTTTTATTATAAACGGATATAACTCAGTGCATTGCATTTGGTTAGTTTTATTTAAAACTGATACAACTCAGTGTATTGCATTTGGTTAGTTTTATTAAAAACGGATGTAACTCAGTGCATTGCATTTGGTTAGTTTTATTAAAAACTGATACAACTCAGTGCATTGCATTTGGTTAGTTTTATTAAAAACGGATGTAACTCAGTGCATTGCATTGGGTTAGCTTTATTAAAAACTGATACAACTCAGTGCATTGCATTTGGTTAGTTTTATTAAAAACGGATGTAACTCAGTGCATTGCATTTGGTTAGTTTTATTAAAAACTGATACAACTCAGTGCATTGCATTTGATTAGTTTTATTAAAAACGGATATAACTCAGTGCATTGCATTTGGTTAGTTTTATTATAAACGGATATAACTCAGTGCATTACATTCGGTTAGTTTTATTATAAACGGATATAACTCAGTGCATTGCATTTGGTTAGTTTTATTTAAAACTGATACAACTCAGTGTATTGCATTTGGTTAGTTTTATTAAAAACGGATGTAACTCAGTGCATTGCATTTGGTTAGTTTTATTAAAAACGGATGTAACTCAGTGCATTTCATTTGGTTAGTTTTATTAAAAACTGATACAACTCAGTGCATTGCATTTGATTAGTTTTATTAAAAACAGATGTAACTCAGTGCATTTCATTTGGTTAGTTTTATTAAAAACTGATACAACTCAGTGCATTGCATTTGATTAGTTTTATTAAAAACAGATGTAACTCAGTGCATTGCATTTGGTTAGTTTTATTAAAAACTGATACAACTCAGTGCATTGCATTTGGTTAGTTTTATTAACAACGGATGTAACTCAATGCATTGCATTTGGTTAGTTTTATTAAAAACTGATACAACTCAGTGCATTGCATTTGATTAGTTTTATTAAAAACAGATGTAACTCAGTGCATTGCATTTGGTTAGTTTTATTAAAAACTGATACAACTCAGTGCATTGCATTTGGTTAGTTTTATTAAAAACGGATGAAACTCAGTGCATTGCATTTGGTTAGTTTTATTAAAAACTGATACAACTCAGTGCATTGCACTTGGTTAGTTTTATTATAAACGGATATAACTCAGTGCATTGCAATTGGTTAGTTTTATTATAAACGGATATAACTCAGTGCATTGCATTTGGTTAGTTTTATTATAAACGGATATAACTCAGTGCATTGTATTTGGTTAGTTTTATTATAAACGGATATAACTCAGAGCATTGCATTTGGTTAGTTTTATTAAAAACTGATACAACTCAGTGCATTGCATTTGGTTAGTTTTATTATAAACGGATATAACTCAGTGCATTGCATTTGGTTAGTTTTATTATAAACGGATGTAACTCAGTGCATTGCATTTGGCTAGCTTTATTAAAAACTGATACAACTTAGTGCATTGCATTTGATTAGTTTTATTAAAAACTGATACAACTCAGTGCATTGCATTTGGTTAGTTTTATTAAAAACGGATATAACTCAGTGCATTGCATTTGGTTAGTTTTATTATAAACGGATATAACTCAGTGCATTACATTCGGTTAGTTTTATTATAAACGGATATAACTCAGTGCATTGCATTTGGTTAGTTTTATTTAAAACTGATACAACTCAGTGTATTGCATTTGGTTAGTTTTATTAAAAACGGATGTAACTCAGTGCATTGCATTTGGTTAGTTTTATTAAAAACTGATACAACTCAGTGCATTGCATTTGGTTAGTTTTATTAAAAACGGATGTAACTCAGTGCATTGCATTGGGTTAGCTTTATTAAAAACTGATACAACTCAGTGCATTGCATTTGGTTAGTTTTATTAAAAACGGATGTAACTCAGTGCATTGCATTTGGTTAGTTTTATTAAAAACTGATACAACTCAGTGCATTGCATTTGATTAGTTTTATTAAAAACGGATATAACTCAGTGCATTGCATTTGGTTAGTTTTATTATAAACGGATATAACTCAGTGCATTACATTCGGTTAGTTTTATTATAAACGGATATAACTCAGTGCATTGCATTTGGTTAGTTTTATTTAAAACTGATACAACTCAGTGTATTGCATTTGGTTAGTTTTATTAAAAACGGATGTAACTCAGTGCATTGCATTTGGTTAGTTTTATTAAAAACTGATACAACTCAGTGCATTGCATTTGGTTAGTTTTATTAAAAACTGATACAACTCAGTGCATTGCATTTGATTAGTTTTATTAAAAACAGATGTAACTCAGTGCATTGCATTTGGTTAGTTTTATTTAAAACTGATACAACTCAGTATATTGCATTTGGTTAGTTTTATTAACAACGGATGTAACTCAATGCATTGCATTTGGTTAGTTTTATTAAAAACTAATACAACTCAGTGCATTGAATTTGATTAGTTTTATTAAAAACAGATGTAACTCAGTGCATTGCATTTGGTTAGTTTTATTTAAAACTGATACAACTCAGTATATTGCATTTGTTTAGTTTTATTAAAAACGGATGTAACTCAGTGCATTGCATTTGGTTAGTTTTATTTAAAACTGATACAACTCAGTATATTGCATTTGGTTAGTTTTATTAAAAACGGATGTAACTCAGTGCATTGCATTTGGTTAGTTTTATTAAAAACTGATACAACTCAGTGCATTGCATTTGGTTAGTTTTATTAAAAACGGATGTAACTCAGTGCATTTCATTTGGTTAGTTTTATTAAAAACTGATACAACTCAGTGCATTGCATTTGATTAGTTTTATTAAAAACAGATGTAACTCAGTGCATTTCATTTGGTTAGTTTTATTAAAAACTGATACAACTCAGTGCATTGCATTTGGTTAGTTTTATTTAAAACGGATGTAACTCAGTGCATTGCATTTGGTTAGTTTTATTAAAAACTGATACAACTCAGTGCATTGCATTTGGTTAGTTTTATTTAAAACGGATGTAACTCAGTGCATTGCATTTGGTTAGTTTTATTAAAAACTGATACAACTCAGTGCATTGCATTTGGTTAGTTTTATTTAAAACGGATGTAACTCAGTGCATTGCATTTGGTTAGTTTTATTAAAAACTGATACAACTCAGTGCATTGCATTTGGTTAGTTTTATTAAAAACTGATACAACTCAGTGCATTGCATTTGGTTAGTTTTATTTAAAACGGATGTAACTCAGTGCATTGCATTTGGTTAGTTTTATTAAAAACTGATACAACTCAGTGCATTGCATTTGGTTAGTTTTATTTAAAACGGATGTAACTCAGTGCATTGCATTTGGTTAGTTTTATTAAAAACTGATACAACTCAGTGCATTGCATTTGATTAGTTTTATTAAAAACAGATGTAACTCAGTGCATTGCATTTGGTTAGTTTTATTAAAAACTGATACAACTCAGTGCATTGCATTTGGTTAGTTTTATTAAAAACTGATACAACTCAGTGCATTGCATTTGGTTAGTTTTATTAACAACGGATATAACTCAGTATATTGCATTTGTTTAGTTTTATTAAAAACGGATGTAACTCAGTGCATTGCATTTGGTTAGTTTTATTTAAAACTGATACAACTCAGTATATTGCATTTGGTTAGTTTTATTAAAAACGGATATAACTCAGTGCATTGCATTTGGTTAGTTTTATTAAAAACTGATACAACTCAGTGCATTGCATTTGATTAGTTTTATTAAAAACAGATGTAACTCAGTGCATTGCATTTGGTTAGTTTTATTAAAAACTGATACAACTCAGTGCATTGCATTTGGTTAGTTTTATTAAAAACTGATACAACTCAGTGCATTGCATTTGGTTAGTTTTATTTAAAACGGATGTAACTCAGTGCATTGCATTTGGTTAGTTTTATTAAAAACTGATACAACTCAGTGCATTGCATTTGGTTAGTTTTATTAAAAACTGATACAACTCAGTGCATTGCATTTGGTTAGTTTTATTAACAACGGATATAACTCAGTATATTGCATTTGTTTAGTTTTATTAAAAACGGATGTAACTCAGTGCATTGCATTTGGTTAGTTTTATTTAAAACTGATACAACTCAGTATATTGCATTTGGTTAGTTTTATTAAAAACGGATGTAACTCAGTGCATTGCATTTGGTTAGTTTTATTAAAAACTGATACAACTCAGTGCATTGCATTTGATTAGTTTTATTAAAAACAGATGTAACTCAGTGCATTGCATTTGGTTAGTTTTATTAAAAACTGATACAACTCAGTGCATTGCATTTGGTTAGTTTTATTAAAAACTGATACAACTCAGTGCATTGCATTTGGTTAGTTTTATTTAAAACGGATGTAACTCAGTGCATTGCATTTGGTTAGTTTTATTAAAAACTGATACAACTCAGTGCATTGCATTTGGTTAGTTTTATTAACAACGGATGTAACTCAATGCATTGCATTTGGTTAGTTTTATTAAAAACTGATACAACTCAGTGCATTGCATTTGATTAGTTTTATTAAAAACAGATGTAACTCAGTGCATTGCATTTGGTTAGTTTTATTAAAAACTGATACAACTCAGTGCATTGCATTTGGTTAGTTTTATTAAAAACGGATGAAACTCAGTGCATTGCATTTGGTTAGTTTTATTAAAAACTGATACAACTCAGTGCATTGCACTTGGTTAGTTTTATTATAAACGGATATAACTCAGTGCATTGCAATTGGTTAGTTTTATTATAAACGGATATAACTCAGTGCATTGCATTTGGTTAGTTTTATTATAAACGGATATAACTCAGTGCATTGTATTTGGTTAGTTTTATTATAAACGGATATAACTCAGAGCATTGCATTTGGTTAGTTTTATTAAAAACTGATACAACTCAGTGCATTGCATTTGGTTAGTTTTATTATAAACGGATGTAACTCAGTGCATTGCATTTGGCTAGTTTTATTAAAAACTGATACAACTTAGTGCATTGCATTTGATTAGTTTTATTAAAAACTGATACAACTCAGTGCATTGCATTTGGTTAGTTTTATTAAAAACGGATATAACTCAGTGCATTGCATTTGGTTAGTTTTATTATAAACGGATATAACTCAGTGCATTACATTCGGTTAGTTTTATTATAAACGGATATAACTCAGTGCATTGCATTTGGTTAGTTTTATTTAAAACTGATACAACTCAGTGTATTGCATTTGGTTAGTTTTATTAAAAACAGATGTAACTCAGTGCATTGCATTTGGTTAGTTTTATTAAAAACTGATACAACTCAGTGCATTGCATTTGGTTAGTTTTATTAAAAACGGATGTAACTCAGTGCATTGCATTGGGTTAGCTTTATTAAAAACTGATACAACTCAGTCCATTGCATTTGGTTAGTTTTATTAAAAACGGATGTAACTCAGTGCATTGCATTTGGTTAGTTTTATTAAAAACTGATACAACTCAGTGCATTGCATTTGATTAGTTTTATTAAAAACAGATGTAACTCAGTGCATTGCATTTGGTTAGTTTTATTAAAAACTGATACAACTCAGTGCATTGCATTTGGTTAGTTTTATTAAAAACTGATACAACTCAGTGCATTGCATTTGGTTAGTTTTATTAAAAACGGATGTAACTCAGTGCATTGCATTTGGTTAGTTTTATTAAAAACTAATAAAACTCAGTGCATTGCATTTGGTTAGTTTTATTAAAAACGGATGTAACTCAGTGCATTGCATTTGGTTAGTTTTATTATAAACGGATATAACTCAGTGCATTGCATTTGGTTAGTTTTATTAAAAACGGATATAACTCAGTGCATTGCATTTGGTTAGTTTTATTATAAACGGATATAACTCAGTGCATTACATTCGGTTAGTTTTATTATAAACGGATATAACTCAGTTCATTGCATTTGGTTAGTTTTATTTAAAACTGATACAACTCAGTGTATTGCATTTGGTTAGTTTTATTAAAAACGGATGTAACTCAGTGCATTGCATTTGGTTAGTTTTATTAAAAACTGATACAACTCAGTGCATTGCATTTGGTTAGTTTTATTAAAAACGGATGTAACTCAGTGCATTGCATTGGGTTAGCTTTATTAAAAACTGATACAACTCAGTGCATTGCATTTGGTTAGTTTTATTAAAAACGGATGTAACTCAGTGCATTGCATTGGGTTAGCTTTATTAAAAACTGATACAACTCAGTGCATTGCATTTGATTAGTTTTATTAAAAACAGATGTAACTCAGTGCATTGCATTTGGTTAGTTTTATTTAAAACTGATACAACTCAGTATATTGCATTTGGTTAGTTTTATTAACAACGGATGTAACTCAATGCATTGCATTTGGTTAGTTTTATTAAAAACTGATACAACTCAGTGCATTGCATTTGATTAGTTTTATTAAAAACAGATAAAACTCAGTGCATTGCATTTGGTTAGTTTTATTAAAAACTGATACAACTCAGTGCATTGCATTTGGTTAGTTTTATTAACAACGGATGTAACTCAATGCATTGCATTTGGTTAGTTTTATTAAAAACTGATACAACTCAGTGCATTGCATTTGATTAGTTTTATTAAAAACAGATGTAACTCAGTGCATTGCATTTGGTTAGTTTTATTTTAAACTGATACAACTCAGTATATTGCATTTGGTTAGTTTTATTAACAACGGATGTAACTCAATGCATTGCATTTGGTTAGTTTTATTAAAAACTGATACAACTCAGTGCATTGCATTTGATTAGTTTTATTAAAAACAGATGTAACTCAGTGCATTGCATTTGGTTAGTTTTATTTAAAACTGATACAACTCAGTATATTGCATTTGGTTAGTTTTATTAAAAACGGATGTAACTCAGTGCATTGCATTTGGTTAGTTTTATTTAAAACTGATACAACTCAGTATATTGCATTTGGTTAGTTTTATTAAAAACGGATGTAACTCAGTGCATTGCATTTGGTTAGTTTTATTAAAAACTGATACAACTCAGTGCATTGCATTTGATTAGTTTTATTAAAAACAGATGTAACTCAGTGCATTGCATTTGGTTAGTTTTATTTAAAACTGATACAACTCAGTGCATTGCATTTGGTTAGTTTTATTTTAAACTGATACAACTCAGTATATTGCATTTGGTTAGTTTTATTAACAACGGATGTAACTCAATGCATTGCATTTGGTTAGTTTTATTAAAAACTAGTATAACTCAGTGCATTGCATATGGTTAGTTTTATTAAAAACTGATATAACTCGGTGCATTGCATATGGTTAGTTTTATTAAAAACTGAGATAACTCAGGGCATTGCATATGGTTAGTTTTATTAAAAACTGATATAACTCAGTGCATTGCATATGGTTAGTTTTATTAAAAACTGATATAACTCAGTGCATTGCATATGGTTAGTTTTATTAAAAACTGATATAACTCAGTGCATTGCATATGGTTAGTTTTATTAAAAACTGATACAACTCAGTGCATTGCATTTGGTTAGTTTTATTAAAAACGGATGTAACTCAGTGCATTTCATTTGGTTAGTTTTATTAAAAACTGATACAACTCAGTGCATTGCATTTGATTAGTTTTATTAAAAACAGATGTAACTCAGTGCATTTCATTTGGTTAGTTTTATTAAAAACTGATACAACTCAGTGCATTGCATTTGATTAGTTTTATTAAAAACAGATGTAACTCAGTGCATTGCATTTGGTTAGTTTTATTAAAAACTGATACAACTCAGTGCATTGCATTTGGTTAGTTTTATTAACAACGGATGTAACTCAATGCATTGCATTTGGTTAGTTTTATTAAAAACTGATACAACTCAGTGCATTGCATTTGATTAGTTTTATTAAAAACAGATGTAACTCAGTGCATTGCATTTGGTTAGTTTTATTAAAAACTGATACAACTCAGTGCATTGCAATTGGTTAGTTTTATTATAAACGGATATAACTCAGTGCATTGCATTTGGTTAGTTTTATTATAAACGGATATAACTCAGTGCATTGTATTTGGTTAGTTTTATTATAAACGGATATAACTCAGAGCATTGCATTTGGTTAGTTTTATTAAAAACTGATACAACTGAGTGCATTGCATTTGGTTAGTTTTATTATAAACGGATATAACTCAGTGCATTGCATTTGGTTAGTTTTATTATAAACGGATGTAACTCAGTGCATTGCATTTGGCTAGCTTTATTAAAAACTGATACAACTTAGTGCATTGCATTTGATTAGTTTTATTAAAAACTGATACAACTCAGTGCATTGCATTTGGTTAGTTTTATTAGAAACGGATATAACTCAGTGCATTGCATTTGGTTAGTTTTATTATAAACGGATATAACTCAGTGCATTACATTCGGTTAGTTTTATTATAAACGGATATAACTCAGTGCATTGCATTTGGTTAGTTTTATTTAAAACTGATACAACTCAGTGTATTGCATTTGGTTAGTTTTATTAAAAACGGATGTAACTCAGTGCATTGCATTTGGTTAGTTTTATTAAAAACTGATACAACTCAGTGCATTGCATTTGGTTAGTTTTATTAAAAACGGATGTAACTCAGTGCATTGCATTGGGTTAGCTTTATTAAAAACTGATACAACTCAGTGCATTGCATTTGGTTAGTTTTATTAAAAACGGATGTAACTCAGTGCATTGCATTTGGTTAGTTTTATTAAAAACTGATACAACTCAGTGCATTGCATTTGATTAGTTTTATTAAAAACAGATGTAACTCAGTGCATTTCATTTGGTTAGTTTTATTAAAAACTGATACAACTCAGTGCATTGCATTTGGTTAGTTTTATTAACAACGGATGTAACTCAATGCATTGCATTTGGTTAGTTTTATTAAAAACTGATACAACTCAGTGCATTGCATTTGGTTAGTTTTATTAAAAACGGATGTAACTCAGTGCATTGCATTTGGTTAGTTTTATTAAAAACTAATAAAACTCAGTGCATTGCATTTGGTTAGTTTTATTAAAAACGGATGTAACTCAGTGCATTGCATTTGGTTAGTTTTATTATAAACGGATATAACTCAGTGCATTGCATTTGGTTAGTTTTATTAAAAACGGATATAACTCAGTGCATTGCATTTGGTTAGTTTTATTATAAACGGATATAACTCAGTGCATTACATTCGGTTAGTTTTATTAAAAACGGATGTAACTCAGTGCATTGCATTGGGTTAGTTTTATTAAAAACGGATGTAACTCAGTGCATTGCATTTGGTTAGTTTTATTAAAAACGGATGTAACTCAGTGCATTGCATTTGGTTAGTTTTATTATAAACGGATATAACTCAGTGCATTGCATTTGGTTAGTTTTATTAAAAACGGATATAACTCAGTGCATTGCATTTGGTTAGTTTTATTATAAACGGATATAACTCAGTGCATTACGTTCGGTTAGTTTTATTAAAAACGGATATAACTCAGTGCATTGCATTGGGTTAGTTTTATTAAAAACTGATACAACTCAGTGCATTGCATTTGGTTAGTTTTATTATAAACGGATATAACTCAGTGCATTGCATTTGGTTAGTTTTATTATAAACGGATGTAACTCAGTGCATTGCATTTGGTTAGTTTTATTATAAACGGATGTAACTCAGTGCATTGCATTTGGCTAGCTTTATTAAAAACTGATACAACTTAGTGCATTGCATTTGATTAGTTTTATTAAAAACGGATGTAACTCAGTGCATTGCATTGGGTTAGCTTTATTAAAAACTGATACAACTCAGTGCATTGCATTTGATTAGTTTTATTAAAAACAGATGTAACTCAGTGCATTGCATTTGGTTAGTTTTATTATAAACGGATATAACTCAGTGCATTGCATTGGGTTAGCTTTATTAAAAACTGATACAACTCAGTGCATTGCATTTGATTAGTTTTATTAAAAACGGATGTAACTCAGTGCATTGCATTTGGCTAGCTTTATTAAAAACTGATACAACTTAGTGCATTGCATTTGATTAGTTTTATTAAAAACGGATGTAACTCAGTGCATTGCATTGGGTTAGCTTTATTAAAAACTGATACAACTCAGTGCATTGCATTTGATTAGTTTTATTAAAAACGGATGTAACTCAGTGCATTGCATTTGGTTAGTTTTATTATAAGCGGATATAACTCAGTGCATTGCATTCGGTTAGTTTTATTAAAAACGGATGTAACTCAGTGCATTGCATTTGGTTAGTTTTATTAAAAACGGATGTAACTCAGTGCATTGCATTTGGTTAGTTTTATTATAAACGGATATAACTCAGTGCATTGCATTTGGTTAGTTTTATTAAAAACGGATATAACTCAGTGCATTGCATTTGGTTAGTTTTATTATAAACGGATATAACTCAGTGCATTACATTCGGTTAGTTTTATTAAAAACGGATATAACTCAGTGCATTGCATTCGGTTAGTTTTATTAAAAACGGATGTAACTCAGTACATTGCATTTGGTTAGTTTTATTAAAAACGGATGTAACTCAGTGCATTGCATTTGGTTAGTTTTATTATAAACGGATATAACTCAGTGCATTGCATTTGGTTAGTTTTATTAAAAACGGATATAACTCAGTGCATTGCATTTGGTTAGTTTTATTATAAACGGATATAACTCAGTGCATTACATTCGGTTAGTTTTATTAAAAACGGATATAACTCAGTGCATTGCATTGGGTTAGTTTTATTAAAAACTGATACAACTCAGTGCATTGCATTTGGTTAGTTTTATTAAAAACGGATATAACTCAGTGCATTGCATTTGGTTAGTTTTATTATAAACGGATGTAACTCAGTGCATTGCATTTGGCTAGCTTTATTAAAAACTGATACAACTTAGTGCATTGCATTTGATTAGTTTTATTAAAAACTGATACAACTCAGTGCATTGCATTTGGTTAGTTTTATTAAAAACGGATATAACTCAGTGCATTGCATTTGGTTAGTTTTATTATAAACGGATATAACTCAGTGCATTACATTCGGTTAGTTTTATTATAAACGGATATAACTCAGTGCATTGCATTTGGTTAGTTTTATTTAAAACTGATACAACTCAGTGTATTGCATTTGGTTAGTTTTATTAAAAACGGATGTAACTCAGTGCATTGCATTTGGTTAGTTTTATTAAAAACTGATACAACTCAGTGCATTGCATTTGGTTAGTTTTATTAAAAACGGATGTAACTCAGTGCATTGCATTGGGTTAGCTTTATTAAAAACTGATACAACTCAGTGCATTGCATTTGGTTAGTTTTATTAAAAACGGATGTAACTCAGTGCATTGCATTTGGTTAGTTTTATTAAAAACTGATACAACTCAGTGCATTGCATTTGATTAGTTTTATTAAAAACAGATGTAACTCAGTGCATTGCATTTGGTTAGTTTTATTAAAAACTAATAAAACTCAGTGCATTGCATTTGGTTAGTTTTATTAAAAACGGATGTAACTCAGTGCATTGCATTTGGTTAGTTTTATTAAAAACGGATGTAACTCAGTGCATTGCATTGGGCTAGCTTTATTAAAAACTGATACAACTCAGTGCATTGCATTTGGTTAGTTTTATTAAAAACGGATGTAACTCAGTGCATTGCATTGGGTTAGCTTTATTAAAAACTGATACAACTCAGTGCATTGCATTTGATTAGTTTTATTAAAAACAGATGTAACTCAGTGCATTGCATTTGGTTAGTTTTATTAAAAACTGATACAACTCAGTGCATTGAATTTGGTTAGTTTTATTAAAAACGGATGTAACTCAGTGCATTGCATTTGGTTAGTTTTATTAAAAACGGATGTAACTCAGTGCATTGCATTTGGTTAGTTTTATTATAAACGGATATAACTCAGTGCATTGCATTTGGTTAGTTTTATTATAAACGGATATAACTCAGTGCATTGCATTTGGTTAGTTTTATTAAAAACGGATATAACTCAGTGCATTGCATTTGGTTAGTTTTATTATAAACGGATATAACTCAGTGCATTGCATTTGGCTAGTTTTATTATAAACGGATATAACTCAGTGCATTGCATTTGGTTAGTTTTATTATAAACGGGTATAACTCAGTGCATTGCATTTGGTTAGTTTTATTAAAAACGGATGTAACTCACTGCATTGCATTTGGTTAGTTTTATTAAAAACGGATGTAACTCAGTGCATTGCATTTGGTTAGTTTTATTTAAAACTGATACAACTCAGTGTATTGCATTTGGTTAGTTTTATTAAAAACGGATGTAACTCAGTGCATTGCATTTGGTTAGTTTTATTAAAAACGGATGTAACTCAGTGCATTGCATTTGGTTAGTTTTATTAAAAACTGATACAACTCAGTGCATTGCATTTGATTAGTTTTATTAAAAACAGATGTAACTCAGTGCATTGCATTTGGTTAGTTTTATTAAAAACTGATACTACTCAGTGCATTGCATTTGGTTAGTTTTATTAACAACGGATGTAACTCAATGCATTGCATTTGGTTAGTTTTATTAAAAACTGATACAACTCAGTGCATTGCATTTGGTTAGTTTTATTAAAAACGGATGTAACTCAGTGCATTGCATTTGGTTAGTTTTATTATAAACGGATATAACTCAGTGCATTGCATTTGGTTAGTTTTATTAAAAACGGATATAACTCAGTGCATTGCATTTGGTTAGTTTTATTATAAACGGATATAACTCAGTGCATTACATTCGGTTAGTTTTATTATAAACGGATATAACTCAGTGCATTGCATTTGGTCAGTTTTATTTAAAACTGATACAACTCAGTGTATTGCATTTGGTTAGTTTTATTAAAAACGGATGTAACTCAGTGCATTGCATTTGGTTAGTTTTATTAAAAACTGATACAACTCAGTGCATTGCATTTGGTTAGTTTTATTAAAAACGGATGTAACTCAGTGCATTGCATTGGGTTAGCTTTATTAAAAACTGATACAACTCAGTGCATTGCATTTGGTTAGTTTTATTAAAAACGGATGTAACTCAGTGCATTGCATTTGGTTAGTTTTATTAAAAACTGATACAACTCAGTGCATTGCATTTGATTAGTTTTATTAAAAACAGATGTAACTCAGTGCATTGCATTTGGTTAGTTTTATTAAAAACTGATACAACTCAGTGCATTGCATTTGGTTAGTTTTATTAACAACGGATGTAACTCAATGCATTGCATTTGGTTAGTTTTATTAAAAACTAATACAACTCAGTGCATTGCATTTGATTAGTTTTATTAAAAACAGATGTAACTCAGTGCATTGCATTTGGTTAGTTTTATTAAAAACTGATACAACTCAGTGCATTGCATTTGATTAGTTTTATTAAAAACAGATGTAACTCAGTGCATTGCATTTGGTTAGTTTTATTAAAAACTGATACAACTCAGTGCATTGCATTTGGTTAGTTTTATTAACAACGGATGTAACTCAGTGCATTGCATTGGGTTAGCTTTATTAAAAACTGATACAACTCAGTGCATTGCATTTGGTTAGTTTTATTAAAAACGGATGTAACTCAGTGCATTGCATTTGGTTAGTTTTATTAAAAACTGATACAACTCAGTGCATTGCATTTGGTTAGTTTTATTAACAACGGATGTAACTCAGTGCTTTGCATTTGGTTAGTTTTATTAAAAACTGATACAACTCAGTGCATTGCATTTGATTAGTTTTATTAAAAACAGATGTAACTCAGTGCATTGCATTTGGTTAGTTTTATTAAAAACAGATGTAACTCAGTGCATTGCATTTGGTTAGTTTTATTAAAAACTGATACAACTCAGTGCATTGCATTTGGTTAGTTTTATTAACAACGGATGTAACTCAGTGCATTGCATTGGGTTAGCTTTATTAAAAACTGATACAACTCAGTGCATTGCATTTGGTTAGTTTTATTAAAAACTGATACAACTCAGTGCATTGCATTTGATTAGTTTTATTAAAAACAGATGTAACTCAGTGCATTGCATTTGGTTAGTTTTATTAAAAACTGATACAACTCAGTGCATTGCATTTGGTTAGTTTTATTAACAACGGATGTAACTCAGTGCATTGCATTGGGTTAGCTTTGTTAAAAACTGATACAACTCAGTGCATTGCATTTGGTTAGTTTTATTAAAAACGGATGTAACTCAGTGCATTGCATTTGGTTAGTTTTATTAAAAACTGATACAACTCAGTGCATTGCATTTGATTAGTTTTATTAAAAACAGATGTAACTCAGTGCATTGCATTTGGTTAGTTTTATTAAAAACTGATACAACTCAGTGCATTGCATTTGGTTAGTTTTATTAACAACGGATGTAACTCAGTGCATTGCATTGGGTTAGCTTTATTAAAAACTGATACAACTCAGTGCATTGCATTTGGTTAGTTTTATTAAAAACTGATACAACTCAGTGCATTGCATTTGATTAGTTTTATTAAAAACAGATGTAACTCAGTGCATTGCATTTGGTTAGTTTTATTAAAAACTGATACAACTCAGTGCATTGCATTTGGTTAGTTTTATTAACAACGGATGTAACTCAGTGCATTGCATTGGGTTAGCTTTATTAAAAACTGATACAACTCAGTGCATTGCATTTGGTTAGTTTTATTAAAAACTGATACAACTCAGTGCATTGCATTTGATTAGTTTTATTAAAAACAGATGTAACTCAGTGCATTGCATTTGGTTAGTTTTATTAAAAACTGATACAACTCAGTGCATTGCATTTGGTTAGTTTTATTAACAACGGATGTAACTCAGTGCATTGCATTGGGTTAGCTTTATTAAAAACTGATACAACTCAGTGCATTGCATTTGGTTAGTTTTATTAAAAACTGATACAACTCAGTGCATTGCATTTGATTAGTTTTATTAAAAACAGATGTAACTCAGTGCATTGCATTTGGTTAGTTTTATTAAAAACTGATACAACTCAGTGCATTGCATTTGGTTAGTTTTATTAACAACGGATGTAACTCAGTGCATTGCATTTGGTTAGTTTTATTAAAAACGGATGTAACTCAGTGCATTGCATTTGGTTAGTTTTATTAAAAACTGATACAACTCAGTGCATTGCATTTGATTAGTTTTATTAAAAACAGATGTAACTCAGTGCATTGCATTTGGTTAGTTTTATTAAAAACTGATACAACTCAGTGCATTGCATTTGGTTAGTTTTATTAACAACGGATGTAACTCAGTGCATTGCATTGGGTTAGCTTTATTAAAAACTGATACAACTCAGTGCATTGCATTTGGTTAGTTTTATTAAAAACGGATGTAACTCAGTGCATTGCATTTGGTTAGTTTTATTAAAAACTGATACAACTCAGTGCATTGCATTTGATTAGTTTTATTAAAAACAGATGTAACTCAGTGCATTGCATTTGGTTAGTTTTATTAAAAACTGATACAACTCAGTGCATTGCATTTGGTTAGTTTTATTAAAAACGGATGTAACTCAGTGCATTGCATTGGGTTAGCTTTATTAAAAACTGATACAACTCAGTGCATTGCATTTGGTTAGTTTTATTAAAAACGGATGTAACTCAGTGCATTGCATTTGGTTAGTTTTATTAAAAACTGATACAACTCAGTGCATTGCATTTGATTAGTTTTATTAAAAACAGATGTAACTCAGTGCATTGCATTTGGTTAGTTTTATTAAAAACTGATACAACTCAGTGCATTGCATTTGGTTAGTTTTATTAACAACGGATGTAACTCAATGCATTGCATTTGGTTAGTTTTATTAAAAACTAATACAACTCAGTGCATTGCATTTGATTAGTTTTATTAAAAACAGATGTAACTCAGTGCATTGCATTTGGTTAGTTTTATTAAAAACTGATACAACTCAGTGCATTGCATTTGGTTAGTTTTATTAACAACGGATGTAACTCAGTGCATTGCATTTGGTTAGTTTTATTAAAAACTGATACAACTCAGTGCATTGCATTTGGTTAGTTTTATTAAAAACGGATGTAACTCAGTGCATTGCATTTGGTTAGTTTTATTAAAAACTAATACAACTCAGTGCATTGCATTTGGTTAGTTTTATTAAAAACGGATGTAACTCAGTGCATTGCATTTGGTTAGTTTTATTATAAACGGATATAACTCAGTGCATTGCATTTGGTTAGTTTTATTATAAACGGATATAACTCAGTGCATTGCATTTGGTTAGTTTTATTAAAAACGGATATAACTCAGTGCATTGCATTTGGTTAGTTTTATTATAAACGGATATAACTCAGTGCATTGCATTTGGTTAGTTTTATTATAAACGGATATAACTCAGTGCATTGCATTTGGTTAGTTTTATTATAAACGGATATAACTCAGTGCATTGCATTTGGTTAGTTTTATTATAAACGGATGTAACTCACTGCATTGCATTTGGTTAGTTTTATTAAAAACGGATGTAACTCAGTGCATTGCATTTGGTTAGTTTTATTAAAAGCTGATACAACTCAGTGCATTGCATTTGGTTAGTTTTATTAAAAACGGATGTAACTCAATGCATTGCATTGGGTTAGCTTTATTAAAAACTGATACAACTCAGTGCATTGCATTTGATTAGTTTTATTAAAAACAGATGTAACTCAGTGCATTGCATTTGGTTAGTTTTATTAAAAACTGATACAACTCAGTGCATTGCATTTGGTTAGTTTTATTAACAACGGATGTAACTCAATGCATTGCATTTGGTTAGTTTTATTAAAAACTGATACAACTCAGTGCATTGCATTTGGTTAGTTTTATTAAAAACGGATGTAACTCAGTGCATTGCATTTGGTTAGTTTTATTAAAAACTAATACAACTCAGTGCATTGCATTTGGTTAGTTTTATTAAAAACGGATGTAACTCAGTGCATTGCATTTGGTTAGTTTTATTATAAACGGATATAACTCAGTGCATTGCATTTGGTTAGTTTTATTATAAACGGATATAACTCAGTGCATTGCATTTGGTTAGTTTTATTAAAAACGGATATAACTCAGTGCATTGCATTTGGTTAGTTTTATTATAAACGGGTATAACTCAGTGCATTGCATTTGGTTAGTTTTATTATAAACGGATGTAACTCAGTGCATTGCATTTGGTTAGTTTTATTAAAAACGGATGTAACTCAGTGCATTGCATTTGGTTAGTTTTATTAAAAACTGATACAACTCAGTGCATTGCATTTGGTTAGTTTTATTATAAACGGATATAACTCAGTGCATTGCATTTGGTTAGTTTTATTATAAACGGATATAACTCAGTGCATTGCATTTGGTTAGTTTTATTATAAACGGATATAACTCAGTGCATTGCATTTGGTTAGTTTTATTATAAACGGATATAACTCAGTGCATTGCATTTGGTTAGTTTTATTAAAAACGGATATAACTCAGTGCATTGCATTTGGTTAGTTTTATTATAAACGGATATAACTCAGTGCATTGCATTTGGTTAGTTTTATTATAAACGGATATAACTCAGTGCATTGCATTTGGTTAGTTTTATTATAAACGGGTATAACTCAGTGCATTGCATTTGGTTAGTTTTATTAAAAACGGATGTAACTCAGTGCATTGCATTTGGTTAGTTTTATTTCAAACGGATATAACTCAGTGCATTGCATTTGGTTAGTTTTATTATAAACGGATATAACTCAGTGCATTGCATTTGGTTAGTTTTATTAAAAACGGATATAACTCAGTGCATTGCATTTGGTTAGTTTTATTATAAACGGATATAACTCAGTGCATTGCATTTGGTTAGTTTTATTATAAACGGATATAACTCAGTGCATTGCATTTGGTTAGTTTTATTATAAACGGGTATAACTCAGTGCATTGCATTTGGTTAGTTTTATTATAAACGGATGTAACTCACTGCATTGCATTTGGTTAGTTTTATTAAAAACGGATGTAACTCAGTGCATTGCATTTGGTTAGTTTTATTTAAAACTGATACAACTCAGTGTATTGCATTTGGTTAGTTTTATTAAAAACGGATGTAACTCAGTGCATTGCATTTGGTTAGTTTTATTAAAAACTGATACAACTCAGTGCATTGCATTTGGTTAGTTTTATTAAAAACGGATGTAACTCAATGCATTGCATTGGGTTAGCTTTATTAAAAACTGATACAACTCAGTGCATTGCATTTGATTAGTTTTATTAAAAACAGATGTAACTCAGTGCATTGCATTTGGTTAGTTTTATTAAAAACTGATACAACTCAGTGCATTGCATTTGGTTAGTTTTATTAACAACGGATGTAACTCAATGCATTGCATTTGGTAAGTTTTATTAAAAACTGATACAACTCAGTGCATTGCATTTGGTTAGTTTTATTAAAAACGGATGTAACTCAGTGCATTGCATTTGGTTAGTTTTATTAAAAACTAATACAACTCAGTGCATTGCATTTGGTTAGTTTTATTAAAAACGGATGTAACTCAGTGCATTGCATTTGGTTAGTTTTATTATAAACGGATATAACTCAGTGCATTGCATTTGGTTAGTTTTATTATAAACGGATATAACTCAGTGCATTGCATTTGGTTAGTTTTATTAAAAACGGATATAACTCAGTGCATTGCATTTGGTTAGTTTTATTATAAACGGGTATAACTCAGTGCATTGCATTTGGTTAGTTTTATTATAAACGGATGTAACTCACTGCATTGCATTTGGTTAGTTTTATTAAAAACGGATGTAACTCAGTGCATTGCATTTGGTTAGTTTTATTAAAAACTGATACAACTCAGTGCATTGCATTTGGTTAGTTTTATTAAAAACGGATGTAACTCAGTGCATTGCATTTGGTTAGTTTTATTAAAAACTGATACAACTCAGTGCATTGCATTTGGTTAGTTTTATTAAAAACGGATGAAACTCAGTGTATTGCATTTGGTTAGTTTTATTAAAAACTGATACAACTCAGTGCATTGCATTTGGTTAGTTTTATTATAAACGGATATAACTCAGTGCATTGCAATTGGTTAGTTTTATTATAAACGGATATAACTCAGTGCATTGCATTTGGTTAGTTTTTTTATAAACGGATATAACTCAGTGCATTGCATTTGGTTAGTTTTATTATAAACGGATATAACTCAGTGCATTGCATTTGGTTAGTTTTATTAAAAACTGATACAACTCAGTGCATTGCATTTGGTTAGTTTTATTATAAACGGATATAACTCAGTGCATTGCATTTGGTTAGTTTTATTATAAACGGATATAACTCAGTGCATTGCAATTGGTTAGTTTTATTAAAAACGGATGTAACTCAGTGCATTGCATTTGGTTAGTTTTATTAAAAACTGATACAACTCAGTGCATTGCATTTGGTTAGTTTTATTAAAAACGGATGTAACTCAGTGCATTGCATTTGGTTAGTTTTATTAAAAACTGATACAACTCAGTGCATTGCATTTGGTTAGTTTTATTAAAAACGGATGAAACTCAGTGTATTGCATTTGGTTAGTTTTATTAAAAACTGATACAACTCAGTGCATTGCATTTGGTTAGTTTTATTATAAACGGATATAACTCAGTGCATTGCAATTGGTTAGTTTTATTATAAACGGATATAACTCAGTGCATTGCATTTGGTTAGTTTTATTATAAACGGATATAACTCAGTGCATTGCATTTGGTTAGTTTTATTAAAAACGGATATAACTCAGTGCATTGCATTTGGTTAGTTTTATTAAAAACGGATGTAACTCAGGGCATTGCATTTGGTTAGTTTTATTAAAAACTGATACAACTCAGTGCATTACATTTGGTTAGTTTTATTATAAACGGATATAACTCAGTGCATTGCATTTGGTTTGTTTTATTATAAACGGATGTAACTCAGTGCATTGCATTTGGTTAGTTTTATTAAAAACTGATACAACTTAGTGCATTACATTTGGTTAGTTTTATTAAAAACTGATACAACTCAGTGCATTGCATTTGGTTAGTTTTATTATAAACGGATATAACTCAGTGCATTGCAATTGGTTAGTTTTATTATAAACGGATATAACTCAGTGCATTGCATTTGGTTAGTTTTATTATAAACGGATATAACTCAGTGCATTGCATTTGGTTAGTTTTATTATAAACGGATATAACTCAGTGCATTGCATTTGGTTAGTTTTATTAAAAACTGATACAACTCAGTGCATTGCAATTGGTTAGTTTTATTATAAACGGATATAACTCAGTGCATTGCATTTGGTTAGTTTTATTATAAACGGATATAACTCAGTGCATTGCAATGGGTTAGTTTTATTAAAAACGGATGTAACTCAGTGCATTGCATTTGGTTAGTTTTATTATAAACGGATATAACTCAGTGCATTGCATTTGGTTAGTTTTATTAAAAACTGATACAACTCAGTGCATTGCAATTGGTTAGTTTTATTATAAACGGATATAACTCAGTGCATTGCATTTGGTTAGTTTTATTATAAACGGATATAACTCAGTGCATTGCATTTGGTTAGTTTTATTATAAACGGATATAACTCAGTGCATTGCATTTGGTTAGTTTTATTATAAACGGATATAACTCAGTGCATTGCATTTGGTTAGTTTTATTATAAACGGATATAACTCAGTGCATTGCATTTGGTTAGTTTTATTATAAACGGATATAACTCAGTGCATTGCATTTGGTTAGTTTTATTATAAACGGATATAACTCAGTGCATTGCATTTGGTTTGTTTTATTATAAACGGATGTAACTCAGTGCATTGCATTTGGTTAGTTTTATTAAAAACTGATACAACTCAGTGCATTACATTTGGTTAGTTTTATTATAAACGGATATAACTCAGTGCATTGCATTTGGTTTGTTTTATTATAAACGGATGTAACTCAGTGCATTGCATTTGGTTAGTTTTATTAAAAACTGATACAACTTAGTGCATTGCATTTGGTTAGTTTTATTAAAAACTGATACAACTCAGTGCATTGCATTTGGTTAGTTTTATTAAAAACGGATATAACTCAGTGCATTGCATTTGGTTAGTTTTATTATAAACGGATATAACTCAGTGCATTGCATTTGGTTAGTTTTATTATAAACGGATATAACTCAGTGCATTGCATTTGGTTAGTTTTATTAAAAACTGATACAACTCACTGCATTGCATTTGGTTAGTTTTATTAAAAACGGATGTAACTCAGTGCATTGCATTTGGTTAGTTTTATTAAAAACTGATACAACTCAGTGCATTGCATTTGGTTAGTTTTACTAAAAACGGATGTAACTCAGTGCATTGCATTTGGTTAGTTTTATTAAAAACGGATGAAACTCAGTGTATTGCATTTGGTTAGTTTTATTAAAAACTGATACAACTCAGTGCATTGCATTTGGTTAGTTTTATTATAAACGGATATAACTCAGTGCATTGCATTTGGTTTGTTTTATTATAAACGGATGTAACTCAGTGCATTGCATTTGGTTAGTTTTATTAAAAACTGATACAACTTAGTGCATTGCATTTGGTTAGTTTTATTAAAAACTGATACAACTCAGTGCATTGCATTTGGTTAGTTTTATTAAAAACGGATGTAACTCAGTGCATTGCATTTGGTTAGTTTTATTAAAAACGGATGAAACTCAGTGTATTGCATTTGGTTAGTTTTATTAAAAACTGATACAACTCAGTGCATTGCATTTGGTTAGTTTTATTATAAACGGATATAACTCAGTGCATTGCATTTGGTTTGTTTTATTATAAACGGATGTAACTCAGTGCATTGCATTTGGTTAGTTTTATTAAAAACTGATACAACTCAGTGCATTACATTTGGTTAGTTTTATTATAAACGGATGAAACTCAGTGTATTGCATTTGGTTAGTTTTATTAAAAACTGATATAACTCAGTGCATTACATTTGGTTAGTTTTATTATAAACGGATGTAACTCAGTGCATTGCATTTGGTTAGTTTTATTATAAACGGATGTAACTCAGTGCATTGCATTTGGTTAGTTTTATTATAAACGGATGTAACTCAGTGCATTGCATTTGGTTAGTTTTATTAAAAACTGATACAACTCAGTGCATTACATTTGGTTAGTTTTATTATAAACGGATATAACTCAGTGCATTGCATTTGGTTTGTTTTATTATAAACGGATGTAACTCAGTGCATTGCATTTGGTTAGTTTTATTAAAAACTGATACAACTCAGTGCATTGCATTTGGTTAGTTTTATTATAAACGGATATAACTCAGTGCATTGCATTTGGTTTGTTTTATTATAAACGGATGTAACTCAGTGCATTGCATTTGGTTAGTTTTATTAAAAACTGATACAACTCAGTGCATTACATTTGGTTAGTTTTATTATAAACGGATGAAACTCAGTGTATTGCATTTGGTTAGTTTTATTAAAAACTGATATAACTCAGTGCATTACATTTGGTTAGTTTTATTATAAACGGATGTAACTCAGTGCATTGCATTTGGTTAGTTTTATTATAAACGGATATAACTCAGTGCATTGCATTTGGTTTGTTTTATTATAAACGGATGTAACTCAGTGCATTGCATTTGGTTAGTTTTATTAAAAACTGATACAACTCAGTGCATTACATTTGGTTAGTTTTATTATAAACGGATGAAACTCAGTGTATTGCATTTGGTTAGTTTTATTAAAAACTGATATAACTCAGTGCATTACATTTGGTTAGTTTTATTATAAACGGATGTAACTCAGTGCATTGCATTTGGTTAGTTTTATTATAAACGGATGTAACTCAGTGCATTGCATTTGGTTAGTTTTATTATAAACGGATGTAACTCAGTGCATTGCATTTGGTTAGTTTTATTAAAAACTGATACAACTCAGTGCATTACATTTGGTTAGTTTTATTATAAACGGATGTAACTCAGTGCATTGCATTTGGTTAGTTTTATTAAAAACTGATACAACTCAGTGCATTGCATTTGGTTAGTTTTATTATAAACGGATATAACTCAGTGCATTGCATTTGGTTTGTTTTATTATAAACGGATGTAACTCAGTGCATTGCATTTGGTTAGTTTTATTAAAAACTGATACAACTCAGTGCATTACATTTGGTTAGTTTTATTATAAACGGATGAAACTCAGTGTATTGCATTTGGTTAGTTTTATTAAAAACTGATATAACTCAGTGCATTACATTTGGTTAGTTTTATTATAAACGGATGTAACTCAGTGCATTGCATTTGGTTAGTTTTATTATAAACGGATATAACTCAGTGCATTGCATTTGGTTTGTTTTATTATAAACGGATGTAACTCAGTGCATTGCATTTGGTTAGTTTTATTAAAAACTGATACAACTCAGTGCATTACATTTGGTTAGTTTTATTATAAACGGATGAAACTCAGTGTATTGCATTTGGTTAGTTTTATTAAAAACTGATATAACTCAGTGCATTACATTTGGTTAGTTTTATTATAAACGGATGTAACTCAGTGCATTGCATTTGGTTAGTTTTATTATAAACGGATGTAACTCAGTGCATTGCATTTGGTTAGTTTTATTATAAACGGATGTAACTCAGTGCATTGCATTTGGTTAGTTTTATTAAAAACTGATACAACTCAGTGCATTACATTTGGTTAGTTTTATTATAAACGGATGTAACTCAGTGCATTGCATTTGGTTAGTTTTATTAAAAACTGATACAACTCAGTGCATTGCATTTGGTTAGTTTTATTATAAACGGATATAACTCAGTGCATTGCATTTGGTTTGTTTTATTATAAACGGATGTAACTCAGTGCATTGCATTTGGTTAGTTTTATTAAAAACTGATACAACTCAGTGCATTACATTTGGTTAGTTTTATTATAAACGGATGAAACTCAGTGTATTGCATTTGGTTAGTTTTATTAAAAACTGATACAACTCAGTGCATTGCATTTGGTTAGTTTTATTATAAACGGATATAACTCAGTGCATTGCATTTGGTTAGTTTTATTAAAAACGGATGTAACTCAGTGCATTGCATTTGGTTAGTTTTATTAAAAACGGATGAAACTCAGTGTATTGCATTTGGTTAGTTTTATTAAAAACTGATACAACTCAGTGCATTGCATTTGGTTAGTTTTATTATAAACGGATATAACTCAGTGCATTGCATTTGGTTTGTTTTATTATAAACGGATGTAACTCAGTGCATTGCATTTGGTTAGTTTTATTAAAAACTGATACAACTCAGTGCATTACATTTGGTTAGTTTTATTAAAAACGGATGAAACTCAGTGTATTGCATTTGGTTAGTTTTATTATAAACGGATATAACTCAGTGCATTGCATTTGGTTTGTTTTATTATAAACGGATGTAACTCAGTGCATTGCATTTGGTTAGTTTTATTAAAAACTGATACAACTCAGTGCATTACATTTGGTTAGTTTTATTAAAAACGGATGAAACTCAGTGTATTGCATTTGGTTAGTTTTATTATAAACGGATATAACTCAGTGCATTGCATTTGGTTTGTTTTATTATAAACGGATGTAACTCAGTGCATTGCATTTGGTTAGTTTTATTAAAAACTGATACAACTTAGTGCATTGCATTTGGTTAGTTTTATTAAAAACTGATACAACTCAGTGCATTGCATTTGGTTAGTTTTATTAAAAACGGATGTAACTCAGTGCATTGCATTTGGTTAGTTTTATTAAAAACGGATGAAACTCAGTGTATTGCATTTGGTTAGTTTTATTAAAAACTGATACAACTCAGTGCATTGCATTTGGTTAGTTTTATTATAAACGGATATAACTCAGTGCATTGCATTTGGTTTGTTTTATTATAAACGGATGTAACTCAGTGCATTGCATTTGGTTAGTTTTATTAAAAACTGATACAACTTAGTGCATTGCATTTGGTTAGTTTTATTAAAAACTGATACAACTCAGTGCATTGCATTTGGTTAGTTTTATTAAAAACGGATGTAACTCAGTGCATTGCATTTGGTTAGTTTTATTAAAAACGGATGAAACTCAGTGTATTGCATTTGGTTAGTTTTATTAAAAACTGATACAACTCAGTGCATTGCATTTGGTTAGTTTTATTATAAACGGATATAACTCAGTGCATTGCAATTGGTTAGTTTTATTATAAACGGATATAACTCAGTGCATTGCATTTGGTTAGTTTTTTTATAAACGGATATAACTCAGTGCATTGCATTTGGTTAGTTTTATTATAAACGGATATAACTCAGTGCATTGCATTTGGTTTGTTTTATTATAAACGGATGTAACTCAGTGCATTGCATTTGGTTAGTTTTATTAAAAACTGATACAACTCAGTGCATTGCATTTGGTTAGTTTTATTATAAACGGATATAACTCAGTGCATTGCAATTGGTTAGTTTTATTATAAACGGATATAACTCAGTGCATTGCATTTGGTTTGTTTTATTATAAACGGATGTAACTCAGTGCATTGCATTTGGTTAGTTTTATTAAAAACGGATGAAACTCAGTGTATTGCATTTGGTTAGTTTTATTAAAAACTGATACAACTCAGTGCATTGCATTTGGTTAGTTTTATTATAAACGGATATAACTCAGTGCATTGCATTTGGTTTGTTTTATTATAAACGGATGTAACTCAGTGCATTGCATTTGGTTAGTTTTATTAAAAACTGATACAACTCAGTGCATTACATTTGGTTAGTTTTATTAAAAACGGATGAAACTCAGTGTATTGCATTTGGTTAGTTTTATTATAAACGGATATAACTCAGTGCATTGCATTTGGTTTGTTTTATTATAAACGGATGTAACTCAGTGCATTGCATTTGGTTAGTTTTATTAAAAACTGATACAACTTAGTGCATTGCATTTGGTTAGTTTTATTAAAAACTGATACAACTCAGTGCATTGCATTTGGTTAGTTTTATTAAAAACGGATGTAACTCAGTGCATTGCATTTGGTTAGTTTTATTAAAAACGGATGAAACTCAGTGTATTGCATTTGGTTAGTTTTATTAAAAACTGATACAACTCAGTGCATTGCATTTGGTTAGTTTTATTATAAACGGATATAACTCAGTGCATTGCATTTGGTTTGTTTTATTATAAACGGATGTAACTCAGTGCATTGCATTTGGTTAGTTTTATTAAAAACTGATACAACTCAGTGCATTACATTTGGTTAGTTTTATTAAAAACGGATGAAACTCAGTGTATTGCATTTGGTTAGTTTTATTATAAACGGATATAACTCAGTGCATTGCATTTGGTTTGTTTTATTATAAACGGATGTAACTCAGTGCATTGCATTTGGTTAGTTTTATTAAAAACTGATACAACTTAGTGCATTGCATTTGGTTAGTTTTATTAAAAACTGATACAACTCAGTGCATTGCATTTGGTTAGTTTTATTAAAAACGGATGTAACTCAGTGCATTGCATTTGGTTAGTTTTATTAAAAACGGATGAAACTCAGTGTATTGCATTTGGTTAGTTTTATTAAAAACTGATACATTTCAGTGCATTGCATTTGGTTAGTTTTATTATAAACGGATATAACTCAGTGCATTGCAATTGGTTAGTTTTATTATAAACGGATATAACTCAGTGCATTGCATTTGGTTTGTTTTATTATAAACGGATGTAACTCAGTGCATTGCATTTGGTTAGTTTTATTATAAACGGATATAACTCAGTGCATTGCATTTGGTTAGTTTTATTAAAAACTGATACATTTCAGTGCATTGCATTTGGTTAGTTTTATTATAAACGGATATAACTCAGTGCATTGCAATTGGTTAGTTTTATTATAAACGGATATAACTCAGTGCATTGCATTTGGTTTGTTTTATTATAAACGGATATAACTCAGTGCATTGCATTTGGTTTGTTTTATTATAAACGGATGTAACTCAGTGCATTGCATTTGGTTAGTTTTATTAAAAACTGATACAACTCAGTGCATTGCATTTGGTTAGTTTTATTATAAACGGATATAACTCAGTGCATTGCAATTGGTTAGTTTTATTATAAACGGATATAACTCAGTGCATTGCATTTGGTTTGTTTTATTATAAACGGATGTAACTCAGTGCATTGCATTTGGTTTGTTTTATTATAAACGGATATAACTCAGTGCATTGCATTTGGTTAGTTTTATTATAAACGGATATAACTCAGTGCATTGCATTTGGTTTGTTTTATTATAAACGGATGTAACTCAGTGCATTGCATTTGGTTAGTTTTATTATAAACGGATATAACTCAGTGCATTGCATTTGGTTTGTTTTATTATAAACGGATGTAACTCAGTGCATTGCATTTGGTTAGTTTTATTAAAAACTGATACAACTCAGTGCATTACATTTGGTTAGTTTTATTAAAAACGGATGAAACTCAGTGCATTGCATTTGGTTAGTTTTATTATAAACGGATATAACTCAGTGCATTGCATTTGGTTTGTTTTATTATAAACGGATGTAACTCAGTGCATTGCAATTGGTTAGTTTTATTATAAACGGATATAACTCAGTGCATTGCATTTGGTTTGTTTTATTATAAACGGATGTAACTCAGTGCATTGCATTTGGTTAGTTTTATTATAAACGGATATAACTCAGTGCATTGCATTTGGTTAGTTTTATTATAAACGGATATAACTCAGTGCATTGCATTTGGTTTGTTTTATTATAAACGGATGTAACTCAGTGCATTGCATTTGGTTAGTTTTATTAAAAACTGATACAACTCAGTGCATTACATTTGGTTAGTTTTATTAAAAACGGATGAAACTCAGTGTATTGCATTTGGTTAGTTTTATTATAAACGGATATAACTCAGTGCATTGCATTTGGTTTGTTTTATTATAAACGGATGTAACTCAGTGCATTGCATTTGGTTAGTTTTATTAAAAACTGATACAACTCAGTGCATTACATTTGGTTAGTTTTATTAAAAACGGATGAAACTCAGTGCATTGCATTTGGTTAGTTTTATTATAAACGGATATAACTCAGTGCATTGCATTTGGTTTGTTTTATTATAAACGGATGTAACTCAGTGCATTGCAATTGGTTAGTTTTATTATAAACGGATATAACTCAGTGCATTGCATTTGGTTTGTTTTATTATAAACGGATGTAACTCAGTGCATTGCATTTGGTTAGTTTTATTATAAACGGATATAACTCAGTGCATTGCATTTGGTTAGTTTTATTATAAACGGATATAACTCAGTGCATTGCATTTGGTTTGTTTTATTATAAACGGATGTAACTCAGTGCATTGCATTTGGTTAGTTTTATTAAAAACTGATACAACTCAGTGCATTACATTTGGTTAGTTTTATTAAAAACGGATGAAACTCAGTGCATTGCATTTGGTTAGTTTTATTATAAACGGATATAACTCAGTGCATTGCATTTGGTTTGTTTTATTATAAACGGATGTAACTCAGTGCATTGCAATTGGTTAGTTTTATTATAAACGGATATAACTCAGTGCATTGCATTTGGTTTGTTTTATTATAAACGGATGTAACTCAGTGCATTGCATTTGGTTAGTTTTATTATAAACGGATATAACTCAGTGCATTGCATTTGGTTAGTTTTATTATAAACGGATATAACTCAGTGCATTGCATTTGGTTTGTTTTATTATAAACGGATGTAACTCAGTGCATTGCATTTGGTTAGTTTTATTAAAAACTGATACAACTCAGTGCATTACATTTGGTTAGTTTTATTAAAAACGGATGAAACTCAGTGTATTGCATTTGGTTAGTTTTATTATAAACGGATATAACTCAGTGCATTGCATTTGGTTTGTTTTATTATAAACGGATGTAACTCAGTGCATTGCATTTGGTTAGTTTTATTAAAAACTGATACAACTTAGTGCATTGCATTTGGTTAGTTTTATTAAAAACTGATACAACTCAGTGCATTGCATTTGGTTAGTTTTATTAAAAACGGATGTAACTCAGTGCATTGCATTTGGTTAGTTTTATTAAAAACGGATGAAACTCAGTGTATTGCATTTGGTTAGTTTTATTAAAAACTGATACATTTCAGTGCATTGCATTTGGTTAGTTTTATTATAAACGGATATAACTCAGTGCATTGCAATTGGTTAGTTTTATTATAAACGGATATAACTCAGTGCATTGCATTTGGTTTGTTTTATTATAAACGGATGTAACTCAGTGCATTGCATTTGGTTAGTTTTATTAAAAACGGATGAAACTCAGTGTATTGCATTTGGTTAGTTTTATTAAAAACTGATACAACTCAGTGCATTGCATTTGGTTAGTTTTATTATAAACGGATATAACTCAGTGCATTGCATTTGGTTAGTTTTATTATAAACGGATATAACTCAGTGCATTGCATTTGGTTAGTTTTATTAAAAACTGATACAACTCAGTGCATTGCATTTGGTTAGTTTTATTATAAACGGATATAACTCAGTGCATTGCAATTGGTTAGTTTTATTATAAACGGATATAACTCAGTGCATTGCATTTGGTTAGTTTTTTTATAAACGGATATAACTCAGTGCATTGCATTTGGTTAGTTTTATTATAAACGGATATAACTCAGTGCATTGCATTTGGTTTGTTTTATTATAAACGGATGTAACTCAGTGCATTGCATTTGGTTAGTTTTATTAAAAACTGATACAACTCAGTGCATTGCATTTGGTTAGTTTTATTATAAACGGATATAACTCAGTGCATTGCAATTGGTTAGTTTTATTATAAACGGATATAACTCAGTGCATTGCATTTGGTTAGTTTTATTAAAAACGGATGAAACTCAGTGTATTGCATTTGGTTAGTTTTATTATAAACGGATATAACTCAGTGCATTGCATTTGGTTTGTTTTATTATAAACGGATGTAACTCAGTGCATTGCATTTGGTTAGTTTTATTAAAAACTGATACAACTTAGTGCATTGCATTTGGTTAGTTTTATTAAAAACTGATACAACTCAGTGCATTGCATTTGGTTAGTTTTATTAAAAACGGATGTAACTCAGTGCATTGCATTTGGTTAGTTTTATTAAAAACGGATGAAACTCAGTGTATTGCATTTGGTTAGTTTTATTAAAAACTGATACAACTCAGTGCATTGCATTTGGTTAGTTTTATTATAAACGGATATAACTCAGTGCATTGCATTTGGTTTGTTTTATTATAAACGGATGTAACTCAGTGCATTGCATTTGGTTAGTTTTATTAAAAACTGATACAACTCAGTGCATTACATTTGGTTAGTTTTATTAAAAACGGATGAAACTCAGTGTATTGCATTTGGTTAGTTTTATTATAAACGGATATAACTCAGTGCATTGCATTTGGTTTGTTTTATTATAAACGGATGTAACTCAGTGCATTGCATTTGGTTAGTTTTATTAAAAACTGATACAACTTAGTGCATTGCATTTGGTTAGTTTTATTAAAAACTGATACAACTCAGTGCATTGCATTTGGTTAGTTTTATTAAAAACGGATGTAACTCAGTGCATTGCATTTGGCTAGTTTTATTAAAAACGGATGAAACTCAGTGTATTGCATTTGGTTAGTTTTATTAAAAACTGATACAACTCAGTGCATTGCATTTGGTTAGTTTTATTATAAACGGATATAACTCAGTGCATTGCAATTGGTTAGTTTTATTATAAACGGATATAACTCAGTGCATTGCATTTGGTTAGTTTTTTTATAAACGGATATAACTCAGTGCATTGCATTTGGTTAGTTTTATTATAAACGGATATAACTCAGTGCATTGCATTTGGTTAGTTTTATTAAAAACTGATACAACTCAGTGCATTGCATTTGGTTAGTTTTATTATAAACGGATATAACTCAGTGCATTGCATTTGGTTAGTTTTATTATAAACGGATATAACTCAGTGCATTGCAATTGGTTAGTTTTATTAAAAACGGATGTAACTCAGTGCATTGCATTTGGTTAGTTTTATTAAAAACTGATACAACTCAGTGCATTGCATTTGGTTAGTTTTATTAAAAACGGATGTAACTCAGTGCATTGCATTTGGTTAGTTTTATTAAAAACTGATACAACTCAGTGCATTGCATTTGGTTAGTTTTATTAAAAACGGATGAAACTCAGTGTATTGCATTTGGTTAGTTTTATTAAAAACTGATACAACTCAGTGCATTGCATTTGGTTAGTTTTATTATAAACGGATATAACTCAGTGCATTGCAATTGGTTAGTTTTATTATAAACGGATATAACTCAGTGCATTGCATTTGGTTAGTTTTATTATAAACGGATATAACTCAGTGCATTGCATTTGGTTAGTTTTATTATAAACGGATATAACTCAGTGCATTGCAATTGGTTAGTTTTATTAAAAACGGATGTAACTCAGTGCATTGCATTTGGTTAGTTTTATTAAAAACTGATACAACTCAGTGCATTGCATTTGGTTAGTTTTATTAAAAACGGATGTAACTCAGTGCATTGCATTTGGTTAGTTTTATTAAAAACTGATACAACTCAGTGCATTGCATTTGGTTAGTTTTATTAAAAACGGATGAAACTCAGTGTATTGCATTTGGTTAGTTTTATTAAAAACTGATACAACTCAGTGCATTGCATTTGGTTAGTTTTATTATAAACGGATATAACTCAGTGCATTGCAATTGGTTAGTTTTATTATAAACGGATATAACTCAGTGCATTGCATTTGGTTAGTTTTATTATAAACGGATATAACTCAGTGCATTGCATTTGGTTAGTTTTATTAAAAACGGATATAACTCAGTGCATTGCATTTGGTTAGTTTTATTAAAAACGGATGTAACTCAGGTCATTGCATTTGGTTAGTTTTATTAAAAACTGATACAACTCAGTGCATTACATTTGGTTAGTTTTATTATAAACGGATATAACTCAGTGCATTGCATTTGGTTTGTTTTATTATAAACGGATGTAACTCAGTGCATTGCATTTGGTTAGTTTTATTAAAAACTGATACAACTTAGTGCATTGCATTTGGTTAGTTTTATTAAAAACTGATACAACTCAGTGCATTGCATTTGGTTAGTTTTATTATAAACGGATATAACTCAGTGCATTGCAATTGGTTAGTTTTATTATAAACGGATATAACTCAGTGCATTGCATTTGGTTAGTTTTATTATAAACGGATATAACTCAGTGCATTGCATTTGGTTAGTTTTATTATAAACGGATATAACTCAGTGCATTGCATTTGGTTAGTTTTATTAAAAACTGATACAACTCAGTGCATTGCAATTGGTTAGTTTTATTATAAACGGATATAACTCAGTGCATTGCATTTGGTTAGTTTTATTATAAACGGATATAACTCAGTGCATTGCAATGGGTTAGTTTTATTAAAAACGGATGTAACTCAGTGCATTGCATTTGGTTAGTTTTATTATAAACGGATATAACTCAGTGCATTGCATTTGGTTAGTTTTATTAAAAACTGATACAACTCAGTGCATTGCAATTGGTTAGTTTTATTATAAACGGATATAACTCAGTGCATTGCATTTGGTTAGTTTTATTATAAACGGATATAACTCAGTGCATTGCATTTGGTTAGTTTTATTATAAACGGATATAACTCAGTGCATTGCATTTGGTTAGTTTTATTAAAAACTGATACAACTCAGTGCATTGCAATTGGTTAGTTTTATTAAAAACGGATGTAACTCAGTGCATTGCATTTGGTTAGTTTTATTAAAAACGGATGAAACTCAGTGTATTGCATTTGGTTAGTTTTATTAAAAACTGATACAACTCAGTGCATTGCATTTGGTTAGTTTTATTATAAACGGATATAACTCAGTGCATTGCAATTGGTTAGTTTTATTATAAACGGATATAACTCAGTGCATTGCATTTGGTTAGTTTTTTTATAAACGGATATAACTCAGTGCATTGCATTTGGTTAGTTTTATTATAAACGGATATAACTCAGTGCATTGCATTTGGTTTGTTTTATTATAAACGGATGTAACTCAGTGCATTGCATTTGGTTAGTTTTATTAAAAACTGATACAACTCAGTGCATTGCATTTGGTTAGTTTTATTATAAACGGATATAACTCAGTGCATTGCAATTGGTTAGTTTTATTATAAACGGATATAACTCAGTGCATTGCATTTGGTTAGTTTTATTAAAAACGGATGAAACTCAGTGTATTGCATTTGGTTAGTTTTATTATAAACGGATATAACTCAGTGCATTGCATTTGGTTTGTTTTATTATAAACGGATGTAACTCAGTGCATTGCATTTGGTTAGTTTTATTATAAACGGATGTAACTCAGTGCATTGCATTTGGTTAGTTTTATTAAAAACTGATACAACTCAGTGCATTGCATTTGGTTAGTTTTATTAAAAACTGATATAACTCCGTGCATTGCATTTGGTTAGTTTTATTAAAAACGGATGAAACTCAGTGTATTGCATTTGGTTAGTTTTATTAAAAACTGATACAACTCAGTGCATTGCATTTGGTTAGTTTTATTATAAACGGATATAACTCAGTGCATTGCATTTGGTTTGTTTTATTATAAACGGATGTAACTCAGTGCATTGCATTTGGTTAGTTTTATTAAAAACTGATACAACTCAGTGCATTACATTTGGTTAGTTTTATTAAAAACGGATGAAACTCAGTGTATTGCATTTGGTTAGTTTTATTATAAACGGATATAACTCAGTGCATTGCATTTGGTTTGTTTTATTATAAACGGATGTAACTCAGTGCATTGCATTTGGTTAGTTTTATTAAAAACTGATACAACTTAGTGCATTGCATTTGGTTAGTTTTATTAAAAACTGATACAACTCAGTGCATTGCATTTGGTTAGTTTTATTAAAAACGGATGTAACTCAGTGCATTGCATTTGGCTAGTTTTATTAAAAACGGATGAAACTCAGTGTATTGCATTTGGTTAGTTTTATTAAAAACTGATACAACTCAGTGCATTGCATTTGGTTAGTTTTATTATAAACGGATATAACTCAGTGCATTGCAATTGGTTAGTTTTATTATAAACGGATATAACTCAGTGCATTGCATTTGGTTAGTTTTTTTATAAACGGATATAACTCAGTGCATTGCATTTGGTTAGTTTTATTATAAACGGATATAACTCAGTGCATTGCATTTGGTTAGTTTTATTAAAAACTGATACAACTCAGTGCATTGCATTTGGTTAGTTTTATTATAAACGGATATAACTCAGTGCATTGCATTTGGTTAGTTTTATTATAAACGGATATAACTCAGTGCATTGCAATTGGTTAGTTTTATTAAAAACGGATGTAACTCAGTGCATTGCATTTGGTTAGTTTTATTAAAAACTGATACAACTCAGTGCATTGCATTTGGTTAGTTTTATTAAAAACGGATGTAACTCAGTGCATTGCATTTGGTTAGTTTTATTAAAAACTGATACAACTCAGTGCATTGCATTTGGTTAGTTTTATTAAAAACGGATGAAACTCAGTGTATTGCATTTGGTTAGTTTTATTAAAAACTGATACAACTCAGTGCATTGCATTTGGTTAGTTTTATTATAAACGGATATAACTCAGTGCATTGCAATTGGTTAGTTTTATTATAAACGGATATAACTCAGTGCATTGCATTTGGTTAGTTTTATTATAAACGGATATAACTCAGTGCATTGCATTTGGTTAGTTTTATTATAAACGGATATAACTCAGTGCAT
Source organism: Ceratitis rosa (assembly GCA_037013455.1). Taxonomy (NCBI): domain Eukaryota; kingdom Metazoa; phylum Arthropoda; class Insecta; order Diptera; family Tephritidae; genus Ceratitis; species Ceratitis rosa. The sequence continues at coordinate 143,953 of JAWMAG010000099.1, read as the reverse complement.
TGCAATTGGTTAGTTTTATTAAAAACGGATGTAACTCAGTGCATTGCATTTGGTTAGTTTTATTAAAAACTGATACAACTCAGTGCATTGCATTTAGTTAGTTTTATTAAAAACGGATGTAACTCAGTGCATTGCATTTGGTTAGTTTTATTAAAAACTGATACAACTCAGTGCATTGCATTTGGTTAGTTTTATTAAAAACGGATGAAACTCAGTGTATTGCATTTGGTTAGTTTTATTAAAAACTGATACAACTCAGTGCATTGCATTTGGTTAGTTTTATTATAAACGGATATAACTCAGTGCATTGCAATTGGTTAGTTTTATTATAAACGGATATAACTCAGTGCATTGCATTTGGTTAGTTTTATTATAAACGGATATAACTCAGTGCATTGCATTTGGTTAGTTTTATTAAAAACGGATATAACTCAGTGCATTGCATTTGGTTAGTTTTATTAAAAACGGATGTAACTCAGGTCATTGCATTTGGTTAGTTTTATTAAAAACTGATACAACTCAGTGCATTACATTTGGTTAGTTTTATTATAAACGGATATAACTCAGTGCATTGCATTTGGTTTGTTTTATTATAAACGGATGTAACTCAGTGCATTGCATTTGGTTAGTTTTATTAAAAACTGATACAACTTAGTGCATTGCATTTGGTTAGTTTTATTAAAAACTGATACAACTCAGTGCATTGCATTTGGTTAGTTTTATTATAAACGGATATAACTCAGTGCATTGCAATTGGTTAGTTTTATTATAAACGGATATAACTCAGTGCATTGCATTTGGTTAGTTTTATTATAAACGGATATAACTCAGTGCATTGCATTTGGTTAGTTTTATTATAAACGGATATAACTCAGTGCATTGCATTTGGTTAGTTTTATTAAAAACTGATACAACTCAGTGCATTGCAATTGGTTAGTTTTATTATAAACGGATATAACTCAGTGCATTGCATTTGGTTAGTTTTATTATAAACGGATATAACTCAGTGCATTGCAATGGGTTAGTTTTATTAAAAACGGATGTAACTCAGTGCATTGCATTTGGTTAGTTTTATTATAAACGGATATAACTCAGTGCATTGCATTTGGTTAGTTTTATTAAAAACTGATACAACTCAGTGCATTGCAATTGGTTAGTTTTATTATAAACGGATATAACTCAGTGCATTGCATTTGGTTAGTTTTATTATAAACGGATATAACTCAGTGCATTGCATTTGGTTAGTTTTATTATAAACGGATATAACTCAGTGCATTGCATTTGGTTAGTTTTATTATAAACGGATATAACTCAGTGCATTGCATTTGGTTAGTTTTATTATAAACGGATATAACTCAGTGCATTGCATTTGGTTAGTTTTATTATAAACGGATATAACTCAGTGCATTGCATTTGGTTAGTTTTATTATAAACGGATATAATTCAGTGCATTGCATTTGGTTTGTTTTATTATAAACGGATGTAACTCAGTGCATTGCATTTGGTTAGTTTTATTAAAAACTGATACAACTCAGTGCATTACATTTGGTTAGTTTTATTATAAACGGATATAACTCAGTGCATTGCATTTGGTTTGTTTTATTATAAACGGATGTAACTCAGTGCATTGCATTTGGTTAGTTTTATTAAAAACTGATACAACTTAGTGCATTGCATTTGGTTAGTTTTATTAAAAACTGATATAACTCAGTGCATTGCATTTGGTTAGTTTTATTATAAACGGATATAACTCAGTGCATTGCAATGGGTTAGTTTTATTAAAAACGGATGTAACTCAGTGCATTGCATTTGGTTAGTTTTATTATAAACGGATATAACTCAGTGCATTGCATTTGGTTAGTTTTATTAAAAACTGATACAACTCAGTGCATTGCATTTGGTTAGTTTTATTAAAAACGGATGTAACTCAGTGCATTGCATTTGGTTAGTTTTATTAAAAACTAATACAACTCAGTGCATTGCATTTGGTTAGTTTTATTAAAAACGGATGTAACTCAGTGCATTGCATTTGGTTAGTTTTATTATAAACGGATATAACTCAGTGCATTGCATTTGGTTAGTTTTATTATAAACGGATATAACTCAGTGCATTGCATTTGGTTAGTTTTATTAAAAACGGATATAACTCAGTGCATTGCATTTGGTTAGTTTTATTATAAACGGATGTAACTCACTGCATTGCATTTGGTTAGTTTTATTAAAAACGGATGTAACTCAGTGCATTGCATTTGGTTAGTTTTATTAAAAACTGATACAACTCAGTGCATTGCATTTGGTTAGTTTTATTAAAAACGGATGTAACTCAGTGCATTGCATTTGGTTAGTTTTATTAAAAACTGATACAACTCAGTGCATTGCATTTGGTTAGTTTTATTAAAAACGGATGTAACTCAGTGCATTGCATTTGGTTAGTTTTATTAAAAACTGATACAACTCAGTGCATTGCATTTGGTTAGTTTTATTAAAAACGGATGTAACTCAGTGCATTGCATTTGGTTAGTTTTATTAAAAACTGATACAACTCAGTGCATTGCATTTGGTTAGTTTTATTAAAAACGGATGAAACTCAGTGTATTGCATTTGGTTAGTTTTATTAAAAACTGATACAACTCAGTGCATTGCATTTGGTTAGTTTTATTATAAACGGATATAACTCAGTGCATTGCATTTGGTTAGTTTTATTATAAACGGATGTAACTCAGTGCATTGCATTTGGTTAGTTTTATTAAAAACGGATGTAACTCAGTGCATTGCATTTGGTTAGTTTTATTAAAAACTGATACAACTCAGTGCATTGCATTTGGTTAGTTTTATTAAAAACGGATGTAACTCAGTGCATTGCATTTGGTTAGTTTTATTAAAAACGGATGTAACTCAGTGCATTGCATTTGGTTAGTTTTATTAAAAACGGATGTAACTCAGTGCATTGCATTTGGTTAGTTTTATTAAAAACTGATACAACTCAGTGCATTGCATTTGGTTAGTTTTATTAAAAACGGATGTAACTCAGTGCATTGCATTTGGCTAGTTTTATTAAAAACTGATACAACTCAGTGCATTGCATTTGGTTAGTTTTATTAAAAACGGATGTAACTCAGTGCATTGCATTTGGTTAGTTTTATTAAAAACTGATACAACTCAGTGCATTGCATTTGGTTAGTTTTATTAAAAACGGATGAAACTCAGTGTATTGCATTTGGTTAGTTTTATTAAAAACTGATACAACTCAGTGCATTGCATTTGGTTAGTTTTATTATAAACGGATATAACTCAGTGCATTGCATTTGGTTAGTTTTATTATAAACGGATGTAACTCAGTGCATTGCATTTGGTTAGTTTTATTAAAAACGGATGTAACTCAGTGCATTACATTTGGTTAGTTTTATTAAAAACTGATACAACTCAGTGCATTGCATTTGGTTAGTTTTATTAAAAACGGATGTAACTCAGTGCATTGCATTTGGTTAGTTTTATTAAAAACTGATACAACTCAGTGCATTGCATTTGGTTAGTTTTATTAAAAACGGATGTAACTCAGTGCATTACATTTGGTTAGTTTTATTAAAAACTGATACAACTCAGTGCATTGCATTTGGTTAGTTTTATTAAAAACGGATGTAACTCAGTGCATTGCATTTGGTTAGTTTTATTAAAAACTGATACAACTCAGTGCATTGCATTTGGTTAGTTTTATTAAAAACGGATGTAACTCAGTGCATTGCATTTGGTTAGTTTTATTAAAAACTGATACAACTCAGTGCATTGCATTTGGTTAGTTTTATTAAAAACGGATGTAACTCAGTGCATTGCATTTGGTTAGTTTTATTAAAAACTGATACAACTCAGTGCATTGCATTTGGTTAGTTTTATTAAAAACGGATGTAACTCAGTGCATTACATTTGGTTAGTTTTATTAAAAACTGATACAACTCAGTGCATTGCATTTGGTTAGTTTTATTAAAAACGGATGTAACTCAGTGCATTGCATTTGGTTAGTTTTATTAAAAACTGATACAACTCAGTGCATTGCATTTGGTTAGTTTTATTAAAAACGGATGTAACTCAGTGCATTGCATTTGGTTAGTTTTATTAAAAACTGATACAACTCAGTGCATTGCATTTGGTTAGTTTTATTAAAAACGGATGTAACTCAGTGCATTGCATTTGGTTAGTTTTATTAAAAACTGATACAACTCAGTGCATTGCATTTGGTTAGTTTTATTAAAAACGGATGTAACTCAGTGCATTACATTTGGTTAGTTTTATTAAAAACTGATACAACTCAGTGCATTGCATTTGGTTAGTTTTATTAAAAACGGATGTAACTCAGTGCATTGCATTTGGTTAGTTTTATTAAAAACTGATACAACTCAGTGCATTGCATTTGGTTAGTTTTATTAAAAACGGATGAAACTCAGTGTATTGCATTTGGTTAGTTTTATTAAAAACTGATACAACTCAGTGCATTGCATTTGGTTAGTTTTATTATAAACGGATATAACTCAGTGCATTGCATTTGGTTAGTTTTATTATAAACGGATGTAACTCAGTGCATTGCATTTGGTTAGTTTTATTAAAAACGGATGTAACTCAGTGCATTACATTTGGTTAGTTTTATTAAAAACTGATACAACTCAGTGCATTGCATTTGGTTAGTTTTATTAAAAACGGATGTAACTCAGTGCATTGCATTTGGTTAGTTTTATTAAAAACTGATACAACTCAGTGCATTGCATTTGGTTAGTTTTATTAAAAACGGATGTAACTCAGTGCATTACATTTGGTTAGTTTTATTAAAAACTGATACAACTCAGTGCATTGCATTTGGTTAGTTTTATTAAAAACGGATGTAACTCAGTGCATTGCATTTGGTTAGTTTTATTAAAAACTGATACAACTCAGTGCATTGCATTTGGTTAGTTTTATTAAAAACGGATGAAACTCAGTGTATTGCATTTGGTTAGTTTTATTAAAAACTGATACAACTCAGTGCATTGCATTTGGTTAGTTTTATTATAAACGGATATAACTCAGTGCATTGCAATTGGTTAGTTTTATTATAAACGGATATAACTCAGTGCATTGCATTTGGTTAGTTTTTTTATAAACGGATATAACTCAGTGCATTGCATTTGGTTAGTTTTATTATAAACGGATATAACTCAGTGCATTGCAATTGGTTAGTTTTATTAAAAACGGATGTAACTCAGTGCATTGCATTTGGTTAGTTTTATTAAAAACTGATACAACTCAGTGCATTGCATTTGGTTAGTTTTATTAAAAACGGATGTAACTCAGTGCATTGCATTTGGTTAGTTTTATTAAAAACTGATACAACTCAGTGCATTGCATTTGGTTAGTTTTATTAAAAACGGATGAAACTCAGTGTATTGCATTTGGTTAGTTTTTTTAAAAACTGATACAACTCAGTGCATTGCATTTGGTTAGTTTTATTATAAACGGATATAACTCAGTGCATTGCAATTGGTTAGTTTTATTATAAACGGATATAACTCAGTGCATTGCATTTGGTTAGTTTTATTATAAACGGATATAACTCAGTGCATTGCATTTGGTTAGTTTTATTAAAAACGGATATAACTCAGTGCATTGCATTTGGTTAGTTTTATTAAAAACGGATGTAACTCAGGGCATTGCATTTGGTTAGTTTTATTAAAAACTGATACAACTCAGTGCATTACATTTGGTTAGTTTTATTATAAACGGATATAACTCAGTGCATTGCATTTGGTTTGTTTTATTATAAACGGATGTAACTCAGTGCATTGCATTTGGTTAGTTTTATTAAAAACTGATACAACTTAGTGCATTGCATTTGGTTAGTTTTATTAAAAACTGATACAACTCAGTGCATTGCATTTGGTTAGTTTTATTATAAACGGATATAACTCAGTGCATTGCAATTGGTTAGTTTTATTATAAACGGATATAACTCAGTGCATTGCATTTGGTTAGTTTTATTATAAACGGATATAACTCAGTGCATTGCATTTGGTTAGTTTTATTATAAACGGATATAACTCAGTGCATTGCATTTGGTTAGTTTTATTAAAAACTGATACAACTCAGTGCATTGCAATTGGTTAGTTTTATTATAAACGGATATAACTCAGTGCATTGCATTTGGTTAGTTTTATTATAAACGGATATAACTCAGTGCATTGCAATGGGTTAGTTTTATTAAAAACGGATGTAACTCAGTGCATTGCATTTGGTTAGTTTTATTATAAACGGATATAACTCAGTGCATTGCATTTGGTTAGTTTTATTAAAAACTGATACAACTCAGTGCATTGCAATTGGTTAGTTTTATTATAAACGGATATAACTCAGTGCATTGCATTTGGTTAGTTTTATTATAAACGGATATAACTCAGTGCATTGCATTTGGTTAGTTTTATTATAAACGGATATAACTCAGTGCATTGCATTTGGTTAGTTTTATTATAAACGGATATAACTCAGTGCATTGCATTTGGTTAGTTTTATTATAAACGGATATAACTCAGTGCATTGCATTTGGTTAGTTTTATTATAAACGGATATAACTCAGTGCATTGCATTTGGTTAGTTTTATTATAAACGGATATAACTCAGTGCATTGCATTTGGTTTGTTTTATTATAAACGGATGTAACTCAGTGCATTGCATTTGGTTAGTTTTATTAAAAACTGATACAACTCAGTGCATTACATTTGGTTAGTTTTATTATAAACGGATATAACTCAGTGCATTGCATTTGGTTTGTTTTATTATAAACGGATGTAACTCAGTGCATTGCATTTGGTTAGTTTTATTAAAAACTGATACAACTTAGTGCATTGCATTTGGTTAGTTTTATTAAAAACTGATACAACTCAGTGCATTGCATTTGGTTAGTTTTATTAAAAACGGATATAACTCAGTGCATTGCATTTGGTTAGTTTTATTATAAACGGATATAACTCAGTGCATTGCAATTGGTTAGTTTTATTATAAACGGATATAACTCAGTGCATTGCATTTGGTTAGTTTTATTAAAAACTGATACAACTCAGTGCATTGCATTTGGTTAGTTTTATTAAAAACTGATACAACTCAGTGCATTGCAATTGGTTAGTTTTATTATAAACGGATATAACTCAGTGCATTGCAATTGGTTAGTTTTATTATAAACGGATATAACTCAGTGCATTGCATTTGGTTAGTTTTATTATAAACGGATATAACTCAGTGCATTGCAATTGGTTAGTTTTATTAAAAACGGATGTAACTCAGTGCATTGCATTTGGTTAGTTTTATTAAAAACTGATACAACTCAGTGCATTGCATTTGGTTAGTTTTATTATAAACGGATATAACTCAGTGCATTGCAATTGGTTAGTTTTATTATAAACGGATATAACTCAGTGCATTGCATTTGGTTAGTTTTATTATAAACGGATATAACTCAGTGCATTGCATTTGGTTAGTTTTATTATAAACGGATATAACTCAGTGCATTGCATTTGGTTAGTTTTATTAAAAACTGATACAACTCAGTGCATTGCAATTGGTTAGTTTTATTATAAACGGATATAACTCAGTGCATTGCATTTGGTTAGTTTTATTATAAACGGATATAACTAAGTGCATTGCAATTGGTTAGTTTTATTAAAAACCGATGTAACTCAGTGCATTGCATTTGGTTAGTTTTATTAAAAACTGATACAACTCAGTGCATTGCATTTGGTTAGTTTTATTAAAAACGGATGTAACTCAGTGCATTGCATTTGGTTAGTTTTATTAAAAACTGATACAACTCAGTGCATTGCATTTGGTTAGTTTTATTAAAAACGGATGAAACTCAGTGTATTGCATTTGGTTAGTTTTATTAAAAACTGATACAACTCAGTGCATTGCATTTGGTTAGTTTTATTATAAACGGATATAACTCAGTGCATTGCAATTGGTTAGTTTTATTATAAACGGATATAACTCAGTGCATTGCATTTGGTTAGTTTTATTATAAACGGATATAACTCAGTGCATTGCATTTGGTTAGTTTTATTAAAAACGGATATAACTCAGTGCATTGCATTTGGTTAGTTTTATTAAAAACGGATGTAACTCAGGGCATTGCATTTGGTTAGTTTTATTAAAAACTAATACAACTCAGTGCATTACATTTGGTTAGTTTTATTATAAACGGATATAACTCAGTGCATTGCATTTGGTTAGTTTTATTAAAAACTGATACAACTTAGTGCATTGCATTTGGTTAGTTTTATTAAAAACTGATACAACTCAGTGCATTGCATTTGGTTAGTTTTATTAAAAACGGATATAACTCAGTGCATTGCATTTGGTTAGTTTTATTATAAACGGATATAACTCAGTGCATTACATTCGGTTAGTTTTATTATAAACGGATGTAACTCAGTGCATTGCATTTGGTTAGTTTTATTATAAACGGATATAACTCAGTGCATTGCATTTGGTTAGTTTTATTATAAACGGATATAACTCAGTGCATTGCATTTGGTTAGTTTTATTAAAAACTGAAACAACTCAGTGCATTGCATTTGGTTAGTTTTATTAAAAACGAATGTAACTCAGTGCATTGCATTTGGTTAGTTTTATTATAAACGGATATAACTCAGTGCATTACATTCGGTTAGTTTTATTATAAACGGATGTAACTCAGTGCATTGCATTTGGTTAGTTTTATTATAAACGGATATAACTCAGTGCATTGCATTTGGTTAGTTTTATTATAAACGGATATAACTCAGTGCATTGCATTTGGTTAGTTTTATTAAAAACTGAAACAACTCAGTGCATTGCATTTGGTTAGTTTTATTAAAAACGGATATAACTCAGTGCATTGCATTTGGTTAGTTTTATTATAAACGGATATAACTCAGTGCATTACATTCGGTTAGTTTTATTATAAACGGATGTAACTCAGTGCATTGCATTTGGTTAGTTTTATTATAAACGGATATAACTCAGTGCATTGCATTTGGTTAGTTTTATTATAAACGGATATAACTCAGTGCATTACATTCGGTTAGTTTTATTATAAACGGATATAACTCAGTGCATTACATTCGGTTAGTTTTATTATAAACGGATGTAACTCAGTGCATTGCATTTGGTTAGTTTTATTATAAACGGATATAACTCAGTGCATTGCATTTGGTTAGTTTTATTATAAACGGATATAACTCAGTGCATTACATTCGGTTAGTTTTATTATAAACGGATATAACTCAGTGCATTACATTCGGTTAGTTTTATTATAAACGGATGTAACTCAGTGCATTGCATTTGGTTAGTTTTATTATAAACGGATATAACTCAGTGCATTGCATTTGGTTAGTTTTATTATAAACGGATATAACTCAGTGCATTACATTCGGTTAGTTTTATTATAAACGGATATAACTCAGTGCATTACATTCGGTTAGTTTTATTATAAACGGATGTAACTCAGTGCATTGCATTTGGTTAGTTTTATTATAAACGGATATAACTCAGTGCATTGCATTTGGTTAGTTTTATTATAAACGGATATAACTCAGTGCATTACATTCGGTTAGTTTTATTATAAACGGATATAACTCAGTGCATTACATTCGGTTAGTTTTATTATAAACGGATGTAACTCAGTGCATTGCATTCGGTTAGTTTTATTATAAACGGATATAACTCAGTGCATTACATTCGGTTAGTTTTATTATAAACGGATGTAACTCAGTGCATTGCATTTGGTTAGTTTTATTAAAAACGGATATAACTCAGTGCATTGCATTTGGTTAGTTTTATTATAAACGGATATAACTCAGTGCATTACATTCGGTTAGTTTTATTATAAACGGATGTAACTCAGTGCATTGCATTTGGTTAGTTTTATTATAAACGGATATAACTCAGTGCATTGCATTTGGTTAGTTTTATTATAAACGGATATAACTCAGTGCATTACATTCGGTTAGTTTTATTATAAACGGATATAACTCAGTGCATTACATTCGGTTAGTTTTATTATAAACGGATGTAACTCAGTGCATTGCATTTGGTTAGTTTTATTATAAACGGATATAACTCAGTGCATTGCATTTGGTTAGTTTTATTATAAACGGATATAACTCAGTGCATTACATTCGGTTAGTTTTATTATAAACGGATGTAACTCAGTGCATTGCATTTGGTTAGTTTTATTATAAACGGATATAACTCAGTGCATTGCATTTGGTTAGTTTTATTATAAACGGATATAACTCAGTGCATTGCATTTGGTTAGTTTTATTAAAAACTGAAACAACTCAGTGCATTGCATTTGGTTAGTTTTATTAAAAACGGATATAACTCAGTGCATTGCATTTGGTTAGTTTTATTATAAACGGATATAACTCAGTGCATTACATTCGGTTAGTTTTATTATAAACGGATGTAACTCAGTGCATTGCATTTGGTTAGTTTCATTATAAACGGATATAACTCAGTGCATTGCATTTGGTTAGTTTTATTATAAACGGATATAACTCAGTGCATTGCATTTGGTTAGTTTTATTAAAAACTGAAACAACTCAGTGCATTGCATTTGGTTAGTTTTATTAAAAACGGGTGTAACTCAGTGCATTGCATTTGGTTAGTTTTATTAAAAACGGATGTAACTCAGTGCATTGCATTTGGTTAGTTTTATTAAAAACTGATACAACTCAGTGCATTGCATTTGGTTAGTTTTATTAAAAACGGATATAACTCAGTGCATTGCATTTGGTTAGTTTTATTATAAACGGATATAACTCAGTGCATTGCATTTGGTTAGTTTTATTATAAACGGATAAAACTCAGTGCATTGCATTTGGTTAGTTTTATTAAAAACTGATACAACTCAATGCATTGCATTTGGTTAGTTTTATTAAAAACGGATGTAACTCAGTGCGTTACATTTGGTTAGTTTTATTAAAAACTGATGTAACTCAGTGCATTGAATTTGGTTAGTTTTATTAAAAACGGATATAACTCAGTGCATTGCATTTGGTTAGTTTTATTAAAAACTGATACAACTCAGTGCATTGCATTTGGTTAATTTTATTATAAGCGGATATAACTCAGTGCATTGCATTTGGTTAGTTTTATTATAAACGGATATAGCTCAGTGCATTGCATTTGGTTAGTTTTATTATAAACGGATATAACTCAGTGCATTGCATTTGGTTAGTTTTATTAAAAACGGATGTAACTCAGTGCATTGCATTTGGTTAGTTTTATTAAAAACTGATACAACTCAGTGCATTGCATTTGGTTAGTTTTATTATAAACGGATATAACTCAGTGCATTGCATTTGGTTAGTTTTATTATAAACGGATATAACTCAGTGCATTGCATTTGGTTAGTTTTATTAAAAACGGATGTAACTCAGTGCATTGCATTTGGTTAGTTTTATTAAAAACTGATACAACTCAGTGCATTGCATTTGGTTAGTTATATTAAAAACTGATACAACTCAGTGCATTGCATTTGTTTAGTTTTATTAAAAACGGATATAACTCAGTGCATTGCATTTGGTAAGTTTTATTAAAAACTGATACAACTCAGTGCATTGCATTTGGTTAGTTTTATTATAAACGGATATAACTCAGTGCATTGCATTTGGTTACTTTTATTAAAAACGGATATAACTCAGTGCATTGCATTTGGTAAGTTTTATTAAAAACTGATACAACTCAGTGCATTGCATTTGGTTAGTTTTATTAAAAACGGATGTAACTCAGTGCATTGGATTTGGTTAGTTTTATTAAAAACGGATGTAACTCAGTGCATTGCATTTGGTTAGCTTTATTAAAAACGGATATAACTCAGTGCAATGCATTTGGTTAGTTTTATTAAAAACGGATGTAACTCAGTGCATTGCATTTGGTTAGTTTTATTAAAAACTGATACAACTCAGTGCATTGCATTTGGTTAGTTTTATTATAAACGGATATAACTCAGTGCATTGCATTTGGTTAGTTTTATTATAAACGGATGTAACTCAGTGCATTGCATTTGGTTAGTTTTATTAAAAACTGATACAACTTAGTGCATTGCATTTGGTTAGTTTTATTAAAAACTGATACAACTCAGTGCATTGCATTTGGTTAGTTTTATTAAAAACGGATATAACTCAGTGCATTGCATTTGGTTAGTTTTATTATAAACGGATATAACTCAGTGCATTACATTCGGTTAGTTTTATTATAAACGGATATAACTCAGTGCATTGCATTTGGTTAGTTTTATTATAAACGGATATAACTCAGTGCATTGCATTTGGTTAGTTTTATTATAAACGGATATAACTCAGTGCATTGCATTTGGTTAGTATTATTAAAAACGAATGTAACTCAGTGCATTGCATTTGGTTAGTTTTATTAAAAACGGGTGTAACTCAGTGCATTGCATTTGGTTAGTTTTATTAAAAACGGATGTAACTCAGTGCATTGCATTTGGTTAGTTTTATTAAAAACGGATGTAACTCAGTGCATTGCATTTGGTTAGTTTTATTAAAAACTGATACAACTCAGTGCATTGCATTTGGTTAGTTTTATTATAAACGGATATAACTCAATGCATTGCATTTGGTTAGTTTTATTATAAACGGATATAACTCAGTGCATTGCATTTGGTTAGTTTTATTATAAACGGATATAACTCAGTGCATTGCATTTGGTTAGTTTTATTAAAAACTGATACAACTCAGTGCATTGCATTTGGTTAGTTTTATTATAAACGGATATAACTCAGTGCATTGCATTTGGTTAGTTTTATTATAAACGGATATAACTCAGTGCATTGCATTTGGTTAGTTTTATTATAAACGGATATAACTCAGTGCATTGCATTTGGTTAGTTTTATTAAAAACTGATACAACTCAGTGCATTGCATTTGGTTAGTTTTATTAACAACGGATGTAACTCAATGCATTGCATTTGGTTAGTTTTATTAAAAACTGATACAACTCAGTGCATTGCATTTGGTTAGTTTTATTAAAAACGGATGTAACTCAGTGCATTGCATTTGGTTAGTTTTATTAAAAACGGATGTAACTTAGTGCATTTCATTTGGTTAGTTTTATTAAAAACGGATATAACTCAGTGCATTGCATTTGGTTAGTTTTATTATAAACGGATATAACTCAGTGCATTGCATTTGGTTAGTTTTATTATAAACGGATATAACTCAGTGCATTGCATTTGGTTAGTTTTATTAAAAACTGATACAAATCAGTGCATTGCATTTGGTTAGTTTTATTATAAACGGATATAACTCAGTGCATTGCATTTGGTTAGTTTTATTATAAACGGATATAACTTAGTGCATTGCATTTGGTTAGTTTTATTAAAAACTGATACAACTCAGTGCATTGCATTTGGTTAGTTTTATTAAAAACTGATACAACTCAGTGCATTGCATTTGGTTAGTTTTATTATAAACGGATATAACTCAGTGCATTGCATTTGGTTAGTTTTATTATAAACGGATATAACTCAGTGCATTGCATTTGGTTAGTTTTATTAAAAACTGATACAACTCAGTGCATTGCATTTGGTTAGTTTTATTATAAACGGATATAACTCAGTGCATTGCATTTGGTTAGTTTTATTATAAACGGATATAACTCAGTGCATTGCATTTGGTTAGTTTTATTATAAACGGATAAAACTCAGTGCATTGCATTTGGTTAGTTTTATTAAAAACGGATATAACTCAGTGCATTGCATTTGGTTAGTTTTATTATAAACGGATATAACTCAGTGCATTGCATTTGGTTAGTTTTATTATAAACGGATAAAACTCAGTGCATTGCATTTGGTTAGTTTTATTAAAAACTGATACAACTCAGTGCATTGCATTTGGTTAGTTTTATTATAAACGGATATAACTCAGTGCATTGCATTTGGTTAGTTTTATTAAAAACTGATACAACTCAGTGCATTGCATTTGGTTAGTTTTATTAAAAACGAATGTAACTCAGTGCATTGCATTTGGTTAGTTTTATTAAAAACGGATGTAACTCAATGCATTGCATTTGGTTAGTTTTATTAAAAACGGATATAACTCAGTGCATTGCATTTGGTTAGTTTTATTAACAACGGATGTAACTCAACGCATTGCATTTGGTTAGTTTTATTAAAAACTGATACAACTCAGTGCATTGCATTTGGTTAGTTTTATTAAAAACGGATGTAACTCAGTGCATTGCATTTGGTTAGTTTTATTATAAACGGATATAACTCAGTGCATTGCATTTGGTTAGTTTTATTATAAACGGATAAAACTCAGTGCATTGCATTTGGTTAGTTTTATTATAAACGGATATAACTCAGTGCATTGCATTTGGTTAGTTTTATTATAAACGGATAAAACTCAGTGCATTGCATTTGGTTAGTTTTATTAAAAACTGATACAACTCAGTGCATTGCATTTGGTTAGTTTTATTATAAACGGATATAACTCAGTGCATTGCATTTGGTTAGTTTTATTATAAACGGATATAACTCAGTGCATTGCATTTGGTTAGTTTTATTGAAAACGGATGTAACTCAGTGCATTGCATTTGGTTAGTTTTATTATAAACGGATATAACTCAGTGCATTGCATTTGGTTAGTTTTATTAAAAACGGATATAACTCAGTGCATTGCAATTGGTTAGTTTTATTAAAAACGGATGTAACTCAGTGCATTGCATTTGGTTAGTTTTATTAAAAACTGATACAACTCAGTGCATTGCATTTGGTTAGTTTTATTATAAACGGATATAACTCAGTGCATTGCATTTGGTTAGTTTTATTATAAACGGATATAACTCAGTGCATTGCATTTGGTTAGTTTTATTATAAACGGATAAAACTCAGTACATTGCATTTGGTTAGTTTTATTAAAAACTGATACAACTCAGTGCATTGCATTTGGTTAGTTTTATTAAAAACGGATATAACTCAGTGCATTGCATTTGGTTAGTTTTATTATAAACGGATAAAACTCAGTGCATTGCATTTGGTTAGTTTTATTATAAACGGATATAACTCAGTGCATTGCATTTGGTTAGTTTTATTATAAACGGATAAAACTCAGTGCATTGCATTTGGTTAGTTTTATTAAAAACTGATACAACTCAGTGCATTGCATTTGGTTAGTTTTATTATAAACGGATAAAACTCAGTGCATTGCATTTGGTTAGTTTTATTATAAACGGATATAACTCAGTGCATTGCATTTGGTTAGTTTTATTATAAACGGATAAAACTCAGTGCATTGCATTTGGTTAGTTTTATTAAAAACTGATACAACTCAGTGCATTGCATTTGGTTAGTTTTATTAAAAACGGATATAACTCAGTGCATTGCATTTGGTTAGTTTTATTATAAACGGATAAAACTCAGTGCATTGCATTTGGTTAGTTTTATTATAAACGGATAAAACTCAGTGCATTGCATTTGGTTAGTTTTATTAAAAACTGATACAACTCAGTGCATTGCATTTGGTTAGTTTTATTATAAACGGATATAACTCAGTGCATTGCATTTGGTTAGTTTTATTAAAAACTGATACAACTCAGTGCATTGCATTTGGTTAGTTTTATTAAAAACTGATACAACTCAGTGCATTGCATTTGGTTAGTTTTATTAAA
The DNA here is from genome assembly GCA_037013455.1 of Ceratitis rosa. NCBI lineage: Eukaryota > Metazoa > Arthropoda > Insecta > Diptera > Tephritidae > Ceratitis > Ceratitis rosa. Next base: position 128,266 of record JAWMAG010000099.1, on the reverse strand, counting down.
AACGAATGTAACTCAGTGCATTGCATTTGGTTAGTTTTATTAAAAACGAATGTAACTCAATGCATTGCATTTGGTTAGTTTTATTAAAAACGGATATAACTCAGTGCATTGCATTTGGTTAGTTTTATTAACAACGGATGTAACTCAACGCATTGCATTTGGTTAGTTTTATTATAAACGGATAAAACTCAGTGCATTGCATTTGGTTAGTTTTATTATAAACGGATATAACTCAGTGCATTGCATTTGGTTAGTTTTATTATAAACGGATAAAACTCAGTGCATTGCATTTGGTTAGTTTTATTAAAAACTGATACAACTCAGTGCATTGCATTTGGTTAGTTTTATTATAAACGGATATAACTCAGTGCATTGCATTTGGTTAGTTTTATTATAAACGGATATAACTCAGTGCATTGCATTTGGTTAGTTTTATTATAAACGGATAAAACTCAGTGCATTGCATTTGGTTAGTTTTATTAAAAACTGATACAACTCAGTGCATTGCATTTGGTTAGTTTTATTAAAAACGGATATAACTCAGTGCATTGCATTTGGTTAGTTTTATTATAAACGGATAAAACTCAGTGCATTGCATTTGGTTAGTTTTATTATAAACGGATATAACTCAGTGCATTGCATTTGGTTAGTTTTATTATAAACGGATAAAACTCAGTGCATTGCATTTGGTTAGTTTTATTAAAAACTGATACAACTCAGTGCATTGCATTTGGTTAGTTTTATTATAAACGGATAAAACTCAGTGCATTGCATTTGGTTAGTTTTATTATAAACGGATATAACTCAGTGCATTGCATTTGGTTAGTTTTATTATAAACGGATAAAACTCAGTGCATTGCATTTGGTTAGTTTTATTAAAAACTGATACAACTCAGTGCATTGCATTTGGTTAGTTTTATTAAAAACGGATATAACTCAGTGCATTGCATTTGGTTAGTTTTATTATAAACGGATATAACTCAGTGCATTGCATTTGGTTAGTTTTATTATAAACGGATAAAACTCAGTGCATTGCATTTGGTTAGTTTTATTAAAAACTGATACAACTCAGTGCATTGCATTTGGTTAGTTTTATTATAAACGGATATAACTCAGTGCATTGCATTTGGTTAGTTTTATTAAAAACTGATACAACTCAGTGCATTGCATTTGGTTAGTTTTATTAAAAACGAATGTAACTCAGTGCATTGCATTTGGTTAGTTTTATTAAAAACGGATGTAACTCAATGCATTGCATTTGGTTAGTTTTATTAAAAACGGATATAACTCAGTGCATTGCATTTGGTTAGTTTTATTAACAACGGATGTAACTCAACGCATTGCATTTGGTTAGTTTTATTAAAAACTGATACAACTCAGTGCATTGCATTTTGTTAGTTTTATTAAAAACTGATACAACTCAGTGCATTGCATTTGGTTAGTTTTATTAAAAACGGATGTAACTCAGTGCATTGCATTTGGTTAGTTTTATTAAAAACGGATGTAACTCAGTGCATTTCATTTGGTTAGTTTTATTAAAAACGGATGTAACTCAGTGCATTTCATTTGGTTAGTTTTATTAAAAACGGATATAACTCAGTGCATTGCATTTGGTTAGTTTTATTAAAAACTGATACAACTCAGTGCATTGCATTTGGTTAGTTTTATTAAAAACTGATACAACTCAGTGCATTGCATTTGGTTAGTTTTATTAAAAACGGATGTAACTCAGTGCATTGCATTTGGTTAGTTTTATTAAAAACGAATGTAACTCAATGCATTGCATTTGGTTAGTTTTATTAAAAACGGATATAACTCAGTGCATTGCATTTGGTTAGTTTTATTAACAACGGATGTAACTCAACGCATTGCATTTGGTTAGTTTTATTAAAAACTGATACAACTCAGTGCATTGCATTTGGTTAGTTTTATTAAAAACGGATGTAACTCAGTGCATTGCATTTGGTTAGTTTTATTAAAAACGGATGTAACTCAGTGCATTTCATTTGGTTAGTTTTATTAAAAACGGATATAACTCAGTGCATTGCATTTGGTTAGTTTTATTATAAACGGATATAACTCAGTGCATTGCATTTGGTTAGTTTTATTATAAACGGATATAACTCAGTGCATTGCATTTGGTTAGTTTTATTATAAACGGATATAACTCAGTGCATTGCATTTGGTTAGTTTTATTATAAACGGATATAACTCAGTGCATTGCATTTGGTTAGTTTTATTAAAAACTAATACAACTCAGTGCATTGCATTTGGTTAGTTTTATTATAAACGGATATAACTCAGTGCATTGCATTTGGTTAGTTTTATTATAAACGGATAAAACTCAGTGCATTGCATTTGGTTAGTTTTATTAAAAACGGATATAACTCAGTGCATTGCATTTGGTTAGTTTTATTATAAACGGATATAACTCAGTGCATTGCATTTGGTTAGTTTTATTATAAACGGATAAAACTCAGTGCATTGCATTTGGTTAGTTTTATTAAAAACTGATACAACTCAGTGCATAGCATTTGGTTAGTTTTATTATAAACGGATATAACTCAGTGCATTGCATTTGGTTAGTTTTATTAAAAACTGATACAACTCAGTGCATTGCATTTGGTTAGTTTTATTAAAAACGGATGTAACTCAGTGCATTGCATTTGGTTAGTTTTATTAAAAACTGATACAACTCAGTGCATTGCATTTGGTTAGTTTTATTAAAAACGGATATAACTCAGTGCATTGCATTTGGTTAGTTTTATTATAAACGGATATAACTCAGTGCATTGCATTTGGTTAGTTTTATTATAAACGGATAAAACTCAGTGCATTGCATTTGGTTAGTTTTATTAAAAACTGATACAACTCAGTGCATTGCATTTGGTTAGTTTTATTAAAAACGGATGTAACTCAGTGCGTTACATTTGGTTAGTTTTATTAAAAACTGATGTAACTCAGTGCATTGAATTTGGTTAGTTTTATAAAAAACGGATATAACTCAGTGCATTGCATTTGGTTAGTTTTATTAAAAACTGATACAACTCAGTGCATTGCATTTGGTTAATTTTATTTTAAGCGGATATAACTCAGTGCATTGCATTTGGTTAGTTTTATTAAAAACGGATGTAACTCAGTGCATTGCATTTGGTTAGTTTTATTAAAAACTGATACAACTCAGTGCATTGCATTTGGTTAGTTTTATTATAAACGGATATAGCTCAGTGCATTGCATTTGGTTAGTTTTATTATAAACGGATATAACTCAGTGCATTGCATTTGGTTAGTTTTATTAAAAACGGATGTAACTCAGTGTATTGCATTTGGTTAGTTTTATTAAAAACGGATGTAACTCAGTGCATTGCATTTGGTTAGTTTTATTAAAAACTGATACAACTCAGTGCATTGCATTTGGTTAGTTTTATTATAAACGGATATAACTCAGTGCATTGCATTTGGTTAGTTTTATTAAAAACGGATGTAACTCAGTGCATTGCATTTGGTTAGTTTTATTAAAAACTGATACAACTCAGTGCATTGCATTTGGTTAGTTATATTAAAAACTGATACAACTCAGTGCATTGCATTTGCTTAGTTTTATTAAAAACGGATATAACTCAGTGCATTGCATTTGGTAAGTTTTATTAAAAACTGATACAACTCAGTGCAATGCATTTGGTTAGTTTTATTATAAACGGATATAACTCAGTGCATTGCATTTGGTTAGTTTTATTAAAAACGGATATAACTCAGTGCATTGCATTTGGTAAGTTTTATTAAAAACTGATACAACTCAGTGCATTGCATTTGGTTAGTTTTATTAAAAACGGATGTAACTCAGTGCATTGCATTTGGTTAGTTTTATTAAAAACTGATACAACTCAGTGCATTGCATTTGGTTAGTTTTATTAAAAACGGATGTAACTCAGTGCATTGCATTTGGTTAGCTTTATTAAAAACGGATATAACTCAGTGCATTGCATTTTGTTAGTTTTATTAAAAACGGATGTAACTCAGTGCATTGCATTTGGTTAGTTTTATTAAAAACTGATACAACTCAGTGCATTGCATTTGGCTAGTTTTATTAAAAACTGATACAACTCAGTGCATTGCATTTGGTTAGTTTTATTAAAAACGGATATAACTCAGTGCATTGCATTTGGAAAGTTTTATTAAAAACTGATACAACTCAGTGCATTGCATTTGGTTAGTTTTATTATAAACGGATATAACTCAGTGCATTGCATTTGGTAAGTTTTATTAAAAACTGATACAACTCAGTGCATTGCATTTGGTTAGTTTTATTAAAAACGTATGTAACTCAGTGCATTGCATTTGGTATGTTTTATTAAAATCTGATACAACTCAGTGCATTGCATTTGGTTAGTTTTATTATAAACGGATATAACTCAGTGCATTGCATTTGGTTAGTTTTAATAAAAACTGATACAACTCAGTGCATTGCATTTGGTTAGTTTTATTAAAAACGGATATAACTCAGTGCATTGCATTTGGTAAGTTTTATTAAAAACTGATACAACTCAGTGCATTGCATTTGGTTAGTTTTATTATAAACGGATATAACTCAGTGCATTGCATTTGGTAAGTTTTATTAAAAACTGATACAACTCAGTGCATTGCATTTGGTTAGTTTTATTAAAAACGGATGTAACTCAGTGCGTTACATTTGGTTAGTTTTATTAAAAACTGATGTAACTCAGTGCATTGCATTTGGTTAGTTTTATTAAAAACGGATATAACTCAGTGCATTGCATTTGGTTAGTTTTATTAAAAACTGATACAACTCAGTGCATTGCATTTGGTTAATTTTATTATAAGCGGATATAACTCAGTGCATTGCATTTGGTTAGTTTTATTAAAAACGGATGTAACTCAGTGCATTGCATTTGGTTAGTTTTATTAAAAACTGATACAACTCAGTGCATTGCATTTGGTTAGTTTTATTATAAACGGATATAACTCAGTGCATTGCATTTGGTTAGTTTTATTAAAAACGGATGTAACTCAGTGCATTGCATTTGGTTAGTTTTATTAAAAACTGATACAACTCAGTGCATTGCATTTGGTTAGTTATATTAAAAACTGATACAACTCAGTGCATTGCATTTGTTTAGTTTTATTAAAAACGGATATAACTCAGTGCATTGCATTTGGTAAGTTTTATTAAAAACTGATACAACTCAGTGCAATGCATTTGGTTAGTTTTATTATAAACGGATATAACTCAGTGCATTGCATTTGGTTAGTTTTATTAAAAACGGATATAACTCAGTGCATTGCATTTGGTAAGTTTTATTAAAAACTGATACAACTCAGTGCATTGCATTTGGTTAGTTTTATTAAAAACGGATGTAACTCAGTGCATTGCATTTGGTTAGTTTTATTAAAAACTGATACAACTCAGTGCATTGCATTTGGTTAGTTTTATTAAAAACGGATGTAACTCAGTGCATTGCATTTGGTTAGCTTTATTAAAAACGGATATAACTCAGTGCATTGCATTTTGTTAGTTTTATTAAAAACGGATGTAACTCAGTGCATTGCATTTGGTTAGTTTTATTAAAAACTGATACAACTCAGTGCATTGCATTTGGTTAGTTTTATTAAAAACTGATACAACTCAGTGCATTGCATTTGGTTAGTTTTATTAAAAACGGATATAACTCAGTGCATTGCATTTGGAAAGTTTTATTAAAAACTGATACAACTCAGTGCATTGCATTTGGTTAGTTTTATTATAAACGGATATAACTCAGTGCATTGCATTTGGTAAGTTTTATTAAAAACTGATACAACTCAGTGCATTGCATTTGGTTAGTTTTATTATAAACGGATATAACTCAGTGCATTGCATTTGGTAAGTTTTATTAAAAACTGATACAACTCAGTGCATTGCATTTGGTTAGTTTTATTAAAAACGGATGTAACTCAGTGCGTTACATTTGGTTAGTTTTATTAAAAACTGATGTAACTCAGTGCATTGCATTTGGTTAGTTTTATTAAAAACGGATATAACTCAGTGCATTGCGTTTGGTTAGTTTTATTAAAAACTGATACAACTCAGTGCATTGCATTTGGTTAATTTTATTATAAGCGGATATAACTCAGTGCATTGCATTTGGTTAGTTTTATTATAAACGGATATAGCTCAGTGCATTGCATTTGGTTAGTTTTATTAAAAACGGATATAACTCAGTGCATTGCATTTGGTAAGTTTTATTAAAAACTGATACAACTCAGTGCATTGCATTTGGTTAGTTTTATTAAAAACGGATGTAACTCAGTGCATTGCATTTGGTTAGTTTTATTAAAAACTGATACAACTCAGTGCATTGCATTTGGTTAGTTTTATTAAAAACGGATGTAACTCAGTGCATTGCATTTGGTTAGCTTTATTAAAAACGGATATAACTCAGTGCATTGCATTTGGTTAGTTTTATTAAAAACGGATGTAACTCAGTGCATTGCATTTGGTTAGTTTTATTAAAAACTGATACAACTCAGTGCATTGCATTTGGTTAGTTTTATTAAAAACTGATACAACTCAGTGCATTGCATTTGGTTAGTTTTATTAAAAACGGATATAACTCAGTGCATTGCATTTGGAAAGTTTTATTAAAAACTGATACAACTCAGTGCATTGCATTTGGTTAGTTTTATTATAAACGGATATAACTCAGTGCATTGCATTTGGTAAGTTTTATTAAAAACTGATACAACTCAGTGCATTGCATTTGGTTAGTTTTATTAAAAACGTATGTAACTCAGTGCATTGCATTTGGTAAGTTTTATTAAAATCTGATACAACTCAGTGCATTGCATTTGGTTAGTTTTATTATAAACGGATATAACTCAGTGCATTGCATTTGGTTAGTTTTATTAAAAACTAATACAACTCAGTGCATTGCATTTGGTTAGTTTTATTAAAAACGGATATAACTCAGTGCATTGCATTTGGTAAGTTTTATTAAAAACTGATACAACTCAGTGCATTGCATTTGGTTAGTTTTATTATAAACGGATATAACTCAGTGCATTGCATTTGGTAAGTTTTATTAAAAACTGATACAACTCAGTGCATTGCATTTGGTTAGTTTTATTAAAAACGGATGTAACTCAGTGCGTTACATTTGGTTAGTTTTATTAAAAACTGATGTAACTCAGTGCATTGCATTTGGTTAGTTTTATTATAAAACGGATATAACTCAGTGCATTGCATTTGGTTAGTTTTATTAAAAACTGATACAACTCAGTGCATTGCATTTGGTTAATTTTATTAAAAACGGATGTAACTCAATGCATTGCATTTGGTTAGTTTTATTAAAAACGGATATAACTCAGTGCATTGCATTTGGTTAGTTTTATTAAAAACTGATACAACTCAGTGCATTGCATTTGGTTAGTTTTATTAAAAACGGATGTAACTCAGTGCATTGCATTTGGTTAGTTTTATTAAAAACGGATGTAACTCAGTGCATTGCATTTGGTTAGTTTTATTAAAAACTGATACAACTCAGTGCATTGCATTTGGTTAGTTTTATTATAAACGGATATAACTCAGTGCATTGCATTTGGTTAGTTTTATTAAAAACGGATGTAACTCAGTGCATTGCATTTGGTTAGTTTTATTAAAAACTGATACAACTCAGTGCATTGCATTTGGTTAGTTATATTAAAAACTGATACAACTCAGTGCATTGCATTTGTTTAGTTTTATTAAAAACGGATATAACTCAGTGCATTGCATTTGGTTAGCTTTATTAAAAACGGATATAACTCAATGCATTGCATTTGGTTAGTTTTATTTAAAACTGATACAACTCAGTGCATTGCATTTGGTTAGTTTTATTAACAACGGATGTAACTCAATGCATTGCATTTGGTTAGTTTTATTTAAAACTGATACAACTCAGTGCATTGCATTTGGTTAGTTTTATTAACAACGGATGTAACTCAATGCATTGCATTTGGTTAGTTTTATTAAAAACTGATACAACTCAGTGCATTGCATTTGGTTAGTTTTATTAAAAACGGATGTAACTCAGTGCATTGCATTTGGTTAGCTTTATTAAAAACGGATATAACTCTGTGCATTGCATTTGGTTAGTTTTATTAAAAACGGATGTAACTCAGTGCATTGCATTTGGTAAGTTTTATTAAAATCTGATACAACTCAGTGCATTGCATTTGGTTAGTTTTATTAAAAACTGATACAACTCAGTGCATTGCATTTGGTTAGTTTTATTAAAAACTGATACAACTCAGTGCATTGCATTTGGTTAGTTTTATTAAAAACGAATATAACTCAGTGCATTGCATTTGGAAAGTTTTATTAAAAATTGATACAACTCAGTGCATTGCATTTGGTTAGTTTTATTATAAACGGATATAACTCAGTGCATTGCATTTGGTAAGTTTTATTAAAATCTGATACAACTCAGTGCATTGCATTTGGTTAGTTTTATTATAAACGGATATAGCTCAGTGCATTGCATTTGGTTAGTTTTATTAAAAACTGATACAACTCAGTGCATTGCATTGGTTAGTTTTATTAAAAACGGATATAACTCAGTGCATTGCATTTGGTAAGTTTTATTAAAAACTGATACAACTCAGTGCATTGCATTTGGTTAGTTTTATTAAAAACGGATGTAACTCAGTGCATTGCATTTGGTAAGTTTTATTAAAATCTGATACAACTCAGTGCATTGCACTTGGTTAGTTTTATTATAAACGGATATAGCTCAGTGCATTGCATTTGGTTAGTTTTATTAAAAACTGATACAACTCAGTGCATTGCATTGGTTAGTTTTATTAAAAACGGATATAACTCAGTGCATTGCATTTGGTAAGTTTTATTAAAAACTGATACAACTCAGTGCATTGCATTTGGTTAGTTTTATTAAAAACGGATGTAACTCAGTGCATTGCATTTGGTTAGTTTTATTAAAATCTGATACAACTCAGTGCATTGCATTTGGTTAGTTTTATTATAAACGGATATAGCTCAGTGCATTGCATTTGGTTAGTTTTATTAAAAACTGATACAACTCAGTGCATTGCATTGGTTAGTTTTATTATAAACGGATATAACTCAGTGCATTGCATTTGGTAAGTTTTATTAAAAACTGATACAACTCAGTGCATTGCATTTGGTTAGTTTTATTAAAAACGGATGTAACTCAGTGCATTGCATTTGGTTAGTTTTATTAAAAACTGATACAACTCAGTGCATTGCATTTGGTTAGTTTTATTAAAAACGGATGTAACTCAGTGCATTGCATTTGGTTAGCTTTATTAAAAACGGATGTAACTCAGTGCATTGCATTTGGTTAGTTTTATTAAAATCTGATACAACTCAGTGCATTGCATTTGGTTAGTTTTATTATAAACGGATATAGCTCAGTGCATTGCATTTGGTTAGTTTTATTAAAAACTGATACAACTCAGTGCATTGCATTGGTTAGTTTTATTATAAACGGATATAACTCAGTGCATTGCATTTGGTAAGTTTTATTAAAAACTGATACAACTCAGTGCATTGCATTTGGTTAGTTTTATTAAAAACGGATGTAACTCTGTGCATTGCATTTGGTTAGTTTTATTAAAAACGGATGTAACTCAGTGCATTGCATTTGGTAAGTTTCATTAAAAACTGATACAACTCAGTGCATTGCATTTGGTTAGTTTTATTAAAAACGGATGTAACTCAGTGCATTGCATTTGGTTAGCTTTATTAAAAACGGATGTAACTCAGTGCATTGCATTTGGTTAGTTTTATTAAAAACTGATACAACTCAGTGCATTGCATTTGGTTAGTTTTATTAAAAACGGATGTAACTCAGTGCATTGCATTTGGTTAGTTTTATTAAAAACTGATACAACTCAGTGCATTGCATTTGGTTAGTTTTATTAAAAACGGATGTAACTCAGTGCGTTACATTTGGTTAGTTTTATTAAAAACTGATGTAACTCAGTGCATTGCATTTGGTTAGTTTTATTATAAACGGATATAACTCAGTGCATTGCATTTGGTTAGTTTTATTAAAAACTGATACAACTCAGTGCATTGCATTTGGTTAGTTTTATTATAAACGGATATAACTCAGTGCATTGCATTTGGTTAGTTTTATTAAAAACGGATGTAACTCAGTGCATTGCATTTGGTTAGTTTTATTAAAAACTGATACAACTCAGTGCATTGCATTTGGTTAGTTATATTAAAAACTGATACAACTCAGTGCATTGCATTTGGTTAGTTTTATTAAAAACGGATGTAACTCAGTGCATTGCATTTGATTAGTTTTATTAAAAACGGATGTAACTCAGTGCATTGCATTTGGTTAGTTTTATTAAAAACTGATACAACTCAGTGCATTGCATTTGGTTAGTTTTATTAAAAACTGATACAACTCAGTGCATTGCATTTGGTTAGTTTTATTAAAAACGGATATAACTCAGTGCATTGCATTTGGAAAGTTTTATTAAAAACTGATACAACTCAGTGCATTGCATTTGGTTAGTTTTATTAAAAACGGATGTAACTCAGTGCATTGCATTTTGTAAGTTTTATTAAAAACTGATACAACTCAGTGCATTGCATTTGGTTAGTTTTATTATAAACGGATATAGCTCAGTGCATTGCATTTGGTTAGTTTTATTAAAAACTGATACAACTCAGTGCATTGCATTGGTTAGTTTTATTAAAAACGGATATAACTCAGTGCATTGCATTTGGTAAGTTTTATTAAAAACTGATACAACTCAGTGCATTGCATTTGGTTAGTTTTATTATAAACGGATATAACTCAGTGCATTGCATTTGGTAAGGTTTATTAAAAACTGATACAACTCAGTGCATTGCATTTGGTTAGTTTTATTAAAAACGGATGTAACTCAGTGCATTGCATTTGGTTAGTTTTATTAAAAACTGATACAACTCAGTGCATTTCATTTGGTTAGTTTTATTAAAAACGGATATAACTCAGTGCATTGCATTTGGTTAGTTTTATTATAAACGGATATAACTCAGTGCATTACATTCGGTTAGTTTTATTATAAACGGATATAACTCAGTGCATTGCATTTGGTTAGTTTTATTATAAACGGATATAACTCAGTGCATTGCATTTGGTTAGTTTTATTATAAACGATATAACTCAGTGCATTGCATTTGGTTAGTTTTATTATAAACGGATATAACTCAGTGCATTGCATTTGGTTAGTTTTATTAAAAACGAATGTAACTCAGTGCATTGCATTTGGTTAGTTTTATTAAAAACGGGTGTAACTCAGTGCATTGCATTTGGTTAGTTTTATTAAAAACGGATGTAACTCAGTGCATTGCATTTGGTTAGTTTTATTAAAAACGGATATAACTCAGTGCATTGCATTTGGTTAGTTTTATTATAAACGGATATAACTCAGTGCATTGCATTTGGTTAGTTTTATTATAAACGGATAAAACTCAGTGCATTGCATTTGGTTAGTTTTATTAAAAACTGATACAACTCAGTGCATTGCATTTGGTTAGTTTTATTAAAAACGGATGTAACTCAGTGCGTTACATTTGGTTAGTTTTATTAAAAACTGATGTAACTCAGTGCATTGCATTTGGTTAGTTTTATTAAAAACGGATATAACTCAGTGCATTGCATTTGGTTAGTTTTATTAAAAACTGATACAACTCAGTGCATTGCATTTGGTTAATTTTATTATAAGCGGATATAACTCAGTGCATTGCATTTGGTTAGTTTTATTATAAACGGATATAGCTCAGTGCATTGCATTTGGTTAGTTTTATTATAAACGGATATAACTCAGTGCATTGCACTTGGTTAGTTTTATTAAAAACGGATGTAACTCAGTGCATTGCATTTGGTTAGTTTTATTAAAAACTGATACAACTCAGTGCATTGCATTTGGTTAGTTTTATTATAAACGGATATAGCTCAGTGCATTGCATTTGGTTAGTTTTATTAAAAACTGATACAACTAAGTGCATTGCATTGGTTAGTTTTATTAAAAACGGATATAACTCAGTGCATTGCATTTGGTTAGTTTTATTAAAAACGAATGTAACTCAGTGCATTGCATTTGGTTAGTTTTATTAAAAACGGGTGTAACTCAGTGCATTGCATTTGGTTAGTTTTATTAAAAACGGATGTAACTCAGTGCATTGCATTTGGTTAGTTTTATTAAAAACTGATACAACTCAGTGCATTGCATTTGGTTAGTTTTATTATAAACGGATATAACTCAGTGCATTGCATTTGGTTAGTTTTATTAAAAACGGATGTAACTCAGTGCATTGCATTTGGTTAGTTTTATTAAAAACTGATACAACTCAGTGCATTGCATTTGGTTAGTTATATTAAAAACTGATACAACTCAGTGCATTGCATTTGTTTAGTTTTATTAAAAACGGATATAACTCAGTGCATTGCATTTGGTTAGCTTTATTAAAAACGGATATAACTCAATGCATTGCATTTGGTTAGTTTTATTTAAAACTGATACAACTCAGTGCATTGCATTTGGTTAGTTTTATTAACAACGGATGTAACTCAATGCATTGCATTTGGTTAGTTTTATTTAAAACTGATACAACTCAGTGCATTGCATTTGGTTAGTTTTATTAACAACGGATGTAACTCAATGCATTGCATTTGGTTAGTTTTATTAAAAACTGATACAACTCAGTGCATTGCATTTGGTTAGTTTTATTAAAAACGGATGTAACTCAGTGCATTGCATTTGGTTAGCTTTACTAAAAACGGATATAACTCTGTGCATTGCATTTGGTTAGTTTTATTAAAAACGGATGTAACTCAGTGCATTGCATTTGGTAAGTTTTATTAAAATCTGATACAACTCAGTGCATTGCATTTGGTTAGTTTTATTAAAAACTGATACAACTCAGTGCATTGCATTTGGTTAGTTTTATTAAAAACTGATACAACTCAGTGCATTGCATTTGGTTAGTTTTATTAAAAACGAATATAACTCAGTGCATTGCATTTGGAAAGTTTTATTAAAAATTGATACAACTCAGTGCATTGCATTTGGTTAGTTTTATTATAAACGGATATAACTCAGTGCATTGCATTTGGTAAGTTTTATTAAAATCTGATACAACTCAGTGCATTGCATTTGGTTAGTTTTATTATAAACGGATATAGCTCAGTGCATTGCATTTGGTTAGTTTTATTAAAAACTGATACAACTCAGTGCATTGCATTGGTTAGTTTTATTAAAAACGGATATAACTCAGTGCATTGCATTTGGTAAGTTTTATTAAAAACTGATACAACTCAGTGCATTGCATTTGGTTAGTTTTATTAAAAACGGATGTAACTCAGTGCATTGCATTTGGTAAGTTTTATTAAAATCTGATACAACTCAGTGCATTGCACTTGGTTAGTTTTATTATAAACGGATATAGCTCAGTGCATTGCATTTGGTTAGTTTTATTAAAAACTGATACAACTCAGTGCATTGCATTGGTTAGTTTTATTAAAAACGGATATAACTCAGTGCATTGCATTTGGTAAGTTTTATTAAAAACTGATACAACTCAGTGCATTGCATTTGGTTAGTTTTATTAAAAACGGATGTAACTCAGTGCATTGCATTTGGTTAGTTTTATTAAAAACTGATACAACTCAGTGCATTGCATTTGGTTAGTTTTATTATAAACGGATATAGCTCAGTGCATTGCATTTGGTTAGTTTTATTAAAAACTGATACAACTCAGTGCATTGCATTGGTTAGTTTTATTATAAACGGATATAACTCAGTGCATTGCATTTGGTAAGTTTTATTAAAAACTGATACAACTCAGTGCATTGCATTTGGTTAGTTTTATTAAAAACGGATGTAACTCAGTGCATTGCATTTGGTTAGTTTTATTAAAAACTGATACAACTCAGTGCATTGCATTTGGTTAGTTTTATTAAAAACGGATGTAACTCAGTGCATTGCATTTGGTTAGCTTTATTAAAAACGGATATAACTCTGTGCATTGCATTTGGTTAGTTTTATTAAAAACGGATGTAACTCAGTGCATTGCATTTGGTAAGTTTCATTAAAAACTGATACAACTCAGTGCATTGCATTTGGTTAGTTTTATTAAAAACGGATGTAACTCAGTGCATTGCATTTTGTAAGTTTTATTAAAAACTGATACAACTCAGTGCATTGCATTTGGTTAGTTTTATTAAAAACGGATGTAACTCAGTGCATTGCATTTGGTAAGTTTTATTAAAATCTGAAACAACTCAGTGCATTGCATTTGGTTAGTTTTATTATAAACGGATATAGCTCAGTGCATTGCATTTGGTTAGTTTTATTAAAAACTGATACAACTCAGTGCATTGCATTGGTTAGTTTTATTAAAAACGGATATAACTCAGTGCATTGCATTTGGTAAGTTTTATTAAAAACTGATACAACTCAGTGCATTGCATTTGGTTAGTTTTATTATAAACGGATATAACTCAGTGCATTGCATTTGGTAAGGTTTATTAAAAACTGATACAACTCAGTGCATTGCATTTGGTTAGTTTTATTAAAAACGGATGTAACTCAGTGCATTGCATTTGGTTAGTTTTATTAAAAACTGATACAACTCAGTGCATTGCATTTGGTTAGTTTTATTAAAAACGGATATAACTCAGTGCATTGCATTTGGTTAGTTTTATTATAAACGGATATAACTCAGTGCATTACATTCGGTTAGTTTTATTATAAACGGATATAACTCAGTGCATTGCATTTGGTTAGTTTTATTATAAACGGATATAACTCAGTGCATTGCATTTGGTTAGTTTTATTATAAACGGATATAACTCAGTGCATTGCATTTGGTTAGTTTTATTATAAACGGATATAACTCAGTGCATTGCATTTGGTTAGTTTTATTAAAAACGGGTGTAACTCAGTGCATTGCATTTGGTTAGTTTTATTAAAAACGGATGTAACTCAGTGCATTGCATTTGGTTAGTTTTATTAAAAACGGATATAACTCAGTGCATTGCATTTGGTTAGTTTTTATATAAACGGATATAACTCAGTGCATTGCATTTGGTTAGTTTTATTATAAACGGATAAAACTCAGTGCATTGCATTTGGTTAGTTTTATTATAAACGGATATAACTCAGTGCATTGCATTTGGTTAGTTTTATTATAAACGGATATAACTCAGTGCATTGCATTTGGTTAGTTTTATTATAAACGGATATAACTCAGTGCATTACATTCGGTTAGTTTTATTATAAACGGATATAACTCAGTGCATTGCATTTGGTTAGTTTTATTAAAAACGGATATAACTCAGTGCATTGCATTTGGTTAGTTTTATTATAAACGGATATAACTCAGTGCATTGCATTTGGTTAGTTTTATTATAAACGGATAAAACTCAGTGCATTGCATTTGGTTAGTTTTATTATAAACGGATATAACTCAGTGCATTGCATTTGGTTAGTTTTATTATAAACGGATATAACTCAGTGCATTGCATTTGGTTAGTTTTATTATAAACGGATATAACTCAGTGCATTACATTCGGTTAGTTTTATTATAAACGGATATAACTCAGTGCATTGCATTTGGTTAGTTTTATTAAAAACGGATATAACTCAGTGCATTGCATTTGGTTAGTTTTATTATAAACGGATATAACTCAGTGCATTGCATTTGGTTAGTTTTATTAAAAACGGATATAACTCAGTGCATTGCATTTGGTTAGTTTTATTATAAACGGATATAACTCAGTGCATTGCATTTGGTTAGTTTTATTATAAACGGATAAAACTCAGTGCATTGCATTTGGTTAGTTTTATTATAAACGGATATAACTCAGTGCATTGCATTTGGTTAGTTTTATTATAAACGGATATAACTCAGTGCATTGCATTTGGTTAGTTTTATTATAAACGGATATAACTCAGTGCATTACATTCGGTTAGTTTTATTATAAACGGATATAACTCAGTGCATTGCATTTGGTTAGTTTTATTAAAAACGGATATAACTCAGTGCATTGCATTTGGTTAGTTTTATTATAAACGGATATAACTCAGTGCATTGCATTTGGTTAGTTTTATTATAAACGGATAAAACTCAGTGCATTGCATTTGGTTAGTTTTATTATAAACGGATATAACTCAGTGCATTGCATTTGGTTAGTTTTATTATAAACGGATATAACTCAGTGCATTGCATTTGGTTAGTTTTATTATAAACGGATATAACTCAGTGCATTACATTCGGTTAGTTTTATTATAAACGGATATAACTCAGTGCATTGCATTTGGTTAGTTTTATTATAAACGGATATAACTCAGTGCATTGCATTTGGTTAGTTTTATTATAAACGGATATAACTCAGTGCATTGCATTTGGTTAGTTTTATTATAAACGGATATAACTCAGTGCATTGCATTTGGTTAGTTTTATTAAAAACGGGTGTAACTCAGTGCATTGCATTTGGTTAGTTTTATTAAAAACGGATGTAACTCAGTGCATTGCATTTGGTTAGTTTTATTAAAAACGGATATAACTCAGTGCATTGCATTTGGTTAGTTTTATTAAAAACGGATATAACTCAGTGCATTGCATTTGGTTAGTTTTATTATAAACGGATACAACTCAGTGCATTGCATTTGGTTAGTTTTATTATAAACGGATATAACTCAGTGCATTGCATTTGGTTAGTTTTATTATAAACGGATAAAACTCAGTGCATTGCATTTGGTTAGTTTTATTAAAAACTGATACAACTCAGTGCATTGCATTTGGTTAGTTTTATTATAAACGGATATAACTCAGTGCATTGCATTTGGTTAGTTTTATTATAAACGGATATAACTCAGTGCATTGCATTTGGTTAGTTTTATTAAAAACGAATGTAACTCAGTGCATTGCATTTGGTTAGTTTTATTAAAAACGGGTGTAACTCAGTGCATTGCATTTGGTTAGTTTTATTAAAAACGGATGTAACTCAGTGCATTGCATTTGGTTAGTTTTATTAAAAACGGATATAACTCAGTGCATTGCATTTGGTTAGTTTTATTATAAACGGATATAACTCAGTGCATTGCATTTGGTTAGTTTTATTATAAACGGATAAAACTCAGTGCATTGCATTTGGTTAGTTTTATTAAAAACTGATACAACTCAGTGCATTGCATTTGGTTAGTTTTATTAAAAACGGATGTAACTCAGTGCGTTACATTTGGTTAGTTTTATTAAAAACTGATGTAACTCAGTGCATTGCATTTGGTTAGTTTTATTAAAAACGGATATAACTCAGTGCATTGCATTTGGTTAGTTTTATTAAAAACTGATACAACTCAGTGCATTGCATTTGGTTAATTTTATTATAAGCGGATATAACTCAGTGCATTGCACTTGGTTAGTTTTATTATAAACGGATATAGCTCAGTGCATTGCATTTGGTTAGTTTTATTATAAACGGATATAACTCAGTGCATTGCATTTGGTTAGTTTTATTAAAAACGGATGTAACTCAGTGCATTGCATTTGGTTAGTTTTATTAAAAACTGATACAACTCAGTGCATTGCATTTGGTTAGTTTTATTATAAACGGATATAACTCAGTGCATTGCATTTGGTTAGTTTTATTAAAAACGGATGTAACTCAGTGCATTGCATTTGGTTAGTTTTATTAAAAACTGATACAACTCAGTGCATTGCATTTGGTTAGTTATATTAAAAACTGATACAACTCAGTGCATTGCATTTGTTTAGTTTTATTATAAACGGATATAACTCAGTGCATTGCATTTGGTTAGTTTTATTATAAACGGATATAACTCAGTGCATTGCATTTGGTTAGTTTTATTAAAAACGAATGTAACTCAGTGCATTGCATTTGGTTAGTTTTATTAAAAACGAATGTAACTCAGTGCATTGCATTTGGTTAGTTTTATTAAAAACGGGTGTAACTCAGTGCATTGCATTTGGTTAGTTTTATTAAAAACGGATGTAACTCAGTGCATTGCATTTGGTTAGTTTTATTAAAAACGGATGTAACTCAGTGCATTGCATTTGGTTAGTTTTATTAAAAACTGATACAACTCAGTGCATTGCATTTGGTTAGTTTTATTAAAAACGGATATAACTCAGTGCATTGCATTTGGTTAGTTTTATTATAAACGGATATAACTCAGTGCATTGCATTTGGTTAGTTTTATTATAAACGGATATAACTCAGTGCATTGCATTTGGTTAGTTTTATTAAAAACGAATGTAACTCAGTGCATTGCATTTGGTTAGTTTTATTAAAAACGGGTGTAACTCAGTGCATTGCATTTGGTTAGTTTTATTAAAAACGGATGTAGTTCAGTGCATTGCATTTGGTTAGTTTTATTAAAAACGGATGTAACTCAGTGCATTGCATTTGGTTAGTTTTATTAAAAACTGATACAACTCAGTGCATTGCATTTGGTTAGTTTTATTAAAAACTGATACAACTCAGTGCATTGCATTTGGTTAGTTTTATTAAAAACGGATGTAACTCAGTGCGTTACATTTGGTTAGTTTTATTAAAAACTGATGTAACTCAGTGCATTGCATTTGGTTAGTTTTATTATAAACGGATATAACTCAGTGCATTGCATTTGGTTAGTTTTATTAAAAACGAATGTAACTCAGTGCATTGCATTTGGTTAGTTTTATTAAAAACGGGTGTAACTCAGTGCATTGCATTTGGTTAGTTTTATTAAAAACGGATGTAACTCAGTGCATTGCATTTGGTTAGTTTTATTAAAAACGGATGTAACTCAGTGCATTGCATTTGGTTAGTTTTATTAAAAACGGATGTAACTCAGTGCATTGCATTTGGTTAGTTTTATTAAAAACTGATACAACTCAGTGCATTGCATTTGGTTAGTTTTATTAAAAACGGATATAACTCAGTGCATTGCAATTGGTTAGTTTTATTATAAACGGATATAACTCAGTGCATTGCATTTGGTTAGTTTTATTATAAACGGATATAACTCAGTGCATTGCATTTGGTTAGTTTTATTAAAAACGAATGTAACTCAGTGCATTGCATTTGGTTAGTTTTATTAAAAACGGGTGTAACTCAGTGCATTGCATTTGGTTAGTTTTATTAAAAACGGATGTAACTCAGTGCATTGCATTTGGTTAGTTTTATTAAAAACTGATACAACTCAGTGCATTGCATTTGGTTAGTTTTATTATAAACGGATATAACTCAGTGCATTGCATTTGGTTAATTTTATTAAAAACGGATGTAACTCAGTGCATTGCATTTGGTTAGTTTTATTAAAAACTGATACAACTCAGTGCATTGCATTTGGTTAGTTATATTAAAAACTGATACAACTCAGTGCATTGCATTTGTTTAGTTTTATTATAAACGGATATAACTCAGTGCATTGCATTTGGTTAGTTTTATTATAAACGGATATAACTCAGTGCATTGCATTTGGTTAGTTTTATTATAAACGGATATAACTCAGTGCATTGCATTTGGTTAGTTTTATTAAAAACGAATGTAACTCAGTGCATTGCATTTGGTTAGTTTTATTAAAAACGGGTGTAACTCAGTGCATTGCATTTGGTTAGTTTTATTAAAAACGGATGTAACTCAGTGCATTGCATTTGGTTAGTTTTATTAAAAACGGATGTAACTCAGTGCATTGCATTTGGTTAGTTTTATTAAAAACTGATACAACTCAGTGCATTGCATTTGGTTAGTTTTATTAAAAACGGATATAACTCAGTGCATTGCATTTGGTTAGTTTTATTATAAACGGATATAACTCAGTGCATTGGATTTGGTTAGTTTTATTAAAAACTGATACAACTCAGTGCATTGCATTTGTTTAGTTTTATTATAAACGGATATAACTCAGTGCATTGCATTTGGTTAGTTTTATTATAAACGGATATAACTCAGTGCATTGCATTTGGTTAGTTTTATTATAAACGGATATAACTCAGTGCATTGCATTTGGTTAGTTTTATTAAAAACGAATGTAACTCAGTGCATTGCATTTGGTTAGTTTTATTAAAAACGGGTGTAACTCAGTGCACTGCATTTGGTTAGTTTTATTAAAAACGGATGTAACTCAGTGCATTGCATTTGGTTAGTTTTATTAAAAACTGATACAACTCAGTGCATTGCATTTGGTTAGTTTTATTATAAACGGATATAACTCAGTGCATTGCATTTGGTTAGTTTTATTAAAAACGGATGTAACTCAGTGCATTGCATTTGGTTAGTTTTATTAAAAACTGATACAACTCAGTGCATTGCATTTGGTTAGTTATATTAAAAACTGATACAACTCAGTGCATTGCATTTGTTTAGTTTTATTATAAACGGATATAACTCAGTGCATTGCATTTGGTTAGTTTTATTATAAACGGATATAACTCAGTGCATTGCATTTGGTTAGTTTTATTAAAAACGAATGTAACTCAGTGCATTGCATTTGGTTAGTTTTATTAAAAACGGGTGTAACTCAGTGCATTGCATTTGGTTAGTTTTATTAAAAACGGATGTAACTCAGTGCATTGCATTTGGTTAGTTTTATTAAAAACTGATACAACTCAGTGCATTGCATTTGGTTAGTTTTATTATAAACGGATATAACTCAGTGCATTGCATTTGGTTAGTTTTATTAAAAACGGATGTAACTCAGTGCATTGCATTTGGTTAGTTTTATTAAAAACTGATACAACTCAGTGCATTGCATTTGGTTAGTTATATTAAAAACTGATACAACTCAGTGCATTGCATTTGTTTAGTTTTATTATAAACGGATATAACTCAGTGCATTGCATTTGGTTAGTTTTATTATAAACGGATATAACTCAGTGCATTGCATTTGGTTAGTTTTATTAAAAACTGATACAACTCAGTGCATTGCATTTGGTTAGTTTTATTAAAAACGGATATAACTCAGTGCATTGCATTTGGTTAGTTTTATTATAAACGGATATAACTCAGTGCATTGCATTTGGTTAGTTATATTAAAAACTGATACAACTCAGTGCATTGCATTTGTTTAGTTTTATTATAAACGGATATAACTCAGTGCATTGCATTTGGTTAGTTTTATTATAAACGGATATAACTCAGTGCATTGCATTTGGTTAGTTTTATTATAAACGGATATAACTCAGTGCATTGCATTTGGTTAGTTTTATTAAAAACGAATGTAACTCAGTGCATTGCATTTGGTTAGTTTTATTAAAAACGGGTGTAACTCAGTGCATTGCATTTGGTTAGTTTTATTAAAAACGGATGTAACTCAGTGCATTGCATTTGGTTAGTTTTATTAAAAACTGATACAACTCAGTGCATTGCATTTGGTTAGTTTTATTATAAACGGATATAACTCAGTGCATTGCATTTGGTTAGTTTTATTAAAAACGGATGTAACTCAGTGCATTGCATTTGGTTAGTTTTATTAAAAACTGATACAACTCAGTGCATTGCATTTGGTTAGTTATATTAAAAACTGATACAACTCAGTGCATTGCATTTGTTTAGTTTTATTATAAACGGATATAACTCAGTGCATTGCATTTGGTTAGTTTTATTATAAACGGATATAACTCAGTGCATTGCATTTGGTTAGTTTTATTAAAAACGAATGTAACTCAGTGCATTGCATTTGGTTAGTTTTATTAAAAACGGGTGTAACTCAGTGCATTACATTTGGTTAGTTTTATTAAAAACGGATGTAACTCAGTGCATTGCATTTGGTTAGTTTTATTAAAAACGGATGTAACTCAGTGCATTGCATTTGGTTAGTTTTATTAAAAACTGATACAACTCAGTGCATTGCATTTGGTTAGTTTTATTATAAACGGATATAACTCAGTGCATTGCATTTGGTTAGTTTTATTAAAAACGGATGTAACTCAGTGCATTGCATTTGGTTAGTTTTATTAAAAACGGATGTAACTCAGTGCATTGCATTTGGTTAGTTTTATTAAAAACTGATACAACTCAGTGCATTGCATTTGGTTAGTTTTATTATAAACGGATATAACTCAGTGCATTGCATTTGGTTAGTTTTATTAAAAACGGATGTAACTCAGTGCATTGCATTTGGTTAGTTTTATTAAAAACTGATACAACTCAGTGCATTGCATTTGGTTAGTTATATTAAAAACTGATACAACTCAGTGCATTGCATTTGTTTAGTTTTATTATAAACGGATATAACTCAGTGCATTGCATTTGGTTAGTTTTATTATAAACGGATATAACTCAGTGCATTGCATTTGGTTAGTTTTATTATAAACGGATATAACTCAGTGCATTGCATTTGGTTAGTTTTATTAAAAACGAATGTAACTCAGTGCATTGCATTTGGTTAGTTTTATTAAAAACGGGTGTAACTCAGTGCATTGCATTTGGTTAGTTTTATTAAAAACGGATGTAACTCAGTGCATTGCATTTGGTTAGTTTTATTAAAAACGGATGTAACTCAGTGCATTGCATTTGGTTAGTTTTATTAAAAACTGATACAACTCAGTGCATTGCATTTGGTTAGTTTTATTAAAAACGGATATAGCTCAGTGCATTGCATTTGGTTAGTTTTATTATAAACGGATATAACTCAGTGCATTGCATTTGGTTAGTTTTATTATAAACGGATATAACTCAGTGCATTGCATTTGGTTAGTTTTATTAAAAACGAATGTAACTCAGTGCATTGCATTTGGTTAGTTTTATTAAAAACGGGTGTAACTCAGTGCATTGCATTTGGTTAGTTTTATTAAAAACGGATGTAACTCAGTGCATTGCATTTGGTTAGTTTTATTAAAAACGGATGTAACTCAGTGCATTGCATTTGGTTAGTTTTATTAAAAACTGATACAACTCAGTGCATTGCATTTGGTTAGTTTTATTAAAAACTGATACAACTCAGTGCATTGCATTTGGTTAGTTTTATTAAAAACGGATGTAACTCAGTGCGTTAC
The DNA here is from genome assembly GCA_037013455.1 of Ceratitis rosa. Taxonomy (NCBI): domain Eukaryota; kingdom Metazoa; phylum Arthropoda; class Insecta; order Diptera; family Tephritidae; genus Ceratitis; species Ceratitis rosa. The sequence continues at coordinate 105,240 of JAWMAG010000099.1, read as the reverse complement.
ATTTGGTTAGTTTTATTAAAAACTGATGTAACTCAGTGCATTGCATTTGGTTAGTTTTATTATAAACGGATATAACTCAGTGCATTGCATTTGGTTAGTTTTATTAAAAACGAATGTAACTCAGTGCATTGCATTTGGTTAGTTTTATTAAAAACGGGTGTAACTCAGTGCATTGCATTTGGTTAGTTTTATTAAAAACGGATGTAACTCAGTGCATTGCATTTGGTTAGTTTTATTAAAAACGGATGTAACTCAGTGCATTGCATTTGGTTAGTTTTATTAAAAACGGATGTAACTCAGTGCATTGCATTTGGTTAGTTTTATTAAAAACTGATACAACTCAGTGCATTGCATTTGGTTAGTTTTATTAAAAACGGATATAACTCAGTGCATTGCATTTGGTTAGTTTTATTATAAACGGATATAACTCAGTGCATTGCATTTGGTTAGTTTTATTATAAACGGATATAACTCAGTGCATTGCATTTGGTTAGTTTTATTAAAAACGAATGTAACTCAGTGCATTGCATTTGGTTAGTTTTATTAAAAACGGGTGTAACTCAGTGCATTGCATTTGGTTAGTTTTATTAAAAACGGATGTAACTCAGTGCATTGCATTTGGTTAGTTTTATTAAAAACGGATGTAACTCAGTGCATTGCATTTGGTTAGTTTTATTAAAAACTGATACAACTCAGTGCATTGCATTTGGTTAGTTTTATTAAAAACTGATACAACTCAGTGCATTGCATTTGGTTAGTTTTATTAAAAACGGATGTAACTCAGTGCGTTACATTTGGTTAGTTTTATTAAAAACTGATGTAACTCAGTGCATTGCATTTGGTTAGTTTTATTATAAACGGATATAACTCAGTGCATTGCATTTGGTTAGTTTTATTAAAAACTGATACAACTCAGTGCATTGCATTTGGTTAGTTTTATTATAAACGGATATAACTCAGTGCATTGCATTTGAATAGTTTTATTAAAAACGGATGTAACTCAGTGCATTGCATTTGGTTAGTTTTATTAAAAACTGATACAACTCAGTGCATTGCATTTGGTTAGTTATATTAAAAACTGATACAACTCAGTGCATTGCATTTGTTTAGTTTTATTATAAACGGATATAACTCAGTGCATTGCATTTGGTTAGTTTTATTATAAACGGATATAACTCAGTGCATTGCATTTGGTTAGTTTTATTAAAAACGAATGTAACTCAGTGCATTGCATTTGGTTAGTTTTATTAAAAACGGGTGTAACTCAGTGCATTGCATTTGGTTAGTTTTATTAAAAACGGATGTAACTCAGTGCATTGCATTTGGTTAGTTTTATTAAAAACGGATGTAACTCAGTGCATTGCATTTGGTTAGTTTTATTAAAAACTGATACAACTCAGTGCATTGCATTTGGTTAGTTTTATTATAAACGGATATAACTCAGTGCATTGCATTTGGTTAGTTTTATTAAAAACGGATGTAACTCAGTGCATTGCATTTGGTTAGTTTTATTAAAAACTGATACAACTCAGTGCATTGCATTTGGTTAGTTTTATTATAAACGGATATAACTCAGTGCATTGCATTTGGTTAGTTTTATTAAAAACGGATGTAACTCAGTGCATTGCATTTGGTTAGTTTTATTAAAAACGGATGTAACTCAGTGCATTGCATTTGGTTAGTTTTATTAAAAACTGATACAACTCAGTGCATTGCATTTGGTTAGTTATATTAAAAACTGATACAACTCAGTGCATTGCATTTGTTTAGTTTTATTATAAACGGATATAACTCAGTGCATTGCATTTGGTTAGTTTTATTATAAACGGATATAACTCAGTGCATTGCATTTGGTTAGTTTTATTAAAAACGGATGTAACTCAGTGCATTGCATTTGGTTAGTTTTATTAAAAACGGATGTAACTCAGTGCATTGCATTTGGTTAGTTTTATTAAAAACTGATACAACTCAGTGCATTGCATTTGGTTAGTTTTATTATAAACGGATATAACTCAGTGCATTGCATTTGGTTAGTTTTATTAAAAACGGATGTAACTCAGTGCATTGCATTTGGTTAGTTTTATTAAAAACTGATACAACTCAGTGCATTGCATTTGGTTAGTTATATTAAAAACTGATACAACTCAGTGCATTGCATTTGTTTAGTTTTATTATAAACGGATATAACTCAGTGCATTGCATTTGGTTAGTTTTATTATAAACGGATATAACTCAGTGCATTGCATTTGGTTAGTTTTATTATAAACGGATATAACTCAGTGCATTGCATTTGGTTAGTTTTATTAAAAACGAATGTAACTCAGTGCATTGCATTTGGTTAGTTTTATTAAAAACGGGTGTAACTCAGTGCATTGCATTTGGTTAGTTTTATTAAAAACGGATGTAACTCAGTGCATTGCATTTGGTTAGTTTTATTAAAAACGGATGTAACTCAGTGCATTGCATTTGGTTAGTTTTATTAAAAACTGATACAACTCAGTGCATTGCATTTGGTTAGTTTTATTAAAAACGGATATAGCTCAGTGCATTGCATTTGGTTAGTTTTATTATAAACGGATATAACTCAGTGCATTGCATTTGGTTAGTTTTATTATAAACGGATATAACTCAGTGCATTGCATTTGGTTAGTTTTATTAAAAACGAATGTAACTCAGTGCATTGCATTTGGTTAGTTTTATTAAAAACGGGTGTAACTCAGTGCATTGCATTTGGTTAGTTTTATTAAAAACGGATGTAACTCAGTGCATTGCATTTGGTTAGTTTTATTAAAAACGGATGTAACTCAGTGCATTGCATTTGGTTAGTTTTATTAAAAACTGATACAACTCAGTGCATTGCATTTGGTTAGTTTTATTAAAAACTGATACAACTCAGTGCATTGCATTTGGTTAGTTTTATTAAAAACGGATGTAACTCAGTGCGTTACATTTGGTTAGTTTTATTAAAAACTGATGTAACTCAGTGCATTGCATTTGGTTAGTTTTATTATAAACGGATATAACTCAGTGCATTGCATTTGGTTAGTTTTATTAAAAACGAATGTAACTCAGTGCATTGCATTTGGTTAGTTTTATTAAAAACGGGTGTAACTCAGTGCATTGCATTTGGTTAGTTTTATTAAAAACGGATGTAACTCAGTGCATTGCATTTGGTTAGTTTTATTAAAAACGGATGTAACTCAGTGCATTGCATTTGGTTAGTTTTATTAAAAACGGATGTAACTCAGTGCATTGCATTTGGTTAGTTTTATTAAAAACTGATACAACTCAGTGCATTGCATTTGGTTAGTTTTATTAAAAACGGATATAACTCAGTGCATTGCATTTGGTTAGTTTTATTATAAACGGATATAACTCAGTGCATTGCATTTGGTTAGTTTTATTATAAACGGATATAACTCAGTGCATTGCATTTGGTTAGTTTTATTAAAAACGAATGTAACTCAGTGCATTGCATTTGGTTAGTTTTATTAAAAACGGGTGTAACTCAGTGCATTGCATTTGGTTAGTTTTATTAAAAACGGATGTAACTCAGTGCATTGCATTTGGTTAGTTTTATTAAAAACGGATGTAACTCAGTGCATTGCATTTGGTTAGTTTTATTAAAAACTGATACAACTCAGTGCATTGCATTTGGTTAGTTTTATTAAAAACTGATACAACTCAGTGCATTGCATTTGGTTAGTTTTATTAAAAACGGATGTAACTCAGTGCGTTACATTTGGTTAGTTTTATTAAAAACTGATGTAACTCAGTGCATTGCATTTGGTTAGTTTTATTATAAACGGATATAACTCAGTGCATTGCATTTGGTTAGTTTTATTAAAAACTGATACAACTCAGTGCATTGCATTTGGTTAGTTTTATTATAAACGGATATAACTCAGTGCATTGCATTTGAATAGTTTTATTAAAAACGGATGTAACTCAGTGCATTGCATTTGGTTAGTTTTATTAAAAACTGATACAACTCAGTGCATTGCATTTGGTTAGTTATATTAAAAACTGATACAACTCAGTGCATTGCATTTGTTTAGTTTTATTATAAACGGATATAACTCAGTGCATTGCATTTGGTTAGTTTTATTATAAACGGATATAACTCAGTGCATTGCATTTGGTTAGTTTTATTAAAAACGAATGTAACTCAGTGCATTGCATTTGGTTAGTTTTATTAAAAACGGGTGTAACTCAGTGCATTGCATTTGGTTAGTTTTATTAAAAACGGATGTAACTCAGTGCATTGCATTTGGTTAGTTTTATTAAAAACGGATGTAACTCAGTGCATTGCATTTGGTTAGTTTTATTAAAAACTGATACAACTCAGTGCATTGCATTTGGTTAGTTTTATTATAAACGGATATAACTCAGTGCATTGCATTTGGTTAGTTTTATTAAAAACGGATGTAACTTAGTGCATTGCATTTGGTTAGTTTTATTAAAAACGGATGTAACTCAGTGCATTGCATTTGGTTAGTTTTATTAAAAACTGATACAACTCAGTGCATTGCATTTGGTTAGTTTTATTATAAACGGATATAACTCAGTGCATTGCATTTGGTTAGTTTTATTAAAAACGGATGTAACTCAGTGCATTGCATTTGGTTAGTTTTATTAAAAACTGATACAACTCAGTGCATTGCATTTGGTTAGTTATATTAAAAACTGATACAACTCAGTGCATTGCATTTGTTTAGTTTTATTATAAACGGATATAACTCAGTGCATTGCATTTGGTTAGTTTTATTAAAAACGAATGTAACTCAGTGCATTGCATTTGGTTAGTTTTATTAAAAACGGGTGTAACTCAGTGCATTGCATTTGGTTAGTTTTATTAAAAACGGATGTAACTCAGTGCATTGCATTTGGTTAGTTTTATTAAAAACGGATGTAACTCAGTGCATTGCATTTGGTTAGTTTTATTAAAAACTGATACAACTCAGTGCATTGCATTTGGTTAGTTTTATTAAAAACTGATACAACTCAGTGCATTGCATTTGGTTAGTTTTATTAAAAACGGATGTAACTCAGTGCGTTACATTTGGTTAGTTTTATTAAAAACTGATGTAACTCAGTGCATTGCATTTGGTTAGTTTTATTATAAACGGATATAACTCAGTGCATTGCATTTGGTTAGTTTTATTAAAAACGAATGTAACTCAGTGCATTGCATTTGGTTAGTTTTATTAAAAACGGGTGTAACTCAGTGCATTGCATTTGGTTAGTTTTATTAAAAACGGATGTAACTCAGTGCATTGCATTTGGTTAGTTTTATTAAAAACGGATGTAACTCAGTGCATTGCATTTGGTTAGTTTTATTAAAAACGGATGTAACTCAGTGCATTGCATTTGGTTAGTTTTATTAAAAACTGATACAACTCAGTGCATTGCATTTGGTTAGTTTTATTAAAAACGGATATAACTCAGTGCATTGCATTTGGTTAGTTTTATTATAAACGGATATAACTCAGTGCATTGCATTTGGTCAGTTTTATTATAAACGGATATAACTCAGTGCATTGCATTTGGTTAGTTTTATTAAAAACGAATGTAACTCAGTGCATTGCATTTGGTTAGTTTTATTAAAAACGGGTGTAACTCAGTGCATTGCATTTGGTTAGTTTTATTAAAAACGGATGTAACTCAGTGCATTGCATTTGGTTAGTTTTATTAAAAACGGATGTAACTCAGTGCATTGCATTTGGTTAGTTTTATTAAAAACTGATACAACTCAGTGCATTGCATTTGGTTAGTTTTATTAAAAACTGATACAACTCAGTGCATTGCATTTGGTTAGTTTTATTAAAAACGGATGTAACTCAGTGCGTTACATTTGGTTAGTTTTATTAAAAACTGATGTAACTCAGTGCATTGCATTTGGTTAGTTTTATTATAAACGGATATAACTCAGTGCATTGCATTTGGTTAGTTTTATTAAAAACTGATACAACTCAGTGCATTGCATTTGGTTAGTTTTATTATAAACGGATATAACTCAGTGCATTGCATTTGGTTAGTTTTATTAAAAACGGATGTAACTCAGTGCATTGCATTTGGTTAGTTTTATTAAAAACTGATACAACTCAGTGCATTGCATTTGGTTAGTTATATTAAAAACTGATACAACTCAGTGCATTGCATTTGTTTAGTTTTATTATAAACGGATATAACTCAGTGCATTGCATTTGGTTAGTTTTATTATAAACGGATATAACTCAGTGCATTGCATTTGGTTAGTTTTATTAAAAACGAATGTAACTCAGTGCATTGCATTTGGTTAGTTTTATTAAAAACGGGTGTAACTCAGTGCATTGCATTTGGTTAGTTTTATTAAAAACGGATGTAACTCAGTGCATTGCATTTGGTTAGTTTTATTAAAAACGGATGTAACTCAGTGCATTGCATTTGGTTAGTTTTATTAAAAACTGATACAACTCAGTGCATTGCATTTGGTTAGTTTTATTATAAACGGATATAACTCAGTGCATTGCATTTGGTTAGTTTTATTAAAAACGGATGTAACTCAGTGCATTGCATTTGGTTAGTTTTATTAAAAACGGATGTAACTCAGTGCATTGCATTTGGTTAGTTTTATTAAAAACTGATACAACTCAGTGCATTGCATTTGGTTAGTTTTATTATAAACGGATATAACTCAGTGCATTGCATTTGGTTAGTTTTATTAAAAACGGATGTAACTCAGTGCATTGCATTTGGTTAGTTTTATTAAAAACTGATACAACTCAGTGCATTGCATTTGGTTAGTTATATTAAAAACTGATACAACTCAGTGCATTGCATTTGTTTAGTTTTATTATAAACGGATATAACTCAGTGCATTGCATTTGGTTAGTTTTATTATAAACGGATATAACTCAGTGCATTGCATTTGGTTAGTTTTATTATAAACGGATATAACTCAGTGCATTGCATTTGGTTAGTTTTATTAAAAACGGGTGTAACTCAGTGCATTGCATTTGGTTAGTTTTATTAAAAACGGATGTAACTCAGTGCATTGCATTTGGTTAGTTTTATTAAAAACGAATGTAACTCAGTGCATTGCATTTGGTTAGTTTTATTAAAAACGGGTGTAACTCAGTGCATTGCATTTGGTTAGTTTTATTAAAAACGGATGTAACTCAGGGCATTGCATTTGGTTAGTTTTATTAAAAACGGATGTAACTCAGTGCATTGCATTTGGTTAGTTTTATTAAAAACTGACACAACTCAGTGCATTGCATTTGGTTAGTTTTATTAAAAACTGATACAACTCAGTGCATTGCATTTGGTTAGTTTTATTAAAAACGGATGTAACTCAGTGCGTTACATTTGGTTAGTTTTATTAAAAACTGATGTAACTCAGTGCATTGCATTTGGTTAGTTTTATTATAAACGGATATAACTCAGTGCATTGCATTTGGTTAGTTTTATTAAAAACGAATGTAACTCAGTGCATTGCATTTGGTTAGTTTTATTAAAAACGGGTGTAACTCAGTGCATTGCATTTGGTTAGTTTTATTAAAAACGGATGTAACTCAGTGCATTGCATTTGGTTAGTTTTATTAAAAACGGATGTAACTCAGTGCATTGCATTTGGTTAGTTTTATTAAAAACGGATGTAACTCAGTGCATTGCATTTGGTTAGTTTTATTAAAAACTGATACAACTCAGTGCATTGCATTTGGTTAGTTTTATTAAAAACGGATATAACTCAGTGCATTGCATTTGGTTAGTTTTATTATAAACGGATATAACTCAGTGCATTGCATTTGGTTAGTTTTATTATAAACGGATATAACTCAGTGCATTGCATTTGGTTAGTTTTATTAAAAACGAATGTAACTCAGTGCATTGCATTTGGTTAGTTTTATTAAAAACGGGTGTAACTCAGTGCATTGCATTTGGTTAGTTTTATTAAAAACGGATGTAACTCAGTGCATTGCATTTGGTTAGTTTTATTAAAAACGGATGTAACTCAGTGCATTGCATTTGGTTAGTTTTATTAAAAACTGATACAACTCAGTGCATTGCATTTGGTTAGTTTTATTAAAAACTGATACAACTCAGTGCATTGCATTTGGTTAGTTTTATTAAAAACGGATGTAACTCAGTGCGTTACATTTGGTTAGTTTTATTAAAAACTGATGTAACTCAGTGCATTGCATTTGGTTAGTTTTATTATAAACGGATATAACTCAGTGCATTGCATTTGGTTAGTTTTATTAAAAACTGATACAACTCAGTGCATTGCATTTGGTTAGTTTTATTATAAACGGATATAACTCAGTGCATTGCATTTGGTTAGTTTTATTAAAAACGGATGTAACTCAGTGCATTGCATTTGGTTAGTTTCATTAAAAACTGATACAACTCAGTGCATTGCATTTGGTTAGTTATATTAAAAACTGATACAACTCAGTGCATTGAATTTGTTTAGTTTTATTATAAACGGATATAACTCAGTGCATTGCATTTGGTTAGTTTTATTATAAACGGATATAACTCAGTGCATTGCATTTGGTTAGTTTTATTAAAAACGAATGTAACTCAGTGCATTGCATTTGGTTAGTTTTATTAAAAACGGGTGTAACTCAGTGCATTGCATTTGGTTAGTTTTATTAAAAACGGATGTAACTCAGTGCATTGCATTTGGTTAGTTTTATTAAAAACTGATACAACTCAGTGCATTGCATTTGGTTAGTTTTATTATAAACGGATATAACTCAGTGCATTGCATTTGGTTAGTTTTATTAAAAACGGATGTAACTCAGTGCATTGCATTTGGTTAGTTTTATTAAAAACTGATACAACTCAGTGCATTGCATTTGGTTAGTTATATTAAAAACTGATACAACTCAGTGCATTGCATTTGTTTAGTTATATTAAAAACTGATACAACTCAGTGCATTGCATTTGTTTAGTTTTATTATAAACGGATATAACTCAGTGCATTGCATTTGGTTAGTTTTATTATAAACGGATATAACTCAGTGCATTGCATTTGGTTAGTTTTATTATAAACGGATATAACTCAGTGCATTGCATTTGGTTAGTTTTATTAAAAACGAATGTAACTCAGTGCATTGCATTTGGTTAGTTTTATTAAAAACGGGTGTAACTCAGTGCATTGCATTTGGTTAGTTTTATTAAAAACGGATGTAACTCAGTGCATTGCATTTGGTTAGTTTTATTAAAAACGGATGTAACTCAGTGCATTGCATTTGGTTAGTTTTATTAAAAACTGATACAACTCAGTGCATTGCATTTGGTTAGTTTTATTAAAAACGGATATAGCTCAGTGCATTGCATTTGGTTAGTTTTATTATAAACGGATATAACTCAGTGCATTGCATTTGGTTAGTTTTATTATAAACGGATATAACTCAGTGCATTGCATTTGGTTAGTTTTATTAAAAACGAATGTAACTCAGTGCATTGCATTTGGTTAGTTTTATTAAAAACGGGTGTAACTCAGTGCATTGCATTTGGTTAGTTTTATTAAAAACGGATGTAACTCAGTGCATTGCATTTGGTTAGTTTTATTAAAAACGGATGTAACTCAGTGCATTGCATTTGGTTAGTTTTATTAAAAACTGATACAACTCAGTGCATTGCATTTGGTTAGTTTTATTAAAAACTGATACAACTCAGTGCATTGCATTTGGTTAGTTTTATTAAAAACGGATGTAACTCAGTGCGTTACATTTGGTTAGTTTTATTAAAAACTGATGTAACTCAGTGCATTGCATTTGGTTAGTTTTATTATAAACGGATATAACTCAGTGCATTGCATTTGGTTAGTTTTATTAAAAACGAATGTAACTCAGTGCATTGCATTTGGTTAGTTTTATTAAAAACGGGTGTAACTCAGTGCATTGCATTTGGTTAGTTTTATTAAAAACGGATGTAACTCAGTGCATTGCATTTGGTTAGTTTTATTAAAAACGGATGTAACTCAGTGCATTGCATTTGGTTAGTTTTATTAAAAACGGATGTAACTCAGTGCATTGCATTTGGTTAGTTTTATTAAAAACTGATACAACTCAGTGCATTGCATTTGGTTAGTTTTATTAAAAACGGATATAACTCAGTGCATTGCATTTGGTTAGTTTTATTATAAACGGATATAACTCAGTGCATTGCATTTGGTTAGTTTTATTATAAACGGATATAACTCAGTGCATTGCATTTGGTTAGTTTTATTAAAAACGAATGTAACTCAGTGCATTGCATTTGGTTAGTTTTATTAAAAACGGGTGTAACTCAGTGCATTGCATTTGGTTAGTTTTATTAAAAACGGATGTAACTCAGTGCATTGCATTTGGTTAGTTTTATTAAAAACGGATGTAACTCAGTGCATTGCATTTGGTTAGTTTTATTAAAAACTGATACAACTCAGTGCATTGCATTTGGTTAGTTTTATTAAAAACTGATACAACTCAGTGCATTGCATTTGGTTAGTTTTATTAAAAACGGATGTAACTCAGTGCGTTACATTTGGTTAGTTTTATTAAAAACTGATGTAACTCAGTGCATTGCATTTGGTTAGTTTTATTATAAACGGATATAACTCAGTGCATTGCATTTGGTTAGTTTTATTAAAAACTGATACAACTCAGTGCATTGCATTTGGTTAGTTTTATTATAAACGGATATAACTCAGTGCATTGCATTTGAATAGTTTTATTAAAAACGGATGTAACTCAGTGCATTGCATTTGGTTAGTTTTATTAAAAACTGATACAACTCAGTGCATTGCATTTGGTTAGTTATATTAAAAACTGATACAACTCAGTGCATTGCATTTGTTTAGTTTTATTATAAACGGATATAACTCAGTGCATTGCATTTGGTTAGTTTTATTATAAACGGATATAACTCAGTGCATTGCATTTGGTTAGTTTTATTAAAAACGAATGTAACTCAGTGCATTGCATTTGGTTAGTTTTATTAAAAACGGGTGTAACTCAGTGCATTGCATTTGGTTAGTTTTATTAAAAACGGATGTAACTCAGTGCATTGCATTTGGTTAGTTTTATTAAAAACGGATGTAACTCAGTGCATTGCATTTGGTTAGTTTTATTAAAAACTGATACAACTCAGTGCATTGCATTTGGTTAGTTTTATTATAAACGGATATAACTCAGTGCATTGCATTTGGTTAGTTTTATTAAAAACGGATGTAACTCAGTGCATTGCATTTGGTTAGTTTTATTAAAAACGGATGTAACTCAGTGCATTGCATTTGGTTAGTTTTATTAAAAACTGATACAACTCAGTGCATTGCATTTGGTTAGTTTTATTATAAACGGATATAACTCAGTGCATTGCATTTGGTTAGTTTTATTAAAAACGGATGTAACTCAGTGCATTGCATTTGGTTAGTTTTATTAAAAACTGATACAACTCAGTGCATTGCATTTGGTTAGTTATATTAAAAACTGATACAACTCAGTGCATTGCATTTGTTTAGTTTTATTATAAACGGATATAACTCAGTGCATTGCATTTGGTTAGTTTTATTAAAAACGAATGTAACTCAGTGCATTGCATTTGGTTAGTTTTATTAAAAACGGGTGTAACTCAGTGCATTGCATTTGGTTAGTTTTATTAAAAACGGATGTAACTCAGTGCATTGCATTTGGTTAGTTTTATTAAAAACGGATGTAACTCAGTGCATTGCATTTGGTTAGTTTTATTAAAAACTGATACAACTCAGTGCATTGCATTTGGTTAGTTTTATTAAAAACTGATACAACTCAGTGCATTGCATTTGGTTAGTTTTATTAAAAACGGATGTAACTCAGTGCGTTACATTTGGTTAGTTTTATTAAAAACTGATGTAACTCAGTGCATTGCATTTGGTTAGTTTTATTATAAACGGATATAACTCAGTGCATTGCATTTGGTTAGTTTTATTAAAAACGAATGTAACTCAGTGCATTGCATTTGGTTAGTTTTATTAAAAACGGGTGTAACTCAGTGCATTGCATTTGGTTAGTTTTATTAAAAACGGATGTAACTCAGTGCATTGCATTTGGTTAGTTTTATTAAAAACGGATGTAACTCAGTGCATTGCATTTGGTTAGTTTTATTAAAAACGGATGTAACTCAGTGCATTGCATTTGGTTAGTTTTATTAAAAACTGATACAACTCAGTGCATTGCATTTGGTTAGTTTTATTAAAAACGGATATAACTCAGTGCATTGCATTTGGTTAGTTTTATTATAAACGGATATAACTCAGTGCATTGCATTTGGTCAGTTTTATTATAAACGGATATAACTCAGTGCATTGCATTTGGTTAGTTTTATTAAAAACGAATGTAACTCAGTGCATTGCATTTGGTTAGTTTTATTAAAAACGGGTGTAACTCAGTGCATTGCATTTGGTTAGTTTTATTAAAAACGGATGTAACTCAGTGCATTGCATTTGGTTAGTTTTATTAAAAACGGATGTAACTCAGTGCATTGCATTTGGTTAGTTTTATTAAAAACTGATACAACTCAGTGCATTGCATTTGGTTAGTTTTATTAAAAACTGATACAACTCAGTGCATTGCATTTGGTTAGTTTTATTAAAAACGGATGTAACTCAGTGCGTTACATTTGGTTAGTTTTATTAAAAACTGATGTAACTCAGTGCATTGCATTTGGTTAGTTTTATTATAAACGGATATAACTCAGTGCATTGCATTTGGTTAGTTTTATTAAAAACTGATACAACTCAGTGCATTGCATTTGGTTAGTTTTATTATAAACGGATATAACTCAGTGCATTGCATTTGGTTAGTTTTATTAAAAACGGATGTAACTCAGTGCATTGCATTTGGTTAGTTTTATTAAAAACTGATACAACTCAGTGCATTGCATTTGGTTAGTTATATTAAAAACTGATACAACTCAGTGCATTGCATTTGTTTAGTTTTATTATAAACGGATATAACTCAGTGCATTGCATTTGGTTAGTTTTATTATAAACGGATATAACTCAGTGCATTGCATTTGGTTAGTTTTATTAAAAACGAATGTAACTCAGTGCATTGCATTTGGTTAGTTTTATTAAAAACGGGTGTAACTCAGTGCATTGCATTTGGTTAGTTTTATTAAAAACGGATGTAACTCAGTGCATTGCATTTGGTTAGTTTTATTAAAAACGGATGTAACTCAGTGCATTGCATTTGGTTAGTTTTATTAAAAACTGATACAACTCAGTGCATTGCATTTGGTTAGTTTTATTATAAACGGATATAACTCAGTGCATTGCATTTGGTTAGTTTTATTAAAAACGGATGTAACTCAGTGCATTGCATTTGGTTAGTTTTATTAAAAACGGATGTAACTCAGTGCATTGCATTTGGTTAGTTTTATTAAAAACTGATACAACTCAGTGCATTGCATTTGGTTAGTTTTATTATAAACGGATATAACTCAGTGCATTGCATTTGGTTAGTTTTATTAAAAACGGATGTAACTCAGTGCATTGCATTTGGTTAGTTTTATTAAAAACTGATACAACTCAGTGCATTGCATTTGGTTAGTTATATTAAAAACTGATACAACTCAGTGCATTGCATTTGTTTAGTTTTATTATAAACGGATATAACTCAGTGCATTGCATTTGGTTAGTTTTATTATAAACGGATATAACTCAGTGCATTGCATTTGGTTAGTTTTATTATAAACGGATATAACTCAGTGCATTGCATTTGGTTAGTTTTATTAAAAACGGGTGTAACTCAGTGCATTGCATTTGGTTAGTTTTATTAAAAACGGATGTAACTCAGTGCATTGCATTTGGTTAGTTTTATTAAAAACGAATGTAACTCAGTGCATTGCATTTGGTTAGTTTTATTAAAAACGGGTGTAACTCAGTGCATTGCATTTGGTTAGTTTTATTAAAAACGGATGTAACTCAGTGCATTGCATTTGGTTAGTTTTATTAAAAACGGATGTAACTCAGTGCATTGCATTTGGTTAGTTTTATTAAAAACTGACACAACTCAGTGCATTGCATTTGGTTAGTTTTATTAAAAACTGATACAACTCAGTGCATTGCATTTGGTTAGTTTTATTAAAAACGGATGTAACTCAGTGCGTTACATTTGGTTAGTTTTATTAAAAACTGATGTAACTCAGTGCATTGCATTTGGTTAGTTTTATTATAAACGGATATAACTCAGTGCATTGCATTTGGTTAGTTTTATTAAAAACGAATGTAACTCAGTGCATTGCATTTGGTTAGTTTTATTAAAAACGGGTGTAACTCAGTGCATTGCATTTGGTTAGTTTTATTAAAAACGGATGTAACTCAGTGCATTGCATTTGGTTAGTTTTATTAAAAACGGATGTAACTCAGTGCATTGCATTTGGTTAGTTTTATTAAAAACGGATGTAACTCAGTGCATTGCATTTGGTTAGTTTTATTAAAAACTGATACAACTCAGTGCATTGCATTTGGTTAGTTTTATTAAAAACGGATATAACTCAGTGCATTGCATTTGGTTAGTTTTATTATAAACGGATATAACTCAGTGCATTGCATTTGGTTAGTTTTATTATAAACGGATATAACTCAGTGCATTGCATTTGGTTAGTTTTATTAAAAACGAATGTAACTCAGTGCATTGCATTTGGTTAGTTTTATTAAAAACGGGTGTAACTCAGTGCATTGCATTTGGTTAGTTTTATTAAAAACGGATGTAACTCAGTGCATTGCATTTGGTTAGTTTTATTAAAAACGGATGTAACTCAGTGCATTGCATTTGGTTAGTTTTATTAAAAACTGATACAACTCAGTGCATTGCATTTGGTTAGTTTTATTAAAAACTGATACAACTCAGTGCATTGCATTTGGTTAGTTTTATTAAAAACGGATGTAACTCAGTGCGTTACATTTGGTTAGTTTTATTAAAAACTGATGTAACTCAGTGCATTGCATTTGGTTAGTTTTATTATAAACGGATATAACTCAGTGCATTGCATTTGGTTAGTTTTATTAAAAACTGATACAACTCAGTGCATTGCATTTGGTTAGTTTTATTATAAACGGATATAACTCAGTGCATTGCATTTGGTTAGTTTTATTAAAAACGGATGTAACTCAGTGCATTGCATTTGGTTAGTTTTATTAAAAACTGATACAACTCAGTGC
Organism: Ceratitis rosa; assembly: GCA_037013455.1. NCBI lineage: Eukaryota > Metazoa > Arthropoda > Insecta > Diptera > Tephritidae > Ceratitis > Ceratitis rosa. The sequence continues at coordinate 90,065 of JAWMAG010000099.1, read as the reverse complement.
ATTGCATTTGGTTAGTTATATTAAAAACTGATACAACTCAGTGCATTGCATTTGTTTAGTTTTATTATAAACGGATATAACTCAGTGCATTGCATTTGGTTAGTTTTATTATAAACGGATATAACTCAGTGCATTGCATTTGGTTAGTTTTATTAAAAACGAATGTAACTCAGTGCATTGCATTTGGTTAGTTTTATTAAAAACGGGTGTAACTCAGTGCATTGCATTTGGTTAGTTTTATTAAAAACGGATGTAACTCAGTGCATTGCATTTGGTTAGTTTTATTAAAAACGGATGTAACTCAGTGCATTGCATTTGGTTAGTTTTATTAAAAACTGATACAACTCAGTGCATTGCATTTGGTTAGTTTTATTATAAACGGATATAACTCAGTGCATTGCATTTGGTTAGTTTTATTAAAAACGGATGTAACTCAGTGCATTGCATTTGGTTAGTTTTATTAAAAACGGATGTAACTCAGTGCATTGCATTTGGTTAGTTTTATTAAAAACTGATACAACTCAGTGCATTGCATTTGGTTAGTTTTATTATAAACGGATATAACTCAGTGCATTGCATTTGGTTAGTTTTATTAAAAACGGATGTAACTCAGTGCATTGCATTTGGTTAGTTTTATTAAAAACTGATACAACTCAGTGCATTGCATTTGGTTAGTTATATTAAAAACTGATACAACTCAGTGCATTGCATTTGTTTAGTTTTATTATAAACGGATATAACTCAGTGCATTGCATTTGGTTAGTTTTATTAAAAACGGGTGTAACTCAGTGCATTGCATTTGGTTAGTTTTATTAAAAACGGATGTAACTCAGTGCATTGCATTTGGTTAGTTTTATTAAAAACGGATGTAACTCAGTGCATTGCATTTGGTTAGTTTTATTAAAAACTGATACAACTCAGTGCATTGCATTTGGTTAGTTTTATTATAAACGGATATAACTCAGTGCATTGCATTTGGTTAGTTTTATTAAAAACGGATGTAACTCAGTGCATTGCATTTGGTTAGTTTTATTAAAAACGGATGTAACTCAGTGCATTGCATTTGGTTAGTTTTATTAAAAACTGATACAACTCAGTGCATTGCATTTGGTTAGTTTTATTATAAACGGATATAACCCAGTGCATTGCATTTGGTTAGTTTTATTAAAAACGGATGTAACTCAGTGCATTGCATTTGGTTAGTTTTATTAAAAACTGATACAACTCAGTGCATTGCATTTGGTTAGTTATATTAAAAACTGATACAACTCAGTGCATTGCATTTGTTTAGTTTTATTATAAACGGATATAACTCAGTGCATTGCATTTGGTTAGTTTTATTATAAACGGATATAACTCAGTGCATTGCATTTGGTTAGTTTTATTATAAACGGATATAACTCAGTGCATTGCATTTGGTTAGTTTTATTAAAAACGAATGTAACTCAGTGCATTGCATTTGGTTAGTTTTATTAAAAACGGGTGTAACTCAGTGCATTGCATTTGGTTAGTTTTATTAAAAACGGATGTAACTCAGTGCATTGCATTTGGTTAGTTTTATTAAAAACGGATGTAACTCAGTGCATTGCATTTGGTTAGTTTTATTAAAAACTGATACAACTCAGTGCATTGCATTTGGTTAGTTTTATTAAAAACGGATATAGCTCAGTGCATTGCATTTGGTTAGTTTTATTATAAACGGATATAACTCAGTGCATTGCATTTGGTTAGTTTTATTAAAAACGAATGTAACTCAGTGCATTGCATTTGGTTAGTTTTATTAAAAACGAATGTAACTCAGTGCATTGCATTTGGTTAGTTTTATTAAAAACGGGTGTAACTCAGTGCATTGCATTTGGTTAGTTTTATTAAAAACGGATGTAACTCAGTGCATTGCATTTGGTTAGTTTTATTAAAAACGGATGTAACTCAGTGCATTGCATTTGGTTAGTTTTATTAAAAACTGATACAACTCAGTGCATTGCATTTGGTTAGTTTTATTAAAAACTGATACAACTCAGTGCATTGCATTTGGTTAGTTTTATTAAAAACGGATGTAACTCAGTGCGTTACATTTGGTTAGTTTTATTAAAAACTGATGTAACTCAGTGCATTGCATTTGGTTAGTTTTATTATAAACGGATATAACTCAATGCATTGCATTTGGTTAGTTTTATTAAAAACGAATGTAACTCAGTGCATTGCATTTGGTTAGTTTTATTAAAAACGGGTGTAACTCAGTGCATTGCATTTGGTTAGTTTTATTAAAAACGGATGTAACTCAGTGCATTGCATTTGGTTAGTTTTATTAAAAACGGATGTAACTCAGTGCATTGCATTTGGTTAGTTTTATTAAAAACGGATGTAACTCAGTGCATTGCATTTGGTTAGTTTTATTAAAAACTGATACAACTCAGTGCATTGCATTTGGTTAGTTTTATTAAAAACGGATATAACTCAGTGCATTGCATTTGGTTAGTTTTATTATAAACGGATATAACTCAGTGCATTGCATTTGGTTAGTTTTATTATAAACGGATATAACTCAGTGCATTGCATTTGGTTAGTTTTATTAAAAACGAATGTAACTCAGTGCATTGCATTTGGTTAGTTTTATTAAAAACGGGTGTAACTCAGTGCATTGCATTTGGTTAGTTTTATTAAAAACGGATGTAACTCAGTGCATTGCATTTGGTTAGTTTTATTAAAAACGGATGTAACTCAGTGCATTGCATTTGGTTAGTTTTATTAAAAACTGATACAACTCAGTGCATTGCATTTGGTTAGTTTTATTAAAAACTGATACAACTCAGTGCATTGCATTTGGTTAGTTTTATTAAAAACGGATGTAACTCAGTGCGTTACATTTGGTTAGTTTTATTAAAAACTGATGTAACTCAGTGCATTGCATTTGGTTAGTTTTATTATAAACGGATATAACTCAGTGCATTGCATTTGGTTAGTTTTATTAAAAACTGATACAACTCAGTGCATTGCATTTGGTTAGTTTTATTATAAACGGATATAACTCAGTGCATTGCATTTGGTTAGTTTTATTAAAAACGGATGTAACTCAGTGCATTGCATTTGGTTAGTTTTATTAAAAACTGATACAACTCAGTGCATTGCATTTGGTTAGTTATATTAAAAACTGATACAACTCAGTGCATTGCATTTGTTTAGTTTTATTATAAACGGATATAACTCAGTGCATTGCATTTGGTTAGTTTTATTATAAACGGATATAACTCAGTGCATTGCATTTGGTTAGTTTTATTAAAAACGAATGTAACTCAGTGCATTGCATTTGGTTAGTTTTATTAAAAACGGGTGTAACTCAGTGCATTGCATTTGGTTAGTTTTATTAAAAACGGATGTAACTCAGTGCATTGCATTTGGTTAGTTTTATTAAAAACGGATGTAACTCAGTGCATTGCATTTGGTTAGTTTTATTAAAAACTGATACAACTCAGTGCATTGCATTTGGTTAGTTTTATTATAAACGGATATAACTCAGTGCATTGCATTTGGTTAGTTTTATTAAAAACGGATGTAACTCAGTGCATTGCATTTGGTTAGTTTTATTAAAAACGGATGTAACTCAGTGCATTGCATTTGGTTAGTTTTATTAAAAACTGATACAACTCAGTGCATTGCATTTGGTTAGTTTTATTATAAACGGATATAACTCAGTGCATTGCATTTGGTTAGTTTTATTAAAAACGGATGTAACTCAGTGCATTGCATTTGGTTAGTTTTATTAAAAACTGATACAACTCAGTGCATTGCATTTGGTTAGTTATATTAAAAACTGATACAACTCAGTGCATTGCATTTGTTTAGTTTTAATATAAACGGATATAACTCAGTGCATTGCATTTGGTTAGTTTTATTATAAACGGATATAACTCAGTGCATTGCATTTGGTTAGTTTTATTATAAACGGATATAACTCAGTGCATTGCATTTGGTTAGTTTTATTAAAAACGAATGTAACTCAGTGCATTGCATTTGGTTAGTTTTATTAAAAACGGGTGTAACTCAGTGCATTGCATTTGGTTAGTTTTATTAAAAACGGATGTAACTCAGTGCATTGCATTTGGTTAGTTTTATTAAAAACGGATGTAACTCAGTGCATTGCATTTGGTTAGTTTTATTAAAAACTGATACAACTCAGTGCATTGCATTTGGTTAGTTTTATTAAAAACGGATATAGCTCAGTGCATTGCATTTGGTTAGTTTTATTATAAACGGATATAACTCAGTGCATTGCATTTGGTTAGTTTTATTATAAACGGATATAACTCAGTGCATTGCATTTGGTTAGTTTTATTAAAAACGAATGTAACTCAGTGCATTGCATTTGGTTAGTTTTATTAAAAACGGGTGTAACTCAGTGCATTGCATTTGGTTAGTTTTATTAAAAACTGATACAACTCAGTGCATTGCATTTGGTTAGTTTTATTATAAACGGATATAACTCAGTGCATTGCATTTGGTTAGTTTTATTAAAAACGGATGTAACTTAGTGCATTGCATTTGGTTAGTTTTATTAAAAACTGATACAACTCAGTGCATTGCATTTGGTTAGTTATATTAAAAACTGATACAACTCAGTGCATTGCATTTGGTTAGTTTTATTATAAACGGATATAACTCAGTGCATTGCATTTGGTTAGTTTTATTAAAAACTGATACAACTCAGTGCATTGCATTTGGTAAGTTTTATTAAAAACTGATACAACTCAGTGCATTGCATTTGGTTAGTTATATTAAAAACTGATACAACTCAGTGCATTGCATTTGTTTAGTTTTATTAAAAACGGATATAACTCAGTGCATAGCATTTGGTAAGTTTTATTAAAAACTGATACAACTCAGTGCATTGCATTTGGTTAGTTTTATTATAAACGGATATAACTCAGTGCATTGCATTTGGTTAGTTTTATTAAAAACGGATATAACTCAGTGCATTGCATTTGGTAAGTTTTATTAAAAACGGATGTAACTCAGTGCATTGCATTTGGTTAGTTTTATTAAAAACTGATACAACTCAGTGCATTGCATTTGGTTAGTTTTATTAAAAACGGATGTAACTCAGTGCATTGCATTTGGTTAGCTTTATTAAAAACGGATATAACTCAGTGCATTGCATTTGGTTAGTTTTATTAAAAACGGATGTAACTCAGTGCATTGCATTTGGTTAGTTTTATTAAAAACTGATACAACTCAGTGCATTGCATTTGGTTAGTTTTATTAAAAACTGATACAACTCAGTGCATTGCATTTGGTTAGTTTTATTAAAAACGGATATAACTCAGTGCATTGCATTTGGAAAGTTTTATTAAAAACTGATACAACTCAGTGCATTGCATTTGGTTAGTTTTATTATAAACGGATATAACTCAGTGCATTGCATTTGGTAAGTTTTATTAAAAACTGATACAACTCAGTGCATTGCATTTGGTTAGTTTTATTAAAAACGGATGTAACTCAGTGCATTGCATTTGGTAAGTTTTATTAAAATCTGATACAACTCAGTGCATTGCATTTGGTTAGTTTTATTATAAACGGATATAACTCAGTGCATTGCATTTGGTAAGTTTTATTAAAAACTGATACAACTCAGTGCATTGCATTTGGTTAGTTTTATTAAAAACGGATGTAACTCAGTGCATTGCATTTGGTAAGTTTTATTAAAAACTGATACAACTCAGTGCATTGCATTTGGTTAGTTTTATTAAAAACAGATATAACTCAGTGCATTGCATTTGGTAAGTTTTATTAAAAACTGATCCAACTCAGTGCATTGCATTTGGTTAGTTTTATTAAAAACGGATGTAACTCAGTGCATTGCATTTGGTAAGTTTTATTAAAAACTGATACAACTCAGTGCATTGCATTTGGTTAGTTTTATTAAAAACGGATGTAACTCAGTGCATTGCATTTGGTAAGTTTTATTAAAAACTGATACAACTCAGTGCATTGCATTTGGTTAGTTTTATTAAAAACGGATATAACTCAGTGCATTGCATTTGGTAAGTTTTATTAAAAACTGATACAACTCAGTGCATTGCATTTGGTTAGTTTTATTATAAACGGATATAACTCAGTGCATTGCATTTGGTAAGTTTTATTAAAAACTGATACAACTCAGTGCATTGCATTTGGTTAGATTTTTTAAAAACGGATGTAACTCAGTGCATTGCATTTGGTAAGTTTTATTAAAAACTGATACAACTCAGTGCATTGCATTTGGTTAGTTTTATTAACAACGGATGTAACTCAATGCATTACATTTGGTTAGTTTTATTAAAAACTGATACAACTCAGTGCATTGCATTTGGTTAGTTTTATTAAAAACGGATATAACTCAGTGCATTGCATTTGGTAAGTTTTATTAAAAACTGATACAACTCAGTGCATTGCATTTGGTTAGTTTTATTATAAACGGATATAACTCAGTGCATTGCATTTGGTTAGTTTTATTAAAAACAGATGTAACTCAGTGCATTGCATTTGGTTAGTTTTATTAAAAACTGATACAACTCAGTGCATTGCATTTGGTTAGTTTTATTAAAAACGGATATAACTCAGTGCATTGCATTTGGTAAGTTTTATTAAAAACTGATACAACTCAGTGCATTGCATTTGGTTAGTTTTATTAAAAACGGATGTAACTCAGTGCATTGCATTTGGTAAGTTTTATTAAAAACTGATACAACTCAGTGCATTGCATTTGGTTAGTTTTATTAAAAACGGATATAACTCAGTGCATTGCATTTGGTTAGTTTTATTATAAACGGATGTAACTCAATGCATTACATTTGGTTAGTTTTATTATAAACGGATATAACTCAGTGCATTGCATTTGGTTAGTTTTATTAAAAACTGATACAACTCAGTGCATTGCATTTGATTAGTTTCATTAAAAACAGATGTAACTCAGTGCATTGCATTTGGTTAGTTTTATTAAAAACTGATACAACTCAGTGCATTGCATTTGGTTAGTTTTATTATAAACGGATATAACTCAGTGCATTGCATTTGGTTAGTTTTATTAAAAACTGATACAACTCAGTGCATTGCATTTGATTAGTTTCATTAAAAACAGATGTAACTCAGTGCATTGCATTTGGTTAGTTTTATTATAAACGGATGTAACTCAATGCATTACATTTGGTTAGTTTTATTAAAAACGGATATAACTCAGTGCATTGCATTTGGTAAGTTTTATTAAAAACTGATACAACTCAGTGCATTGCATTTGATTAGTTTCATTAAAAACAGATGTAACTCAGTGCATTGCATTTGGTTAGTTTTATTATAAACGGATATAACTCAGTGCATTGCATTTGGTTAGTTTTATTAAAAACTGATACAACTCAGTGCATTGCATTTGATTAGTTTCATTAAAAACAGATGTAACTCAGTGCATTGCATTTGGTTAGTTTTATTATAAACGGATGTAACTCAATGCATTACATTTGGTTAGTTTTATTAAAAACGGATATAACTCAGTGCATTGCATTTGGTTAGTTTTATTAAAAACTGATACAACTCAGTGCATTGCATTTGATTAGTTTCATTAAAAACAGATGTAACTCAGTGCATTGCATTTGGTTAGTTTTATTATAAACGGATGTAACTCAATGCATTACATTTGGTTAGTTTTATTAAAAACGGATATAACTCAGTGCATTGCATTTGGTTAGTTTTATTAAAAACTGATACAACTCAGTGCATTGCATTTGATTAGTTTCATTAAAAACAGATGTAACTCAGTGCATTGCATTTGGTTAGTTTTATTAAAAACTGATACAACTCAGTGCATTGCATTTGGTTAGTTTTATTATAAACGGATATAACTCAGTGCATTGCATTTGGTTAGTTTCATTAAAAACTGATATAACTCAGTGCATTGCATTTGGTTAGTTTCATTAAAAACAGATGTAACTCAGTGCATTGCATTTGGTTAGTTTTATTATAAACGGATGTAACTCAATGCATTACATTTGGTTAGTTTTATTATAAACGGATATAACTCAGTGCATTGCATTTGGTTAGTTTTATTAAAAACTGATACAACTCAGTGCATTGCATTTGATTAGTTTCATTAAAAACAGATGTAACTCAGTGCATTGCATTTGGTTAGTTTTATTAAAAACTGATACAACTCAGTGCATTGCATTTGGTTAGTTTTATTATAAACGGATATAACTCAGTGCATTGCATTTGGTTAGTTTTATTAAAAACTGATACAACTCAGTGCATTGCATTTGATTAGTTTCATTAAAAACAGATGTAACTCAGTGCATTGCATTTGGTTAGTTTTATTATAAACGGATGTAACTCAATGCATTACATTTGGTTAGTTTTATTAAAAACGGATATAACTCAGTGCATTGCATTTGGTAAGTTTTATTAAAAACTGATACAACTCAGTGCATTGCATTTGATTAGTTTCATTAAAAACAGATGTAACTCAGTGCATTGCATTTGGTTAGTTTTATTATAAACGGATATAACTCAGTGCATTGCATTTGGTTAGTTTTATTAAAAACTGATACAACTCAGTGCATTGCATTTGATTAGTTTCATTAAAAACAGATGTAACTCAGTGCATTGCATTTGGTTAGTTTTATTATAAACGGATGTAACTCAATGCATTACATTTGGTTAGTTTTATTAAAAACGGATATAACTCAGTGCATTGCATTTGGTAAGTTTTATTAAAAACTGATACAACTCAGTGCATTGCATTTGGTTAGTTTTATTATAAACGGATATAACTCAGTGCATTGCATTTGGTTAGTTTTATTAAAAACTGATACAACTCAGTGCATTGCATTTGATTAGTTTCATTAAAAACAGATGTAACTCAGTGCATTGCATTTGGTTAGTTTTATTAAAAACTGATACAACTCAGTGCATTGCATTTGGTTAGTTTTATTATAAACGAATATAACTCAGTGCATTGCATTTGGTTAGTTTTATTATAAACGGATATAACTCAGTGCATTGCATTTGGCTAGTTTTATTATAAACGGATATAACTCAGTGCATTTCATTTGGTTAGTTTTATTAAAAACGGATATAACTCAGTGCATTGCATTTGGTTAGTTTTATTATAAACGGATATAACTCAGTGCATTGCATTTGGTTAGTTTTATTATAAACGGATATAACTCAGTGCATTGCATTTGGTTAGTTTTATTATAAACGAATATAACTCAGTGCATTGCATTTGGTTAGTTTTATTATAAACGGATATAACTCAGTGCATTGCATTTGGCTAGTTTTATTATAAACGGATATAACTCAGTGCATTGCATTTGGTTAGTTTTATTAAAAACGGATATAACTCAGTGCATTGCATTTGGTTAGTTTTATTATAAACGGATATAACTCAGTGCATTGCATTTGGTTAGTTTTATTATAAACGGATATAACTCAGTGCATTGCATTTGGCTAGTTTTATTATAAACGGATATAACTCAGTGCATTGCATTTGGTTAGTTTTATTAAAAACGGATATAACTCAGTGCATTGCATTTGGTTAGTTTTATTAAAAACGGATATAACTCAGTGCATTGCATTTGGTTAGTTTTATTAAAAACGGATATAACTCAGTGCATTGCATTTGGTTAGTTTTATTATAAACGGATATAACTCAGTGCATTGCATTTGGTTAGTTTTATTATAAACGGATATAACTCAGTGCATTGCATTTGGTTAGTTTTATTATAAACGGATATAACTCAGTGCATTGCATTTGGTTAGTTTTATTATAAACGAATATAACTCAGTGCATTGCATTTGGTTAGTTTTATTATAAACGGATATAACTCAGTGCATTGCATTTGGCTAGTTTTATTATAAACGGATATAACTCAGTGCATTGCATTTGGTTAGTTTTATTAAAAACGGATATAACTCAGTGCATTGCATTTGGTTAGTTTTATTATAAACGGATATAACTCAGTGCATTGCATTTGGTTAGTTTTATTATAAACGGATATAACGCAGTGCATTGCATTTGGTTAGTTTTATTAAAAACTGATACAACTCAGTGCATTGCATTTGGTTAGTTTTATTAAAAACGGATGTAACTCAGTGCATTGCATTTGGTTAGTTTTATTATAAACGAATATAACTCAGTGCATTGCATTTGGTTAGTTTTATTATAAACGGATATAACTCAGTGCATTGCATTTGGTTAGTTTTATTATAAACGGATATAACTCAGTGCATTGCATTTGGTTAGTTTTATTATAAACGGATATAACTCAGTGCATTGCATTTGGTTAGTTTTATTATAAACGGATATAACTCAGTGCATTGCATTTGGTTAGTTTTATTATAAACGGATATAACTCAGTGCATTGCATTTGGTTAGTTTTATTATAAACGAATATAACTCAGTGCATTGCATTTGGTTAGTTTTATTATAAACGGATATAACTCAGTGCATTGCATTTGGTTAGTTTTATTATAAACGAATATAACTCAGTGCATTGCATTTGGTTAGTTTTATTATAAACGGATATAACTCAGTGCATTGCATTTGGTTAGTTTTATTATAAACGGATATAACTCAGTGCATTGCATTTGGTTAGTTTTATTATAAACGGATATAACTCAGTGCATTGCATTTGGTTAGTTTTATTATAAACGGATATAACTCAGTGCATTGCATTTGGTTAGTTTTATTATAAACGGATATAACTCAGTGCATTGCATTTGGTTAGTTTTATTATAAACGGATATAACTCAGTGCATTGCATTTGGTTAGTTTTATTATAAACGGATATAACTCAGTGCATTGCATTTGGTTAGTTTTATTATAAACGGATATAACTCAGTGCATTGCATTTGGTTAGTTTTATTATAAACGAATATAACTCAGTGCATTGCATTTGGTTAGTTTTACTATAAACGGATATAACTCAGTGCATTGCATTTGGTTAGTTTTATTATAAACGGATATAACTCAGTGCATTGCATTTGGTTAGTTTTATTATAAACGAATATAACTCAATGCATTGCATTTGGTTAGTTTTATTATAAACGGATATAACTCAGTGCATTGCATTTGGTTAGTTTTATTATAAACGGATATAACTCAGTGCATTGCATTTGGTTAGTTTTATTATAAACGGATATAACTCAGTGCATTGCATTTGGTTAGTTTTATTATAAACGGATATAACTCAGTGCATTGCATTTGGTTAGTTTTATTATAAACGGATATAACTCAGTGCATTGCATTTGGTTAGTTTTATTATAAACGGATATAACTCAGTGCATTGCATTTGGTTAGTTTTATTATAAACGGATATAACTCAGTGCATTGCATTTGGTTAGTTTTATTATAAACGGATATAACTCAGTGCATTGCATTTGGTTAGTTTTATTATAAACGGATATAACTCAGTGCATTGCATTTGGTTAGTTTTATTATAAACGAATATAACTCAGTGCATTGCATTTGGTTAGTTTTATTATAAACGGATATAACTCAGTGCATTGCATTTGGTTAGTTTTATTATAAACGGATATAACTCAGTGCATTGCATTTGGTTAGTTTTATTATAAACGGATATAACTCAGTGCATTGCATTTGGTTAGTTTTATTATAAACGGATATAACTCAGTGCATTGCATTTGGTTAGTTTTATTATAAACGGATATAACTCAGTGCATTGCATTTGGTTAGTTTTATTATAAACGGTAATAACTCAGTGCATTGCATTTGGTTAGTTTTATTATAAACGGATATAACTCAGTGCATTGCATTTGGTTAGTTTTATTATAAACGGATATAACTCAGTGCATTGCATTTGGTTAGTTTTATTATAAACGGATATAACTCAGTGCATTGCATTTGGTTAGTTTTATTATAAACGGATATAACTCAGTGCATTGCATTTGGTTAGTTTTATTATAAACGGATATAACTCAGTGCATTGCATTTGGTTAGTTTTATTATAAACGGATATAACTCAGTGCATTGCATTTGGTTAGTTTTATTATAAACGGATATAACTCAGTGCATTGCATTTGGTTAGTTTTATTATAAACGGATATAACTCAGTGCATTGCATTTGGTTAGTTTTATTATAAACGGATATAACTCAGTGCATTGCATTTGGTTAGTTTTATTATAAACGAATATAACTCAGTGCATTGCATTTGGTTAGTTTTATTATAAACGAATATAACTCAGTGCATTGCATTTGGTTAGTTTTATTATAAACGAATATAACTCAGTGCATTGCATTTGGTTAGTTTTATTATAAACGGATATAACTCAGTGCATTGCATTTGGTTAGTTTTATTATAAACGGATATAACTCAGTGCATTGCATTTGGTTAGCTTTATTATAAACGGATATAACTCAGTGCATTGCATTTGGTTAGTTTTATTATAAACGGATATAACTCAGTGCATTGCATTTGGTTAGTTTTATTATAAACGGATATAACTCAGTGCATTGCATTTGGTTAGTTTTATTAAAAACTGATACAACTCAGTGCATTGCATTTGATTAGTTTCATTAAAAACAGATGTAACTCAGTGCATTGCATTTGGTTAGTTTTATTATAAACGGATGTAACTCAATGCATTACATTTGGTTAGTTTTATTAAAAACGGATATAACTCAGTGCATTGCATTTGGTAAGTTTTATTAAAAACTGATACAACTCAGTGCATTGCATTTGATTAGTTTCATTAAAAACAGATGTAACTCAGTGCATTGCATTTGGTTAGTTTTATTATAAACGGATATAACTCAGTGCATTGCATTTGGTTAGTTTTATTAAAAACTGATACAACTCAGTGCATTGCATTTGATTAGTTTCATTAAAAACAGATGTAACTCAGTGCATTGCATTTGGTTAGTTTTATTATAAACGGATGTAACTCAATGCATTACATTTGGTTAGTTTTATTAAAAACGGATATAACTCAGTGCATTGCATTTGGTAAGTTTTATTAAAAACTGATACAACTCAGTGCATTGCATTTGGTTAGTTTTATTATAAACGGATATAACTCAGTGCATTGCATTTGGTTAGTTTTATTAAAAACTGATACAACTCAGTGCATTGCATTTGATTAGTTTCATTAAAAACAGATGTAACTCAGTGCATTGCATTTGGTTAGTTTTATTAAAAACTGATACAACTCAGTGCATTGCATTTGGTTAGTTTTATTATAAACGAATATAACTCAGTGCATTGCATTTGGTTAGTTTTATTATAAACGGATATAACTCAGTGCATTGCATTTGGCTAGTTTTATTATAAACGGATATAACTCAGTGCATTTCATTTGGTTAGTTTTATTAAAAACGGATATAACTCAGTGCATTGCATTTGGTTAGTTTTATTATAAACGGATATAACTCAGTGCATTGCATTTGGTTAGTTTTATTATAAACGGATATAACTCAGTGCATTGCATTTGGTTAGTTTTATTATAAACGAATATAACTCAGTGCATTGCATTTGGTTAGTTTTATTATAAACGGATATAACTCAGTGCATTGCATTTGGCTAGTTTTATTATAAACGGATATAACTCAGTGCATTGCATTTGGTTAGTTTTATTAAAAACGGATATAACTCAGTGCATTGCATTTGGTTAGTTTTATTATAAACGGATATAACTCAGTGCATTGCATTTGGTTAGTTTTATTATAAACGGATATAACTCAGTGCATTGCATTTGGCTAGTTTTATTATAAACGGATATAACTCAGTGCATTGCATTTGGTTAGTTTTATTAAAAACGGATATAACTCAGTGCATTGCATTTGGTTAGTTTTATTAAAAACGGATATAACTCAGTGCATTGCATTTGGTTAGTTTTATTAAAAACGGATATAACTCAGTGCATTGCATTTGGTTAGTTTTATTATAAACGGATATAACTCAGTGCATTGCATTTGGTTAGTTTTATTATAAACGGATATAACTCAGTGCATTGCATTTGGTTAGTTTTATTATAAACGGATATAACTCAGTGCATTGCATTTGGTTAGTTTTATTATAAACGAATATAACTCAGTGCATTGCATTTGGTTAGTTTTATTATAAACGGATATAACTCAGTGCATTGCATTTGGCTAGTTTTATTATAAACGGATATAACTCAGTGCATTGCATTTGGTTAGTTTTATTAAAAACGGATATAACTCAGTGCATTGCATTTGGTTAGTTTTATTATAAACGGATATAACTCAGTGCATTGCATTTGGTTAGTTTTATTATAAACGGATATAACGCAGTGCATTGCATTTGGTTAGTTTTATTAAAAACTGATACAACTCAGTGCATTGCATTTGGTTAGTTTTATTAAAAACGGATGTAACTCAGTGCATTGCATTTGGTTAGTTTTATTATAAACGAATATAACTCAGTGCATTGCATTTGGTTAGTTTTATTATAAACGGATATAACTCAGTGCATTGCATTTGGTTAGTTTTATTATAAACGGATATAACTCAGTGCATTGCATTTGGTTAGTTTTATTATAAACGGATATAACTCAGTGCATTGCATTTGGTTAGTTTTATTATAAACGGATATAACTCAGTGCATTGCATTTGGTTAGTTTTATTATAAACGGATATAACTCAGTGCATTGCATTTGGTTAGTTTTATTATAAACGAATATAACTCAGTGCATTGCATTTGGTTAGTTTTATTATAAACGGATATAACTCAGTGCATTGCATTTGGTTAGTTTTATTATAAACGAATATAACTCAGTGCATTGCATTTGGTTAGTTTTATTATAAACGGATATAACTCAGTGCATTGCATTTGGTTAGTTTTATTATAAACGGATATAACTCAGTGCATTGCATTTGGTTAGTTTTATTATAAACGGATATAACTCAGTGCATTGCATTTGGTTAGTTTTATTATAAACGGATATAACTCAGTGCATTGCATTTGGTTAGTTTTATTATAAACGGATATAACTCAGTGCATTGCATTTGGTTAGTTTTATTATAAACGGATATAACTCAGTGCATTGCATTTGGTTAGTTTTATTATAAACGGATATAACTCAGTGCATTGCATTTGGTTAGTTTTATTATAAACGGATATAACTCAGTGCATTGCATTTGGTTAGTTTTATTATAAACGAATATAACTCAGTGCATTGCATTTGGTTAGTTTTACTATAAACGGATATAACTCAGTGCATTGCATTTGGTTAGTTTTATTATAAACGGATATAACTCAGTGCATTGCATTTGGTTAGTTTTATTATAAACGAATATAACTCAATGCATTGCATTTGGTTAGTTTTATTATAAACGGATATAACTCAGTGCATTGCATTTGGTTAGTTTTATTATAAACGGATATAACTCAGTGCATTGCATTTGGTTAGTTTTATTATAAACGGATATAACTCAGTGCATTGCATTTGGTTAGTTTTATTATAAACGGATATAACTCAGTGCATTGCATTTGGTTAGTTTTATTATAAACGGATATAACTCAGTGCATTGCATTTGGTTAGTTTTATTATAAACGGATATAACTCAGTGCATTGCATTTGGTTAGTTTTATTATAAACGGATATAACTCAGTGCATTGCATTTGGTTAGTTTTATTATAAACGGATATAACTCAGTGCATTGCATTTGGTTAGTTTTATTATAAACGGATATAACTCAGTGCATTGCATTTGGTTAGTTTTATTATAAACTAATATAACTCAGTGCATTGCATTTGGTTAGTTTTATTATAAACGGATATAACTCAGTGCATTGCATTTGGTTAGTTTTATTATAAACGGATATAACTCAGTGCATTGCATTTGGTTAGTTTTATTATAAACGGATATAACTCAGTGCATTGCATTTGGTTAGTTTTATTATAAACGGATATAACTCAGTGCATTGCATTTGGTTAGTTTTATTATAAACGGATATAACTCAGTGCATTGCATTTGGTTAGTTTTATTATAAACGGTAATAACTCAGTGCATTGCATTTGGTTAGTTTTATTATAAACGGATATAACTCAGTGCATTGCATTTGGTTAGTTTTATTATAAACGGATATAACTCAGTGCATTGCATTTGGTTAGTTTTATTATAAACGGATATAACTCAGTGCATTGCATTTGGTTAGTTTTATTATAAACGGATATAACTCAGTGCATTGCATTTGGTTAGTTTTATTATAAACGGATATAACTCAGTGCATTGCATTTGGTTAGTTTTATTATAAACGGATATAACTCAGTGCATTGCATTTGGTTAGTTTTATTATAAACGGATATAACTCAGTGCATTGCATTTGGTTAGTTTTATTATAAACGGATATAACTCAGTGCATTGCATTTGGTTAGTTTTATTATAAACGGATATAACTCAGTGCATTGCATTTGGTTAGTTTTATTATAAACGAATATAACTCAGTGCATTGCATTTGGTTAGTTTTATTATAAACGAATATAACTCAGTGCATTGCATTTGGTTAGTTTTATTATAAACGAATATAACTCAGTGCATTGCATTTGGTTAGTTTTATTATAAACGGATATAACTCAGTGCATTGCATTTGGTTAGTTTTATTATAAACGGATATAACTCAGTGCATTGCATTTGGTTAGCTTTATTATAAACGGATATAACTCAGTGCATTGCATTTGGTTAGTTTTATTATAAACGGATATAACTCAGTGCATTGCATTTGGTTAGTTTTATTATAAACGGATATAACTCAGTGCATTGCATTTGGTTAGTTTTATTATAAACGGATATAACTCAGTGCATTGCATTTGGTTAGTTTTATTATAAACGAAAATAACTCAGTGCATTGCATTTGGTTAGTTTTATTATAAACGGATATAACTCAGTGCATTGCATTTGGTTAGTTTTATTATAAACGGATATAACTCAGTGCATTGCATTTGGTTAGTTTTATTATAAACGAATATAACTCAGTGCATTGCATTTGGTTAGTTTTATTATAAACGGATATAACTCAGTGCATTGCATTTGGCTAGTTTTATTATAAACGGATATAACTCAGTGCATTGCATTTGGTTAGTTTTATTAAAAACGGATATAACTCAGTGCATTGCATTTGGTTAGTTTTATTATAAACGGATATAACTCAGTGCATTGCATTTGGTTAGTTTTATTATAAACGGATATAACGCAGTGCATTGCATTTGGTTAGTTTTATTAAAAACTGATACAACTCAGTGCATTGCATTTGGTTAGTTTTATTAAAAACGGATGTAACTCAGTGCATTGCATTTGGTTAGTTTTATTATAAACGAATATAACTCAGTGCATTGCATTTGGTTAGTTTTATTATAAACGGATATAACTCAGTGCATTGCATTTGGTTAGTTTTATTATAAACGGATATAACTCAGTGCATTGCATTTGGTTAGTTTTATTATAAACGGATATAACTCAGTGCGTTGCATTTGGTTAGTTTTATTATAAACGGATATAACTCAGTGCATTGCATTTGGTTAGTTTTATTATAAACGGATATAACTCAGTGCATTGCATTTGGTTAGTTTTATTATAAACGGATATAACTCAGTGCATTGCATTTGGTTAGTTTTATTATAAACGGTAATAACTCAGTGCATTCCATTTGGTTAGTTTTATTATAAACGGATATAACTCAGTGCGTTGCATTTGGTTAGTTTTATTAAAAACTGATACAACTCAGTGCATTGCATTTGGTTAGTTTTATTAAAAACGGATGTAACTCAGTGCATTGCATTTGGTTAGTTTTATTATAAACGAATATAACTCAGTGCATTGCATTTGGTTAGTTTTATTATAAACGGATATAACTCAGTGCATTGCATTTGGTTAGTTTTATTATAAACGGATATAACTCAGTGCATTGCATTTGGTTAGTTTTATTATAAACGGATATAACTCAGTGCATTGCATTTGGTTAGTTTTATTATAAACGGATATAACTCAGTGCATTGCATTTGGTTAGTTTTATTATAAACGGATATAACTCAGTGCATTGCATTTGGTTAGTTTTATTATAAACGAATATAACTCAGTGCATTGCATTTGGTTAGTTTTATTATAAACGGATATAACTCAGTGCATTGCATTTGGTTAGTTTTATTATAAACGAATATAACTCAGTGCATTGCATTTGGTTAGTTTTATTATAAACGGATATAACTCAGTGCATTGCATTTGGTTAGTTTTATTATAAACGGATATAACTCAGTGCATTGCATTTGGTTAGTTTTATTATAAACGGATATAACTCAGTGCATTGCATTTGGTTAGTTTTATTATAAACGGATATAACTCAGTGCATTGCATTTGGTTAGTTTTATTATAAACGGATATAACTCAGTGCATTGCATTTGGTTAGTTTTATTATAAACGGATATAACTCAGTGCATTGCATTTGGTTAGTTTTATTATAAACGGATATAACTCAGTGCATTGCATTTGGTTAGTTTTATTATAAACGGATATAACTCAGTGCATTGCATTTGGTTAGTTTTATTATAAACGAATATAACTCAGTGCATTGCATTTGGTTAGTTTTACTATAAACGGATATAACTCAGTGCATTGCATTTGGTTAGTTTTATTATAAACGGATATAACTCAGTGCATTGCATTTGGTTAGTTTTATTATAAACGAATATAACTCAATGCATTGCATTTGGTTAGTTTTATTATAAACGGATATAACTCAGTGCATTGCATTTGGTTAGTTTTATTATAAACGGATATAACTCAGTGCATTGCATTTGGTTAGTTTTATTATAAACGGATATAACTCAGTGCATTGCATTTGGTTAGTTTTATTATAAACGGATATAACTCAGTGCATTGCATTTGGTTAGTTTTATTATAAACGGATATAACTCAGTGCATTGCATTTGGTTAGTTTTATTATAAACGGATATAACTCAGTGCATTGCATTTGGTTAGTTTTATTATAAACGGATATAACTCAGTGCATTGCATTTGGTTAGTTTTATTATAAACGGATATAACTCAGTGCATTGCATTTGGTTAGTTTTATTATAAACGGATATAACTCAGTGCATTGCATTTGGTTAGTTTTATTATAAACGAATATAACTCAGTGCATTGCATTTGGTTAGTTTTATTATAAACGGATATAACTCAGTGCATTGCATTTGGTTAGTTTTATTATAAACGGATATAACTCAGTGCATTGCATTTGGTTAGTTTTATTATAAACGGATATAACTCAGTGCATTGCATTTGGTTAGTTTTATTATAAACGGATATAACTCAGTGCATTGCATTTGGTTAGTTTTATTATAAACGGATATAACTCAGTGCATTGCATTTGGTTAGTTTTATTATAAACGGTAATAACTCAGTGCATTGCATTTGGTTAGTTTTATTATAAACGGATATAACTCAGTGCATTGCATTTGGTTAGTTTTATTATAAACGGATATAACTCAGTGCATTGCATTTGGTTAGTTTTATTATAAACGGATATAACTCAGTGCATTGCATTTGGTTAGTTTTATTATAAACGGATATAACTCAGTGCATTGCATTTGGTTAGTTTTATTATAAACGGATATAACTCAGTGCATTGCATTTGGTTAGTTTTATTATAAACGGATATAACTCAGTGCATTGCATTTGGTTAGTTTTATTATAAACGGATATAACTCAGTGCATTGCATTTGGTTAGTTTTATTATAAACGGATATAACTCAGTGCATTGCATTTGGTTAGTTTTATTATAAACGGATATAACTCAGTGCATTGCATTTGGTTAGTTTTATTATAAACGAATATAACTCAGTGCATTGCATTTGGTTAGTTTTATTATAAACGAATATAACTCAGTGCATTGCATTTGGTTAGTTTTATTATAAACGAATATAACTCAGTGCATTGCATTTGGTTAGTTTTATTATAAACGGATATAACTCAGTGCATTGCATTTGGTTAGTTTTATTATAAACGGATATAACTCAGTGCATTGCATTTGGTTAGCTTTATTATAAACGGATATAACTCAGTGCATTGCATTTGGTTAGTTTTATTATAAACGGATATAACTCAGTGCATTGCATTTGGTTAGTTTTATTATAAACGGATATAACTCAGTGCATTGCATTTGGTTAGTTTTATTATAAACGGATATAACTCAGTGCATTGCATTTGGTTAGTTTTATTATAAACGAAAATAACTCAGTGCATTGCATTTGGTTAGTTTTATTATAAACGGATATAACTCAGTGCATTGCATTTGGTTAGTTTTATTATAAACGGATATAACTCAGTGCATTGCATTTGGTTAGTTTTATTATAAACGAATATAACTCAGTGCATTGCATTTGGTTAGTTTTATTATAAACGGATATAACTCAGTGCATTGCATTTGGCTAGTTTTATTATAAACGGATATAACTCAGTGCATTGCATTTGGTTAGTTTTATTAAAAACGGATATAACTCAGTGCATTGCATTTGGTTAGTTTTATTATAAACGGATATAACTCAGTGCATTGCATTTGGTTAGTTTTATTATAAACGGATATAACGCAGTGCATTGCATTTGGTTAGTTTTATTAAAAACTGATACAACTCAGTGCATTGCATTTGGTTAGTTTTATTAAAAACGGATGTAACTCAGTGCATTGCATTTGGTTAGTTTTATTATAAACGAATATAACTCAGTGCATTGCATTTGGTTAGTTTTATTATAAACGGATATAACTCAGTGCATTGCATTTGGTTAGTTTTATTATAAACGGATATAACTCAGTGCATTGCATTTGGTTAGTTTTATTATAAACGGATATAACTCAGTGCGTTGCATTTGGTTAGTTTTATTATAAACGGATATAACTCAGTGCATTGCATTTGGTTAGTTTTATTATAAACGGATATAACTCAGTGCATTGCATTTGGTTAGTTTTATTATAAACGGATATAACTCAGTGCATTGCATTTGGTTAGTTTTATTATAAACGGTAATAACTCAGTGCATTCCATTTGGTTAGTTTTATTATAAACGGATATAACTCAGTGCGTTGCATTTGGTTAGTTTTATTATAAACGGATATAACTCAGTGCATTGCATTTGGTTAGTTTTATTATAAACGGATATAACTCAGTGCATTGCATTTGGTTAGTTTTATTATAAACGGATATAACTCAGTGCATTGCATTTGGTTAGTTTTATTATAAACGGATATAACTCAGTGCATTGCATTTGGTTAGTTTTATTATAAACGGATATAACTCAGTGCATTGCATTTGGTTAGTTTTATTATAAACGGATATAACTCAGTGCATTGCATTTGGTTAGTTTTATTATAAACGGATATAACTCAGTGCATTGCATTTGGTTAGTTTTATTATAAACGGATATAACTCAGTGCATTGCATTTGGTTAGTTTTATTAAAAACGGATATAACTCAGTGCGTTGCATTTGGTTAGTTTTATTATAAACGGATATAACTCAGTGCGTTGCATTTGGTTAGTTTTATTATAAACGGATATAACTCAGTGCATTGCATTTGGTTAGTTTTATTATAAACGGTAATAACTCAGTGCATTGCATTTGGTTAGTTTTATTATAAACGGATATAACTCAGTGCGTTGCATTTGGTTAGTTTTATTATAAACGGATATAACTCAGTGCGTTTCATTTGGTTAGTTTTATTATAAACGGATATAACTCAGTGCATTGCATTTGGTTAGTTTTATTATAAACGGATATAACTCAGTGCATTGCATTTGGTTAGTTTTATTATAAACGGATATAACTCAGTGCGTTGCATTTGGTTAGTTTTATTATAAACGGATATAACTCAGTGCATTGCATTTGGTTAGTTTTATTATAAACGGATATAACTCAGTGCATTGCATTTGGTTAGTTTTATTATAAACGGATATAACTCAGTGCATTGCATTTGGTTAGTTTTATTATAAACGGATATAACTCAGTGCGTTGCATTTGGTTAGTTTTATTATAAACGGATATAACTCAGTGCATTGCATTTGGTTAGTTTTATTATAAACGGATATAACTCAGTGCATTGCATTTGGTTAGTTTTATTATAAACGGATATAACTCAGTGCATTGCATTTGGTTAGTTTTATTATAAACGGATATAACTCAGTGCATTGCATTTGGTTAGTTTTATTATAAACGGATATAACTCAGTGCATTGCATTTGGTTAGTTTTATTATAAACGGATATAACTCAGTGCGTTGCATTTGGTTAGTTTTATCATAAACGGATATAACTCAGTGCATTGCATTTGGTTAGTTTTATTATAAACGGATATAACTCAGTGCATTGCATTTGGTTAGTTTTATTATAAACGGATATAACTCAGTGCATTGCATTTGGTTAGTTTTATTATAAACGGATATAACTCAGTGCATTGCATTTGGTTAGTTTTATTATAAACGGATATAACTCAGTGCATTGCATTTGGTTAGTTTTATTATAAACGGATATAACTCAGTGCATTGCATTTGGTTAGTTTTATTATAAACGGATATAACTCAGTGCATTGCATTTGGTTAGTTTTATTAAAAACTGATACAACTCAGTGCATTGCATTTGGTTAGTTTTATTATAAACGGATATAACTCAGTGCATTGCATTTGGTTAGTTTTATTAAAAACTGATACAACTCAGTGCATTGCATTTGGTTAGTTTTATTATAAACGGATATAACTCAGTGCATTGCATTTGGTTAGTTTTATTATAAACGGATATAACTCAGTGCATTGCATTTGGTTAGTTTTATAAAAAACTGATTTAACTCAGTGCATTGCATTTGGTTAGTTTTATTAAAAACTGATACAACTCAGTGCATTGCATTTGGTTAGTTTTATTATAAACGGATATAACTCAGTGCATTGCATTTGGTTAGTTTTATTAAAAACTGATACAACTCAGTGCATTGCATTTGGTTAGTCTTATTAAAAACTGATACAACTCAGTGCATTGCATTTGGTTAGTTTTATTAAAAACGGATATAACTCAGTGCATTGCATTTGGTAAGTTTTATTAAAAACTGATACAGCTCAGTGCATTGCATTTGGTTAGTTTTATTATAAACGGATATAACTCAGTGCATTGCATTTGGTTAGTTTTATTAAAAACTGATACAACTCAGTGCATTGCATTTGGTTAGTTTTATTAAAAACGGATATAGCTCAGTGCATTGCATTTGGTAAGTTTTATTAAAAACTGATACAACTCAGTGCATTGCATTTGGTTAGTTTTATTAAAAACTGATACAACTCAGTGCATTGCATTTGGTTAGTTTTATTAAAAACTGATACAACTCAGTGCATTGCATTTGGTTAGTTTTATTAAAAACGAATGTAACTCAGTGCATTGCATTTGGTTAGTTTTATTAAAAACTGATACAACTCAGTGCATTGCATTTGGTTAGTTTTATTAAAAACTGATACAACTCAGTGCATTGCATTTGGTTAGTTTTATTAAAAACGGATATAACTCAGTGCATTGCATTTGGTTAGTTTTACTATAAACGGATATAACTCAGTGCATTGCATTTGGTTAGTTTTATTATAAACGGATATAACTCAGTGCATTGCATTTGGTTAGTTTTATTATAAACGGATATAACTCAGTGCATTGCATTTGGTTAGTTTTATTATAAACGGATATAACTCAGTGCATTGCATTTGGTTAGTTTTATTTTAAACGGATATAACTCAGTGCATTGCATTTGGTTAGTTTTATTATAAACGGATATAACTCAGTGCTTTGCATTTGGTTAGTTTTATTATAAACGGATATAACTCAGTGCATTGCATTTGGTTAGTTTTATTATAAACGGATATAACTCAGTGCATTGCATTTGGTTAGTTTTATTATAAACGGATACAACTCAATGTATTGCATTTGGTTAGTTTTATTAAAAACGGATGTAACTCAGTGCATTGCATTTGGTTAGTTTTATTAAAAACTGATACAACTCAGTGCATTGCATTTGGTTAGTTTTATTAAAATCTGATACAACTCAGTGCATTGCATTTGGTTAGTTTTATAAAAAACTGATACAACTCAGTGCATTGCATTTGGTTAGTTTTATTAAAAACTGATACAACTCAGTGCATTGCATTTGGTTAGTTTTATTAAAAACGGATATAACTCAGTGCATTGCATTTGGTTAGTTTTACTATAAACGGATATAACTCACTGCATTGCATTTGGTTAGTTTTATTAAACACGGATATAACTCAGTGCATTGCATTTGGTTAGTTTTATTATAAACGGATATAACTCAGTGCATTGCATTTGGTTAGTTTTATTAAAAACTGATACAACTCAGTACATTGCATTTGGTTAGTTTTATTATAAACGGATATAACTCAGTGCATTGCATTTGGTTAGTTTTATTATAAACGGATATAACTCAGTGCATTGCATTTGGTTAGTTTTATTATAAACGGATATAACTCAGTGCATTGCATTTGGTTAGTTTTATTTTAAACGGATATAACTCAGTGCATTGCATTTGGTTAGTTTTATTATAAACGGATATAACTCAGTGCTTTGCATTTGGTTAGTTTTATTATAAACGGATATAACTCAGTGCATTGCATTTGGTTAGTTTTATTATAAACGGATATAACTCAGTGCATTGCATTTGGTTAGTTTTATTATAAACGGATACAACTCAATGTATTGCATTTGGTTAGTTTTATTAAAAACGGATGTAACTCAGTGCATTGCATTTGGTTAGTTTTATTAAAAACGGATGTAACTCAGTGCATTGCATTTGGTTAGTTTTATTAAAAACTGATACAACTCAGCGCATTGCATTTGGTAAGTTTTATTAAAAACTGATGTAACTCAGTGCATTGCATTTGGTTAGTTTTGTTATAAACGGATATAACTCAGTGCATTGCATTTGGTAAGTTTTATTAAAAACTGATACAACTCAGTGCATTGCATTTGGTTAGTTTTATTAAAAACGGATGTAACTCAGTGCATTGCATTTGGTTAGTTTTATTAAAAACTGATACAACTCAGTGCATTGCATTTGGTTAGTTTTATTAAAAACTGATACAACTCAGTGCATTGCATTTGGTTAGTTTTATTAAAAACGGATATAACTCAGTGCATTGCATTTGGTAAGTTTTATTAAAAACTGATACAACTCAGTGCATTGCATTTGGTTAGTTTTATTATAAACGGATATAACTCAGTGCATTGCATTTGGTTAGTTTTATTATAAACGGATACAACTCAGTGCATTGCATTTGGTTGGTTTTATTAAAAACGGATATAACTCAGTGCATTGCATTTGGTAAGTTTTATTAAAAACTGATACAACTCAGTGCATTGCATTTGGTTAGTTTTATTATAAACGGATATAACTCAGTGCATTGCATTTGGTAAGTTTTATTAAAAACTGATACAACTCAGTGCATTGCATTAGGTTAGTTTTATTAAAAACTGATACAACTCAGTGCATTGCATTAGGTTAGTTTTATTAAAAACTGATACAACTCAGTGCATTGCATTTGGTTAATTTTATTAAAAACTGATACAACTCAGTGCATTGCATTTGGTTAGTTTTATTAAAAACGGATATAACTCAGTGCATTGCATTTGGTAAGTTTTATTAAAAACTGATACAGCTCAGTGCATTGCACTTGGTTAGTTTTATTATAAACGGATATAACTCAGTGCATTGCATTTGGTTAGTTTTATTAAAAACTGATACAACTCAGTGCATTGCATTTGGTTAGTTTTATTAAAAACGGATATAGCTCAGTGCATTGCATTTGGTAAGTTTTATTAAAAACTGATACAACTCAGTGCATTGCATTTGGTTAGTTTTATTAAAAACTGATACAACTCAGTGCATTGCATTTGGTTAGTTTTATTATAAACGGATATAACTCAGTGCATTGCGTGTGGTAAGTTTTATTAAAAACTGATACAACTCAGTGCATTGCATTTGGTTAGTTTTATTAAAAACTGATACAACTCAGTGCATTGCATTTGGTTAGTTTTATTAAAAACTGATACAACTCAGTGCATTTAATTTGGTTAGTTTTATTAAAAACGGATATAACTCAGTGCATTGCATTTGGTAAGTTTTATTAAAAACTGATACAACTCAGTGCATTGCATTTGGTTAGTTTTATTAACAAGGGATGTAACTCAATGCATTACATTTGGTTAGTTTTATTAAAAACTGATACAACTCAGTGCATTGCATTTGGTTAGTTTTATTAAAAACTGATACAACTCAGTGCATTGCATTTGGTAAGTTTTATTAAAAACTGATACAACTCAGTGCATTGCATTTGGTTAGTTTTATTAAAAACTGATACAACTCAGTGCATTGCATTTGGTTAGTTTTATTAAAAACTGATACAACTCAGTGCATTGCATTTGGTTAGTCTTATTAAAAACTGATACAACTCAGTGCATTGCATTTGGTTAGTTTTATTAAAAACGGATATAACTCAGTGCATTGCATTTGGTAAGTTTTATTAAAAACTGATACAGCTCAGTGCATTGCATTTGGTTAGTTTTATTATAAACGGATATAACTCAGTGCATTGCATTTGGTTAGTTTTATTAAAAACTGATACAACTCAGTTCATTGCATTTGGTTAGTTTTATTAAAAACGGATATAGCTCAGTGCATTGCATTTGGTAAGTTTTATTAAAAACTGATACAACTCAGTGCATTGCATTTGGTTAGTTTTATTAAAAACTGATACAACTCAGTGCATTGCATTTGGTTAGTTTTATTATAAACGGATATAACTCAGTGCATTGCGTGTGGTAAGTTTTATTAAAAACTGATACAACTCAGTGCATTGCATTTGGTTAGTTTTATTAAAAACTGATACAACTCAGTGCATTGCATTTGGTTAGTTTTATTAAAAACTGATACAACTCAGTGCATTTAATTTGGTTAGTTTTATTAAAAACGGATATAACTCAGTGCATTGCATTTGGTAAGTTTTATTAAAAACTGATACAACTCAGTGCATTGCATTTGGTTAGTTTTATTAACAAGGGATGTAACTCAATGCATTACATTTGGTTAGTTTTATTAAAAACTGATACAACTCAGTGCATTGCATTTGGTTAGTTTTATTAAAAACGGATGTAACTCAGTGCATTGCATTTGGTTAGTTTTATTATAAACGGATATAACTCAGTGCATTGCATTTGATTAGTTTCATTAAAAACAAATGTAACTCAGTGCATTGCATTTGGTTAGTTTTATTAAAAACTGATACAACTCAGTGCATTGCATTTGGTTAGTTTTATTAAAAACTGATGTAACTCAGTGCATTGCATTTGGTTAGTTTTATTATAAACGAATATAACTCAGTGCATTGCATTTGGTTAGTTTTATTATAAACGGATATAACTCAGTGCATTGCATTTGGTTAGTTTTATTAAAAACGGATATAACTCAGTGCATTGCATTTGGTTAGTTTTATTATAAACGGATATAACTCAGTGCATTGCATTTGGTTAGTTTTATTATAAACGGATATAACTCAGTGCATTGCATTTGGTTAGCTTTATTAAAAACTGATACAACTCAGTGCATTGCATTTGGTTAGTTTTATTAAAAACGGATGTAACTCAGTGCATTGCATTTGGTTAGTTTTATTATAAACGGATATAACTCAGTGCGTTGCATTTGGTTAGTTTTATTATAAACGGATATAACTCAGTGCATTGCATTTGGTAAGTTTTATTAAAAACTGATACAACTCAGTGCATTGCATTTGGTTAGTTTTATTAAAAACTGATACAACTCAGTGCATTGCATTTGGTTAGTTTTATTAAAAACTGATACAACTCAGTGCATTGCATTTGGTTAGTCTTATTAAAAACTGATACAACTCAGTGCATTGCATTTGGTTAGTTTTATTAAAAACGGATATAACTCAGTGCATTGCATTTGGTAAGTTTTATTAAAAACTGATACAGCTCAGTGCATTGCATTTGGTTAGTTTTATTATAAACGGATATAACTCAGTGCATTGCATTTGGTTAGTTTTATTAAAAACTGATACAACTCAGTGCATTGCATTTGGTTAGTTTTATTAAAAACGGATATAGCTCAGTGCATTGCATTTGGTAAGTTTTATTAAAAACTGATACAACTCAGTGCATTGCATTTGGTTAGTTTTATTAAAAACTGATACAACTCAGTGCATTGCATTTGGTTAGTTTTATTATAAACGGATATAACTCAGTGCATTGCGTGTGGTAAGTTTTATTAAAAACTGATACAACTCAGTGCATTGCATTTGGTTAGTTTTATTAAAAACTGATACAACTCAGTGCATTGCATTTGGTTAGTTTTATTAAAAACTGATACAACTCAGTGCATTTAATTTGGTTAGTTTTATTAAAAACGGATATAACTCAGTGCATTGCATTTGGTAAGTTTTATTAAAAACTAATACAACTCAGTGCATTGCATTTGGTTAGTTTTATTAACAAGGGATGTAACTCAATGCATTACATTTGGTTAGTTTTATTAAAAACTGATACAACTCAGTGCATTGCATTTGGTTAGTTTTATTAAAAACGGATGTAACTCAGTGCATTGCATTTGGTTAGTTTTATTAAAAATTGATACAACTCAGTGCATTGCATTTGATTAGTTTCATTAAAAACAAATGTAACTCAGTGCATTGCATTTGGTTAGTTTTATTAAAAACTGATACAACTCAGTGCATTGCATTTGGTTAGTTTTATTAAAAACTGATGTAACTCAGTGCATTGCATTTGGTTAGTTTTATTATAAACGAATATAACTCAGTGCATTGCATTTGGTTAGTTTTATTATAAACGGATATAACTCAGTGCATTGCATTTGGTTAGTTTTATTAAAAACGGATATAACTCAGTGCATTGCATTTGGTTAGTTTTATTATAAACGGATATAACTCAGTGCATTGCATTTGGTTAGTTTTATTATAAACGGATATAACTCAGTGCATTGCATTTGGTTAGCTTTATTAAAAACTGATACAACTCAGTGCATTGCATTTGGTTAGTTTTATTAAAAACGGATGTAACTCAGTGCATTGCATTTGGTTAGTTTTATTATAAACGAATATAACTCAGTGCATTGCATTTGGTTAGTTTTATTATAAACGGATATAACTCAGTGCATTGCGTTTGGTTAGTTTTATTATAAACGGATATAACTCAGTGCATTGCATTTGGTTA
Organism: Ceratitis rosa; assembly: GCA_037013455.1. NCBI lineage: Eukaryota > Metazoa > Arthropoda > Insecta > Diptera > Tephritidae > Ceratitis > Ceratitis rosa. Next base: position 60,791 of record JAWMAG010000099.1, on the reverse strand, counting down.
GTTTTATTATAAACGGATATAACTCAGTGCAATGCATTTGGTAAGTTTTATTATAAACGGATATAACTCAGTGCATTGCATTTGGTTAGTTTTATTATAAACGGTAATAACTCAGTGCATTGCATTTGGTTAGTTTTATTATAAACGGATATAACTCAGTGCGTTGCATTTGGTTAGTTTTATTAAAAACTGATACAACTCAGTGCATTGCATTTGGTTAGTTTTATTAAAAACTGATACAACTCAGTGCATTGAATTTGGTTAGTTTTATTATAAACGGATATAACTCAGTGCATTGCATTTGGTTAGTTTTATTAAAAACGGATATAACTCAGTGCATTGCATTTGGTTAGTTTTATTAAAAACAGATGTAACTCAATGCATTGCATTTGGTTAGTTTTATTAAAAACGGATGTAACTCAGTGCATTGCATTTGGTTAGTTTTATTAAAAACAGATGTAACTCAATGCATTGCATTTGGTTAGTTTTATTAAAAACGGATGTAACTCAGTGCATTGCATTTGGTTAGTTTTATTAAAAACGGATGTAACTCAGTGCATTGCATTTGGTTAGTTTTATTAAAAACTGATACAACTCAGTGCATTGCATTTGGTTAGTTTTATTAAAAACGGATATAACTCAGTGCATTGCATTTGGTAAGTTTTATTAAAATCTGATACAACTCAGTGCATTGCATTTGGTTAGTTTTAATTTAAACGGATATAACTCAGTGCATTGCATTTGGTTAGTTTTATTAAAAACGGATGTAACTCAGTGCATTGCATTTGGTTAGTTTTATTAAAAACTGATACAACTCAGTGCATTGCATTTGGTAAGTTTTATTAAAAACTGATACAACTCAGTGCATTGCATTTGGTTAGTTTTATTATAAACGGATATAACTCAGTGCATTGCATTTGGTAAGTTTTATTAAAAACTGATACAACTCAGTGCATTGCATTTGGTTAGTTTTATTAAAAACGGATGTAACTCAGTGCATTGCATTTGGTTAGTTTTATTAAAAACTGATACAACTCAGTGCATTGCATTTGGTTAGTTTTATTAAAAACTGATACAACTCAGTGCATTGCATTTGGTTAGTTTTATTAAAAACGGATATAACTCAGTGCATTGCATTTGGTAAGTTTTATTAAAAACTGATACAACTCAGTGCATTGCATTTGGTTAGTTTTATTATAAACGGATATAACTCAGTGCATTGCATTTGGTTAGTTTTATTAAAAACTGATACAACTCAGTGCATTGCATTTGGTTAGTTTTATTAAAAACGGATATAACTCAGTGCATTGCATTTGGTAAGTTTTATTAAAAACTGATACAACTCAGTGCATTGCATTTGGTTAGTTTTATTATAAACGGATATAACTCAGTGCATTGCATTTGGTAAGTTTTATTAAAAACTGATACAACTCAGTGCATTGCATTTGGTTAGTTTTATTATAAACGGATATAACTCAGTGCATTGCATTTGGTAAGTTTTATTAAAAACTGATACAACTCAGTGCGTTGCATTTGGTTAGTTTTATTAAAAACGGATGTAACTCAGTGCATTGCATTTGGTAAGTTTTATTAAAAACTGATACAACTCAGTGCATTGCATTTGGTTAGTTTTATTATAAACGGATATAACTCAGTGCATTGCATTTGGTTAGTTTTATTATAAACGGATATAACTCAGTGCATTGCATTTGGTTAGTTTTATTATAAACGGATATAACTCAGTGCATTGCATTTGGTTAGTTTTATTATAAACGGATATAACTCAGTGCATTGCATTTGGTTAGTTTTATTATAAACGGATATAACTCAGTGCATTGCATTTGGTTAGTTTTATTATAAACGGATATAACTCAGTGCATTGCATTTGGTTAGTTTTATTATAAACGGATATAACTCAGTGCATTGCATTTGGTTAGTTTTATTATAAACGGATATAACTCAGTGCATTGCATTTGGTTAGTTTTATTATAAACGGATATAACTCAGTGCATTGCATTTGGTTAGTTTTATTAAAAACGGATATAACTCAGTGGGTTGCATTTGGTTAGTTTTATTATAAACGGATATAACTCAGTGCGTTGCATTTGGTTAGTTTTATTATAAACGGATATAACTCAGTGCATTGCATTTGGTTAGTTTTATTATAAACGGTAATAACTCAGTGCATTGCATTTGGTTAGTTTTATTATAAACGGATATAACTCAGTGCGTTGCATTTGGTTAGTTTTATTATAAACGGATATAACTCAGTGCGTTGCATTTGGTTAGTTTTATTATAAACGGATATAACTCAGTGCATTGCATTTGGTTAGTTTTATTATAAACGGATATAACTCAGTGCATTGCATTTGGTTAGTTTTATTATAAACGGATATAACTCAGTGCGTTGCATTTGGTTAGTTTTATTATAAACGGATATAACTCAGTGCATTGCATTTGGTTAGTTTTATTATAAACGGATATAACTCAGTGCATTGCATTTGGTTAGTTTTATTATAAACGGATATAACTCAGTGCATTGCATTTGGTTAGTTTTATTATAAACGGATATAACTCAGTGCGTTGCATTTGGTTAGTTTTATTATAAACGGATATAACTCAGTGCATTGCATTTGGTTAGTTTTATTATAAACGGATATAACTCAGTGCATTGCATTTGGTTAGTTTTATTATAAACGGATATAACTCAGTGCATTGCATTTGGTTAGTTTTATTATAAACGGATATAACTCAGTGCATTGCATTTGGTTAGTTTTATTATAAACGGATATAACTCAGTGCATTGCATTTGGTTAGTTTTATTATAAACGGATATAACTCAGTGCGTTGCATTTGGTTAGTTTTATTATAAACGGATATAACTCAGTGCATTGCATTTGGTTAGTTTTATTATAAACGGATATAACTCAGTGCATTGCATTTGGTTAGTTTTATTATAAACGGATATAACTCAGTGCATTGCATTTGGTTAGTTTTATTATAAACGGATATAACTCAGTGCATTGCATTTGGTTAGTTTTATTATAAACGGATATAACTCAGTGCATTGCATTTGGTTAGTTTTATTATAAACGGATATAACTCAGTGCATTGCATTTGGTTAGTTTTATTATAAACGGATATAACTCAGTGCATTGCATTTGGTTAGTTTTATTAAAAACTGATACAACTCAGTGCATTGCATTTGGTTAGTTTTATTATAAACGGATATAACTCAGTGCATTGCATTTGGTTAGTTTTATTAAAAACTGATACAACTCAGTGCATTGCATTTGGTTAGTTTTATTATAAACGGATATAACTCAGTGCATTGCATTTGGTTAGTTTTATTATAAACGGATATAACTCAGTGCATTGCATTTGGTTAGTTTTATAAAAAACTGATTTAACTCAGTGCATTGCATTTGGTTAGTTTTATTAAAAACTGATACAACTCAGTGCATTGCATTTGGTTAGTTTTATTATAAACGGATATAACTCAGTGCATTGCATTTGGTTAGTTTTATTATAAACGGATACAACTCAGTGCATTGCATTTGGTTAGTTTTATTAAAAACGGATATAACTCAGTGCATTGCATTTGGTAAGTTTTATTAAAAACTGATACAGCTCAGTGCATTGCATTTGGTTAGTTTTATTATAAACGGATATAACTCAGTGCATTGCATTTGGTTAGTTTTATTAAAAACTGATATAACTCAGTGCATTGCATTTGGTTAGTTTTATTAAAAACGGATATAGCTCAGTGCATTGCATTTGGTAAGTTTTATTAAAAACTGATACAACTCAGTGCATTGCATTTGGTTAGTTTTATTAAAAACTGATACAACTCAGTGCATTGCATTTGGTTAGTTTTATTATAAACGGATATAACTCAGTGCATTGCGTGTGGTAAGTTTTATTAAAAACTGATACAACTCAGTGCATTGCATTTGGTTAGTTTTATTAAAAACTGATACAACTCAGTGCATTGCATTTGGTTAGTTTTATTAAAATCTGATACAACTCAGTGCATTGCATTTGGTTAGTTTTATAAAAAACTGATACAACTCAGTGCATTGCATTTGGTTAGTTTTATTAAAAACTGATACAACTCAGTGCATTGCATTTGGTTAGTTTTATTAAAAACGGATATAACTCAGTGCATTGCATTTGGTTAGTTTTACTAAAAACGGATATAACTCACTGCATTGCATTTGGTTAGTTTTATTAAAAACGGATATAACTCAGTGCATTGCATTTGGTTAGTTTTATTATAAACGGATATAACTCAGTGCATTGCATTTGGTTAGTTTTATTAAAAACTGATACAACTCAGTGCATTGCATTTGGTTAGTTTTATTATAAACGGATATAACTCAGTGCATTGCATTTGGTTAGTTTTATTATAAACGGATATAACTCAGTGCATTGCATTTGGTTAGTTTTATTATAAACGGATATAACTCAGTGCATTGCATTTGGTTAGTTTTATTTTAAACGGATATAACTCAGTGCATTGCATTTGGTTAGTTTTATTATAAACGGATATAACTCAGTGCTTTGCATTTGGTTAGTTTTATTATAAACGGATATAACTCAGTGTATTGCGGCAGCGAAAACGTCCGAAAGAATATCAACATAAACGATTATTTCAAACAAGCGGTTTATTGAGTTTTAACAATCAAATCAACAGCACAGTTTTAATATCTAAAAATCAGGTATTAATAAGTATAAATAAAGAACTCTTTTAACAATGCCAAAGACTTACTTCTCGTTTTCTTCTTTCAAACGTTCTTTACAAAATGAATTCAAAAATGGAGTATAGAAAATGCATATAGGTATAAACGCTTCGTTAAAATTTGAAACTTTTAACGAAATAAATTGAAGTGATACCATACTTATAAATTCAGTAATATTTTAAGAGTAAATCAAGATTAATAGTAAATCAAAGTTTAGAACATAAATGTAATATTGAATTAAGGAAATCTTAAGTCTAATCAGCAACATCCCGCCCCCCGGAGCCCGTTCGATTCACGAACCACATCTAAAACGGCTAATTTTGTAGCTGGTCTACGAAGAGTACCAGTAGTTGTTTTTATAATAGCTGAACGCACTTGACCATCTGGCGCAGGAAATATCTCTGTTACAATACCTCGCTTCCATTCGCCCCGACGCTCGTTTTCATCACATACAAGCACCACATCACCAATCTTGATAGGTTCTTCACGTTGGCACCATTTGCTCCTCCTTGTGAGAGTTGGAAGATATTCCAACACCCACCTCTTCCAAAAAGTTTGCTTCATCTGCTGTAAGATCTGCCACTGCTTACGTAAACATATATTCTCGCCTATACTTGGTGTTTGAATATCGTTTGGACAACCCAAAATGAAATGATTTGGAGTTAGAGGTTCTGCATCTTGGCTGTCTATGGGTAGATAAGTCAAAGGACGAGAATTTACCAGATTCTCCGCTTCTATAAATAAGCTCTGTAGCGTCTCTACTTGAGGTACTTTTGTCTTCAACGTAAAAGATAGTACTCTCTTCACACAGCGCACCATTCTTTCCCATGCACCCCCTGCTGATGGGTTACCAGGTGAATTGAATATCCATTCTATACCCTGCCGCGTACCTTCTTCGACCAACCCTCTTTCTACCAACATCGAGTCCTCTTTACTCGCTCCTACAAAATTTGTGCCTCGATCGCTTCGAATCCTAATGGGAACTCCGCGCCTGTTTATAAAATTTCTTAAACATATTATAAAGGCATCCGCAGACAAATCTCTAGCCAACTCTAAATGTATTGCCCTTACAGTTAGACATGTAAAAAGACAACCCCATCTTTTTTCTCGACGACGTCCCACGGCTACTAAATAAGGTCCGAAAAAATCCACACCTGTGTAGCTGAAGACTCGAACAAAAGCAGATAGTCGGTCTCTAGGTAATTGACCCATAAGCGGCGGTTTTGGTTCGGCGTTTTTATTTTTACAATATTGACAATTTTTAGCAGCCGAGTTGACTATTCGACGCAAGCTTGATATCCAAAATTTCCTTCGAATAGCACTTACTATTGATTCTTGGTTCTGATGTTTATATTTTTCGTGGTAGTGACGTACAATTAATCCAGTCAGAGGATGATTGTTTGGTAAAATAATTGGTCTCCTCGTATTTAAGGGAACGCATTCTGCATTATCAATTCGACCTGATAGTCTCAAAACTCCCTCATTATCAATCGTTGGTGTTAGACTAAAAAATGGACTGTTCTTAGAAACAGCATCTCCATTCGACAAATCACGCAATTCATCAGGATACGTCCACTTTTGGACAAGGCGACAAATCAATTTTTCAGTTTCATCTATGTACTTTGCTGTCAGTAATAGACTTGAAATAGGATACGATTTCTTCCTTTCGTTAATTTTTAGAGATTTAAATTTCAGTACAGCTATTCTAACCCAGGTCATAACCCTAAGCAATTTATAATAGTTAGAAAAATTTTCAAATTTTATTACTTTAGGATCAAGGTCGACGACAAATACGCTTTTCAAACGCCTCTCAACTTCACAAGACTGGTTGATACAACTATCGGAAAGGATTGGCCAAGTCGCTTCCGACTCTTTCAAGAATTTCGGCCCACTTATCCATTTGGAGTTATTAGTAACTTTTGATAGCATACGGGTAGCTTCGTCAGCGGGATTCTGCTTGCCGGGTACCCAACGCCACCAAGTGATGTCAGATGAATCCAAAATCTCCGTAATCCTGTGCGCTACAAACTGCTTGTAGCACCGGCTGTCAGACATGATCCAACTTAATACTGTCTTTGAATCAGACCAAAATGTTACGTTCTGTGGTTTCACGTCATGACCACTTAATATTGTATTTTTTAGGCGAACTCCCAGTACCGCAGCCAAAAGTTCCAGTCTTGGTACAGACAAAGCTTTAATTGGGCTACATCGTGATTTCCCAGCTACGAATACTATGCTTACGTTACCGTAGACGACTATTCGCCAGTACGCTACTGCGGCGTATGCAAGTTCGCTTGCATCGACGAAGATGTGCAAGTCTATCTTGGCAGTATCTTTATTGAAATTTTCATGATAACAACGGGGAATATTTAAACTTTTAGCCTGATCCAAATCTTTATACCAATTGTACCACTCTGAAAAAATTTTCTCCGGTATTGGTGATTTCCAATCTACATTCAGGCGCCATAAAGTTTGCAATAGAATTTTAGACTTTATGGTTACGTTCGCAAGGTAGCCAAAAGGATCAAATATAGACATCGTAAGACTTAATACTTCAGCTTTTGTCGGACGTCGAGCGCCAGATAGTACATCTTTTGGTACATTCGAAAACTTTAATACAAAACAAAACTGGTCATCCATGCAATGCCAATGCATTCCCAGTACCTTTTCAGTCGACGATTCTTTGGAATCAAAGTTCATCATATCTGTGGATGACGATGATGATGATTCATCTGAAAGTGCAAAGCGAACATCTGCACAATTAGACAAAAATCCACGTAGCTCGAATCCGGCGGACGCGTTAATTCGCTTGACCATCCTCGAAATGTCTATAGCTTCCTCTGATGTGTCGAAACTATCAACGTAATCGTCAACATAATGACAATCAATAATTGCGCTAGTAGCCCTCGGATAATCTTTTGCAAACTTCTTTGCGTTTACATTCTTAACATATTGAGCTGAACATGGTGAACACACCGAACCGAATATTATTGCTGTCATTACATACACTTCCGGTTCCTTGGTTGAATCTCCATTTCGCCATAAAAACCGTTGTGCCTCTTGGTCTGCTTCACGTATTTTCACGCAGTGAAACATCTCGCGTATGTCAGCACACACACCTATTTGACCCTGCCGGAACTTAAATAAAATTGACAACAAAGGTTTAGGTTGATAAGCCTCAGGTCCTTTCAACAACCTTGAATTAAAAGATACTCCATTAATGGAAGCTGCAGCATCGAATACCAAACGCCTTTTATTCTCTTTATTAATATTGCAAACAGCAAAATGTGGCAAATACCAAGTTTGAGGACAAATCTTCGATGCTTCCAAACGTGATAATTTTCTAGCATATGATTTGGTTATATACTCATCTATTTTGTTATTGTACCAATCGAAAAATGTTTTGTCTTTAGACATTTTTGACTCTATAATTTCAAGACGCTTGAGTGCCATACTATAACTCTCAACAAATTTGATTTCATCGTGACTCCATAGTAACCCAGTTTCATATTGCGTACTAATTTGTTTAGTTGTTTCGGAAAGAATTGTTTGAGCCCTTTTATCGGCTTCGCTAATTACTGGCTGAAGTAGTTTCACACCAAAATTTTCTATACTAAAATAATCCATCATTTGTTTTTGTATGTCTCTCATCATGTTTATCTCACAATCGATACTGCACACTACTCCATCAGCGCTTTCTTCATTAGAGCCAAATAGTATACAGCCTAAATTGGATCTATGAATCGAAAAACATTCATCAAGATTAATTACTTCTAACGGTCGAACTAAATTAATATGTGGCATGCCAATGAGCATTTGTGGAATAGCATTCTCATAGTCTTCAACTGAAATATCATTTGATATTTTATATTTTGATTTAAAACTTTCAAAATTTAGTGTCTGCGCTGGTAATTCAAGCCTTTTCGTTGTACGTACGTTTCTCATTTGATAATTTGGTGTATTTCCCCTAACACCAGTAACTTCTAAATCTATGTGTTTCGAAAGTTCGCTTGTTGTTTTACCTCCTATCCATCTGAGTGATAACAAATCTTGTGGTCCATTCAAACCGACAGCTTTGATAATACTTTCTTCTATTAATGATATTTTTGAACCATCATCGACAAATGCCATGACTTTGCATTTACCTCGAGGCCCTTTTATTTCTATGGGTAAAAATTTAAATAAAGTTTTCTTACTAAATTCCCTTTCGAAGATGGTATGAACACTACTGGTTTTATCTACCATCTGTTTTTGAAAATCTGTATTTGTATTCGAAATTGGCTTTGAGTTGCCACCTTCATCTTTAACACTAAAGTTTTCATGGAGCAATCTGTTATGAATTCTTTTGCATGAATTAAGACCGCACTCACGGCGACTTGTACAATTAGCAGCACTGTGACCTGAACGTAGGCAACAAAAACATAAATGATTTTCTTTTACAAACTTCCATCGTTTGTTGCATTCGATATCTTTGAACTTTGAGCACTGGTATAAATGATGATTATTTTGGCAGTAACCGCACTTTATTTCTGTCATTACCAACACTGGCTTTACAGACTTATTCGTTTTCGAAATCAGCTGATCATTTACATTCGAAGTCTTTGGTGGAATAAACTCTGCTGCTATTGAAATAAACATTGCTATTTCTTGCAGCCAATTATTAAAATTTCTAATACTTGGATAAGATAACCTCAAGGAAAAGGCGTAGCGAGCCCATTCTTCACGTTTGCTCATAGGAAGTTTACTCACCAATTCATCTAAAAGCGTCGGATTTGTTAAATGTGCAGCAGCACCGGCATTCTCCAAAAAGGCTGTTAAGTTGCTTACCATTGTACTAAAGGCGATTATATCGATCAATTTCCCTCCGGTGATAGGTGGAAAGGCACGGGCTTTAGTTATTTGACTACGAATTAATAATTGTGGACGTCCAAAATTAAATTCCAGCGTAGATATCACAGTATTTACACTTGATGGATGGATAAGCAATGATTCTACTTTTTGTTTAGCTGATCCTTTTAAAGCTTTTTGTAGACGAAACAAATTCTCCAGATCGGTGTACATATACATGGCAGTAGTTTCTTTAAAGGCCGCAAAGAACATTGGCCATTCTTCTGGTGATCCATTAAACTCAGGCAAATCGAGAAGTTTTCGAATATGTGGTTGTTGTATATTTATTGATTGTTGCAAACTGTTCGTTTGAGATTCACGAACTCCAGCGCCTATTTGGCTAGAAGCAAACTGGGGATGTATTCTATAAGTATTCGGCGGATAGTTGGCAGTTGATGTATAAGCGTTATTACTGGAAAAATTATTAAAGTTATGATTGACGAAATGGGTACTCGCAGGGCTAATACTGTCGGCGTAGGTTGCGAAATTCGGTAGTAATTCGGAATTAGTGACTTTTGGGTTTCTGTCGGCTATTTGTTGGTAACTATTACCACTGGCGAAGGTAACATGGCTATTGGGGACTAAATTTAAGAAATTACTATTGGCAGAGGCGATGTTGGCAGTAGATCGTACTGTTGAAACATCGGCAGTGATAGCGTTGGCAAAGCTACCACTTTCTACGTTGACATTGGCAGAGAAAATGTCGGCTGCGTTAGTGTTGGCAGAACTAACCGCAGCAGAAGTTGCACTGACATAAGCCGTATTAGCATGAATAACGTCGGCAGAATTGACGTTGGCAGAGCTGATATTGGCAAAATGGGGGTTAATAGAGGCTACGTCGGCAGAATTGGCGCTAAATTTAGATTGTATGGCAATGGAATTCTTTAAATCAAATCTTTCTTTCTCAGACGCTGCTAGTGAGCGTTTTAACTCTAATACTTGTTTCTGTAAATCACTTATTGACTTATCTGTTTGTGTGGGCACGGCTTCCATTTCTCCTTCGCTGGCTGATTCCATCTCAGTACTTGCGTGTGACGAATCCATCTGATTATTTGGCAACTGGCTTGGCATATTCGGTATCTTGCTTCGAAGATTATAATGATTCATTGGATTCTCGCGTCAACAGGTTACGTAGCGATGAGAAATATTAAAAAATATTGCGGCAGCGAAAACGTCCGAAAGAATATCAACATAAACGATTATTTCAAACAAGCGGTTTATTGAGTTTTAACAATCAAATCAACAGCACAGTTTTAATATCTAAAAATCAGGTATTAATAAGTATAAATAAAGAACTCTTTTAACAATGCCAAAGACTTACTTCTCGTTTTCTTCTTTCAAACGTTCTTTACAAAATGAATTCAAAAATGGAGTATAGAAAATGCATATAGGTATAAACGCTTCGTTAAAATTTGAAACTTTTAACGAAATAAATTGAAGTGATACCATACTTATAAATTCAGTAATATTTTAAGAGTAAATCAAGATTAATAGTAAATCAAAATTTAGAACATAAATGTAATATTGAATTAAGGAAATCTTAAGTCTAATCAGCAACACAGTGCATTGCATTTGGTTAGTTTTATTATAAACGGATATAACTCAGTGCATTGCATTTGGTTAGTTTTATTATAAACGGATACAACTCAATGTATTGCATTTGGTTAGTTTTATTAAAAACGGATGTAACTCAGTGCATTGCATTTGGTTAGTTTTATTAAAAACGGATGTAACTCAGTGCATTGCATTTGGTTAGTTTTATTAAAAACTGATACAACTCAGCGCATTGCATTTGGTAAGTTTTATTAAAAACTGATACAACTCAGTGCATTGCATTTGGTTAGTTTTGTTATAAACGGATATAACTCAGTGCATTGCATTTGGTAAGTTTTATTAAAAACTGATACAACTCAGTGCATTGCATTTGGTTAGTTTTATTAAAAACGGATGTAACTCAGTGCATTGCATTTGGTTAGTTTTATTAAAAACTGATACAACTCAGTGCATTGCATTTGGTTAGTTTTATTAAAAACTGATACAACTCAATGTATTGCATTTGGTTAGTTTTATTAAAAACGGATGTAACTCAGTGCATTGCATTTGGTTAGTTTTATTAAAAACGGATGTAACTCAGTGCATTGCATTTGGTTAGTTTTATTAAAAACTGATACAACTCAGCGCATTGCATTTGGTAAGTTTTATTAAAAACTGATACAACTCAGTGCATTGCATTTGGTTAGTTTTGTTATAAACGGATATAACTCAGTGCATTGCATTTGGTTAGTTTTATTAAAAACGGATATAACTCAGTGCATTGCATTTGGTAAGTTTTATTAAAAACTGATACAACTCAGTGCATTGCATTTGGTTAGTTTTATTATAAACGGATATAACTCAGTGCATTGCATTTGGTTAGTTTTATTATAAACGGATACAACTCAGTGCATTGCATTTGGTTGGTTTTATTAAAAACGGATATAACTCAGTGCATTGCATTTGGTAAGTTTTATTAAAAACTGATACAACTCAGTGCATTGCATTTGGTTAGTTTTATTATAAACGGATATAACTCAGTGCATTGCATTTGGTAAGTTTTATTAAAAACTGATACAACTCAGTGCATTGCATTTGGTTAGTTTTATTAAAAACTGATACAACTCAGTGCATTGCATTTGGTTAATTTTATTAAAAACTGATACAACTCAGTGCATTGCATTTGGTTAGTCTTATTAAAAACTGATACAACTCAGTGCATTGCATTTGGTTAGTTTTATTAAAAACGGATATAAGTCAGTGCATTGCATTTGGTAAGTTTTATTAAAAACTGATACAGCTCAGTGCATTGCATTTGGTTAGTTTTATTATAAACGGATATAACTCAGTGCATTGCATTTGGTTAGTTTTATTAAAAACTGATACAACTCAGTGCATTGCATTTGGTTAGTTTTATTAAAAACGGATATAGCTCAGTGCATTGCATTTGGTAAGTTTTATTAAAAACTGATACAACTCAGTGCATTGCATTTGGTTAGTTTTATTAAAAACTGATACAACTCAGTGCATTGCATTTGGTTAGTTTTATTATAAACGGATATAACTCAGTGCATTGCGTGTGGTAAGTTTTATTAAAAACTGATACAACTCAGTGCATTGCATTTGGTTAGTTTTATTAAAAACTGATACAACTCAGTGCATTGCATTTGGTTAGTTTTATTAAAAACTGATACAACTCAGTGCATTTAATTTGGTTAGTTTTATTAAAAACGGATATAACTCAGTGCATTGCATTTGGTAAGTTTTATTAAAAACTGATACAACTCAGTGCATTGCATTTGGTTAGTTTTATTAACAAGGGATAAAACTCAATGCATTACATTTGGTTAGTTTTATTAAAAACTGATACAACTCAGTGCATTGCATTTGGTTAGTTTTATTAAAAACGGATGTAACTCAGTGCATTGCATTTGGTTAGTTTTATTAAAAATTTATACAACTCAGTGCATTGCATTTGATTAGTTTCATTAAAAACAAATGTAACTCAGTGCATTGCATTTGGTTAGTTTTATTAAAAACTGATACAACTCAGTGCATTGCATTTGGTTAGTCTTATTAAAAACTGATACAACTCAGTGCATTGCATTTGGTTAGTTTTATTAAAAACGGATATAACTCAGTGCATTGCATTTGGTAAGTTTTATTAAAAACTGATACAGCTCAGTGCATTGCATTTGGTTAGTTTTATTATAAACGGATATAACTCAGTGCATTGCATTTGGTTAGTTTTATTAAAAACTGATACAACTCAGTGCATTGCATTTGGTTAGTTTTATTAAAAACGGATATAGCTCAGTGCATTGCATTTGGTAAGTTTTATTAAAAACTGATACAACTCAGTGCATTGCATTTGGTTAGTTTTATTAAAAACTGATACAACTCAGTGCATTGCATTTGGTTAGTTTTATTATAAACGGATATAACTCAGTGCATTGCGTGTGGTAAGTTTTATTAAAAACTGATACAACTCAGTGCGTTGCATTTGGTTAGTTTTTTTAAAAACTGATACAACTCAGTGCATTGCATTTGGTTAGTTTTATTAAAAACTGATACAACTCAGTGCATTTAATTTGGTTAGTTTTATTAAAAACGGATATAACTCAGTGCATTGCATTTGGTAAGTTTTATTAAAAACTTATACAACTCAGTGCATTGCATTTGGTTAGTTTTATTAACAAGGGATGTAACTCAATGCATTACATTTGGTTAGTTTTATTAAAAACTGATACAACTCAGTGCATTGCATTTGGTTAGTTTTATTAAAAACGGATGTAACTCAGTGCATTGCATTTGGTTAGTTTTATTAAAAATTGATACAACTCAGTGTATTGCATTTGATTAGTTTCATTAAAAACAAATGTAACTCAGTGCATTGCATTTGGTTAGTTTTATTAAAAACTGATACAACTCAGTGCATTGCATTTGGTTAGTTTTATTAAAAACTGATGTAACTCAGTGCATTGCATTTGGTTAGTTTTATTATAAACGAATATAACTCAGTGCATTGCATTTGGTTAGTTTTATTATAAACTGATATAACTCAGTGCATTGCATTTGGTTAGTTTTATTAAAAACGGATATAACTCAGTGCATTGCATTTGGTTAGTTTTATTATAAACGGATATAACTCAGTGCATTGCATTTGGTTAGTTTTATTATAAACGGATATAACTCAGTGCATTGCATTTGGTTAGCTTTATTAAAAACTGATACAACTCAGTGCATTGCATTTGGTTAGTTTTATTAAAAACGGATGTAACTCAGTGCATTGCATTTGGTTAGTTTTATTATAAACGGATATAACTCAGTGCGTTGCATTTGGTTAGTTTTATTATAAACGGATATAACTCAGTGCATTGCATTTGGTAAGTTTTATTAAAAACTGATACAACTCAGTGCATTGCATTTGGTTAGTTTTATTAAAAACTGATACAACTCAGTGCATTGCATTTGGTTAGTTTTATTAAAAACTGATACAACTCAGTGCATTGCATTTGGTTAGTCTTATTAAAAACTGATACAACTCAGTGCATTGCATTTGGTTAGTTTTATTAAAAACGGATATAACTCAGTGCATTGCATTTGGTAAGTTTTATTAAAAACTGATACAGCTCAGTGCATTGCATTTGGTTAGTTTTATTATAAACGGATATAACTCAGTGCATTGCATTTGGTTAGTTTTATTAAAAACTGATACAACTCAGTGCATTGCATTTGGTTAGTTTTATTAAAAACGGATATAGCTCAGTGCATTGCATTTGGTAAGTTTTATTAAAAACTGATACAACTCAGTGCATTGCATTTGGTTAGTTTTATTAAAAACTGATACAACTCAGTGCATTGCATTTGGTTAGTTTTATTATAAACGGATATAACTCAGTGCATTGCGTGTGGTAAGTTTTATTAAAAACTGATACAACTCAGTGCATTGCATTTGGTTAGTTTTATTAAAAACTGATACAACTCAGTGCATTGCATTTGGTTAGTTTTATTAAAAACTGATACAACTCAGTGCATTTAATTTGGTTAGTTTTATTAAAAACGGATATAACTCAGTGCATTGCATTTGGTAAGTTTTATTAAAAACTGATACAACTCAGTGCATTGCATTTGGTTAGTTTTATTAACAAGGGATGTAACTCAATGCATTACATTTGGTTAGTTTTATTAAAAACTGATACAACTCAGTGCATTGCATTTGGTTAGTTTTATTAAAAACGGATGTAACTCAGTGCATTGCATTTGGTTAGTTTTATTAAAAATTGATACAACTCAGTGCATTGCATTTGATTAGTTTCATTAAAAACAAATGTAACTCAGTGCATTGCATTTGGTTAGTTTTATTAAAAACTGATACAACTCAGTGCATTGCATTTGGTTAGTTTTATTAAAAACTGATGTAACTCAGTGCATTGCATTTGGTTAGTTTTATTATAAACGAATATAACTCAGTGCATTGCATTTGGTTAGTTTTATTATAAACGGATATAACTCAGTGCATTGCATTTGGTTAGTTTTATTAAAAACGGATATAACTCAGTGCATTGCATTTGGTTAGTTTTATTATAAACGGATATAACTCAGTGCATTGCATTTGGTTAGTTTTATTATAAACGGATATAACTCAGTGCATTGCATTTGGTTAGTTTTATTAAAAACTGATACAACTCAGTGCATTGCATTTGGTTAGTTTTATTAAAAACGGATATAGCTCAGTGCATTGCATTTGGTAAGTTTTATTAAAAACTGATACAACTCAGTGCATTGCATTTGGTTAGTTTTATTAAAAACTGATACAACTCAGTGCATTGCATTTGGTTAGTTTTATTATAAACGGATATAACTCAGTGCATTGCGTGTGGTAAGTTTTATTAAAAACTGATACAACTCAGTGCAATGCATTTGGTTAGTTTTATTATAAACGGATATAACTCAGTGCATTGCATTTGGTTAGTTTTATTATAAACGGTAATAACTCAGTGCATTGCATTTGGTTAGTTTTATTATAAACGGATATAACTCAGTGCGTTGCATTTGGTTAGTTTTATTAAAAACTGATACAACTCAGTGCATTGCATTTGGTTAGTTTTATTAAAAACTGATACAACTCAGTGCATTGAATTTGGTTAGTTTTATTATAAACGGATATAACTCAGTTCATTGCATTTGGTTAGTTTTATTAAAAACGGATATAACTCAGTGCATTGCATTTGGTTAGTTTTATTAAAAACGGATGTAACTCAGTGCATTGCATTTGGTTAGTTTTATTAAAAACAGATGTAACTCAATGCATTGCATTTGGTTAGTTTTATTAAAAACGGATGTAACTCAGTGCATTGCATTTGGTTAGCTTTATTAAAAACGGATATAACTCAGTGCATTGCATTTGGTTAGTTTTATTAAAAACGGATGTAACTCAGGGCATTGCATTTGGTTAGTTTTATTAAAAACTGATACAACTCAGTGCATTGCATTTGGTTAGTTTTATTAAAAACTGATACAACTCAGTGCATTGCATTTGGTTAGTTTTATTAAAAACGGATATAACTCAGTGCATTGCATTTGGTAAGTTTTATTAAAAACTGATACAGCTCAGTGCATTGCATTTGGTTAGTTTTATTATAAACGGATATAACTCAGTGCATTGCATTTGGTAAGTTTTATTAAAAACTGATACAACTCAGTGCATTGCATTTGGTTAGTTTTATTAAAAACGGATGTAACTCAGTGCATTGCATTTGGTTAGTTTTATTAAAAACTGATACAACTCAGTGCATTGCATTTGGTTAGTTTTATTAAAAACTGATACAACTCAGTGCATTGCATTTGGTTAGTTTTATTAAAAACGGATATAACTCAGTGCATTGCATTTGGTAAGTTTTATTAAAATCTGATACAACTCAGTGCATTGCATTTGGTTAGTTTTAATTTAAACGGATATAACTCAGTGCATTGCATTTGGTTAGTTTTATTAAAAACGGATGTAACTCAGTGCATTGCATTTGGTTAGTTTTATTAAAAACTGATACAACTCAGTGCATTGCATTTGGTAAGTTTTATTAAAAACTGATACAACTCAGTGCATTGCATTTGGTTAGTTTTATTATAAACGGATATAACTCAGTGCATTGCATTTGGTAAGTTTTATTAAAAACTGATACAACTCAGTGCATTGCATTTGGTTAGTTTTATTAAAACGGATGTAACTCAGTGCATTGCATTTGGTTAGTTTTATTAAAAACTGATACAACTCAGTGCATTGCATTTGGTTAGTTTTATTAAAAACTGATACAACTCAGTGCATTGCATTTGGTTAGTTTTATTAAAAACGGATATAACTCAGTGCATTGCATTTGGTAAGTTTTATTAAAAACTGATACAACTCAGTGCATTGCATTTGGTTAGTTTTATTATAAACGGATATAACTCAGTGCATTGCATTTGGTTAGTTTTATTAAAAACTGATACAACTCAGTGCATTGCATTTGGTTAGTTTTATTAAAAACGGATATAACTCAGTGCATTGCATTTGGTAAGTTTTATTAAAAACTGATACAACTCAGTGCATTGCATTTGGTTAGTTTTATTATAAACGGATATAACTCAGTGCATTGCATTTGGTAAGTTTTATTAAAAACTGATACAACTCAGTGCGTTGCATTTGGTTAGTTTTATTAAAAACGGATGTAACTCAGTGCATTGCATTTGGTAAGTTTTATTAAAAACTGATACAACTCAGTGCATTGCATTTGGTTAGTTTTATTATAAACGGATATAACTCAGTGCATTGCATTTGGTTAGTTTTATTATAAACGGATATAACTCAGTGCATTGCATTTGGTTAGTTTTATTAAAAACTGATACAACTCAGTGCATTGCATTTGGTTAGTTTTATTAAAAACGGATATAACTCAGTGCATTGCATTTGGTAAGTTTTATTAAAAACTGATACAACTCAGTGCATTGCATTTGGTTAGTTTTATTATAAACGGATATAACTCAGTGCATTGCATTTGGTTAGTTTTATTAAAAACTGATACAACTCAGTGCATTGCATTTGGTTAGTTTTATTAAAAACGGATATAACTCAGTGCATTGCATTTGGTAAGTTTTATTAAAAACTGATACAACTCAGTGCATTGCATTTGGTTAGTTTTATTAAAAACGGATATAACTCAGTGCATTGCATTTGGTAAGTTTTATTAAAAACTGATACAACTTAGTGCATTGCATTTGGTTATTTTATTATAAACGGATATAACTCAGTGCATTGCATTTGGTAAGTTTTATTAAAAACTGATACAACTCAGTGCATTGCATTTGGTAAGTTTTATTAAAAACTGATACAACTCAGTGCATTGCATTTGGTTAGTTTTATTAAAAACGGATATAACTCAGTGCATTGCATTTGGTAAGTTTTATTAAAAACTGATACAACTCAGTGCATTGCATTTGGTTAGTTTTATTAAAAACGGATATAACTCAGTGCATTGCATTTGGTAAGTTTTATTAAAAACTGATACAACTCAGTGCATTGCATTTGGTTAGTTTTATTAAAAACGGATATAACTCAGTGGATTGCATTTGGTAAGTTT
This sequence comes from Ceratitis rosa, assembly GCA_037013455.1. NCBI lineage: Eukaryota > Metazoa > Arthropoda > Insecta > Diptera > Tephritidae > Ceratitis > Ceratitis rosa. Next base: position 42,013 of record JAWMAG010000099.1, on the reverse strand, counting down.
TATTAAAAACTGATACAACTCAGTGCATTGCATTTGGTTAGTTTTATTATAAACGGATATAACTCAGTGCATTGCATTTGGTAAGTTTTATTAAAAACTGATACAACTCAGTGCATTGCATTTGGTTAGTTTTATTAAAAACGGATATAACTCAGTGCATTGCATTTGGTAAGTTTTATTAAAAACTGATACAACTCAGTGCATTGCATTTGGTTAGTTTTATTAAAAACGGATATAACTCAGTGCATTGCATTTGGTAAGTTTTATTAAAAACTGATACAACTCAGTGCATTGCATTTGGTTAGTTTTATTATAAACGGATATAACTCAGTGCATTGCATTTGGTTAGTTTTATTAAAAACTGATACAACTCAGTGCATTGCATTTGGTTAGTTTTATTAAAAACGGATATAACTCAGTGCATTGCATTTGGTAAGTTTTATTAAAAACTGATACAACTCAGTGCATTGCATTTGGTTAGTTTTATTAAAAACGGATATAACTCAGTGCATTGCATTTGGTAAGTTTTATTAAAAACTGATACAACTCAGTGCATTGCATTTGGTTAGTTTTATTATAAACGGATATAACTCAGTGCATTGCATTTGGTAAGTTTTATTAAAAACGGATACAACTCAGTGCATTGCATTTGGTTAGTTTTATTAAAAACGGATATAACTCAGTGCATTGCATTTGGTAAGTTTTATTAAAAACGGATATAACTCAGTGCATTGCATTTGCTAAGTTTTATTAAAAACTGATACAACTCAGTGCATTGCATTTGGTTAGTTTTATTATAAACGGATATAACTCAGTGCATTGCATTTGGTAAGTTTTATTAAAAACTGATACAACTCAGTGCATTGCATTTGGTTAGTTTTATTAAAAACGGATATAACTCAGTGCATTGCATTTGGTAAGTTTTATTAAAAACTGATACAACTCAATGCATTGCATTTGGTTAGTTTTATTAAAAACGGATATAACTCAGTGCATTGCATTTGGTAAGTTTTATTAAAAACTGATACAACTCAGTGCAGTGCATTTGGTTAGTTTTATTAAAAACGGATATAACTCAGTGCATTGCATTTGGTAAGTTTTATTAAAAACTGATACAACTCAGTGCAGTGCATTTGGTTAGTTTTATTAAAAACGGATATAACTCAGTGCATTGCATTTGGTAAGTTTTATTAAAAACTGATACAACTCAGTGCATTGCATTTGGTTAGTTTTATTAAAAACGGATATAACTCAGTGCATTGCATTTGGTAAGTTTTATTAAAAACTGATACAACTCAGTGCAGTGCATTTGGTTAGTTTTATTAAAAACGGATATAACTCAGTGCATTGCATTTGGTAAGTTTTATTAAAAACTGATACAACTCAGTGCATTGCATTTGGTTAGTTTTATTAAAAACGGATATAACTCAGTGCATTGCATTTGGTAAGTTTTATTAAAAACTGATACAACTCAGTGCAGTGCATTTGGTTAGTTTTATTAAAAACGGATATAACTCAGTGCATTGCATTTGGTAAGTTTTATTAAAAACTGATACAACTCAGTGCAGTGCATTTGGTTAGTTTTATTAAAAACGGATATAACTCAGTGCATTGCATTTGGTAAGTTTTATTACAAACTGATACAACTCAGTGCAGTGCATTTGGTTAGTTTTATTAAAAACGGATATAACTCAGTGCATTGCATTTGGTAAGTTTTATTAAAAACTGATACAACTCAGTGCATTGCATTTGGTTAGTTTTATTAAAAACGGATATAACTCAGTGCATTGCATTTGCTAAGTTTTATTAAAAACTGATACAACTCAGTGCATTGCATTTGGTTAGTTTTATTATAAACGGATATAACTCAGTGCATTGCATTTGGTAAGTTTTATTAAAAACTGATACAACTCAGTGCAGTGCATTTGGTTAGTTTTATTAAAAACGGATATAACTCAGTGCATTGCATTTGGTAAGTTTTATTAAAAACTGATACAACTCAGTGCATTGCATTTGGTTAGTTTTATTAAAAACGGATATAACTCAGTGCATTGCATTTGGTAAGTTTTATTAAAAACTGATACAACTCAGTGCAGTGCATTTGGTTAGTTTTATTAAAAACGGATATAACTCAGTGCATTGCATTTGGTAAGTTTTATTAAAAACTGATACAACTCAGTGCATTGCATTTGGTTAGTTTTATTAAAAACGGATATAACTCAGTGCATTGCATTTGGTAAGTTTTATTAAAAACTGATACAACTAAGTGCATTGCATTTGGTTAGTTTTATTATAAACGGATATAACTCAGTGCATTGCATTTGGTAAGTTTTATTAAAAACTGATACAACTCAGTGCATTGCATTTGGTTAGTTTTATTAAAAACGGATATAACTCAGTGCATTGCATTTGGTAAGTTTTATTAAAAACTGATACAACTCAGTGCATTGCATTTGGTTAGTTTTATTAAAAACGGATATAACTCAGTGCATTGCATTTGGTAAGTTTTATTAAAAACTGATACAAATCAGTGCATTGCATTTGGTTAGTTTTATTATAAACGGAGATAACTCAGTGCATTGCATTTGGTTAGTTTTATTAAAAACTGATACAACTCAGTGCATTGCATTTGGTTAGTTTTATTAAAAACGGATATAACTCAGTGCATTGCATTTGGTAAGTTTTATTAAAAACTGATACAACTCAGTGCATTGCATTTGGTTAGTTTTATTAAAAACGGATGTAACTCAGTGCATTGCATTTGGTAAGTTTTATTAAAAACTGATACAACTCAGTGCATTGCATTTGGTTAGTTTTATTATAAACGGATACAACTCAGTGCATTGCATTTGGTTAGTTGTATTAAAAACGGATATAACTCAGTGCATTGCATTTGGTAAGTTTTATTAAAAACTGATATAACTCAGTGCATTGCATTTGGTTAGTTTTATTAAAAACGGATGTAACTCAGTGCATTGCATTTGGTAAGTTTTATTAAAAACTGATACAACTCAGTGCATTGCATTTGGTTAGTTTTATTAAAAACGGATATAACTCAGTGCATTGCATTTGGTAAGTTTTATTAAAAACTGATACAACTCAGTGCATTGCATTTGGTTAGTTTTATTATAAACGGATATAAATAACTCAGTGCATTGCATTTGGTAAGTTTTTTTAAAAACTGATACAACTCAGTGCATTGCATTTGGTAAGTTTTATTAAAAACTGATACAACTCAGTGCATTGCATTTGGTTTGTTTTATTAAAAACGGATGTAACTCAGTGCATTGCATTTGGTAAGTTTTATTAAAAACTGATACAACTCAGTGCATTGCATTTGGTTAGTTTTATTATAAACGGATATAACTCAGTGCATTGCATTTGGTTAGTTTTATTAAAAACGGATATAACTCAGTGCATTGCATTTGGTTAGTTTTATTAAAATCTGATACAACTCAGTGCATTGCATTTGGTTAGTTTTAATTTAAACGGATATAACTCAGTGCATTGCATTTGGTTAGTTTTATTAAAAACGGATGTAACTCAGTGCATTGCATTTGGTTAGTTTTATTAAAAACTGATACAACTCAGTGCATTGCATTTGGTAAGTTTTATTAAAAACTGATACAACTCAGTGCATTGCATTTGGTTAGTTTTATTATAAACGGATATAACTCAGTGCATTGCATTTGGTAAGTTTTATTAAAAACTGATACAACTCAGTGCATTGCATTTGGTTAGTTTTATTAAAAACGGATGTAACTCAGTGCATTGCATTTGGTTAGTTTTATTAAAAACTGATACAACTCAGTGCATTGCATTTGGTTAGTTTTATTAAAAACTGATACAACTCAGTGCATTGCATTTGGTTAGTTTTATTAAAAACGGATATAACTCAGTGCATTGCATTTGGTAAGTTTTATTAAAAACTGATACAACTCAGTGCATTGCATTTGGTTAGTTTTATTATAAACGGATATAACTCAGTGCATTGCATTTGGTAAGTTTTATTAAAAACTGATACAACTCAGTGCATTGCATTTGGTTTGTTTTATTATAAACGGATATAACTCCGTGCATTGCATTTGGTAAGTTTTATTAAAAACTGATACAACTCAGTGCATTGCATTTGGTTAGTTTTATTAAAAACGGATGTAACTCAGTGCATTGCATTTGGTAAGTTTTATTAAAAACTGATACAACTCAGTGCATTGCATTTGGTTAGTTTTATTAAAAACGGATATAACTCAGTGCATTGCATTTGGTAAGTTTTATTAAAAACTGATACAACTCAGTGCATTGCATTTGGTTAGTTTTATTAAAAACGGATGTAACTCAGTGCATTGCATTTGGTAAGTTTTATTAAAAACTGATACAACTCAGTGCATTGCATTTGGTTAGTTTTATTAAAAACGGATATAACTCAGTGCATTGCATTTGGTAAGTTTTATTAAAAACTGATACAACTCAGTGCATTGCATTTGGTTAGTTTTATTATAAACGGATATAAATAACTCAGTGCATTGCATTTGGTAAGTTTTTTTAAAAACTGATACAACTCAGTGCATTGCATTTGGTAAGTTTTATTAAAAACTGATACAACTCAGTGCATTGCATTTGGTTAGTTTTATTAAAAACGGATGTAACTCAGTGCATTGCATTTGGTAAGTTTTATTAAAAACTGATACAACTCAGTGCATTGCATTTGGTTAGTTTTATTATAAACGGATATAACTCAGTGCATTGCATTTGGTTAGTTTTATTATAAACGGATATAACTCAGTGCATTGCATTTGGTTAGTTTTATTAAAAACTGATACAACTCAGTGCATTGCATTTGGTTAGTTTTATCAAAAACGGATATAACTCAGTGCATTGCATTTGGTTAGTTTTATTAAAAACGGATGTAACTCAGTGCATTGCATTTGGTTAGTTTTATTAAAAACTGATACAACTCAGTGCATTGCATTTGGTAAGTTTTATTAAAAACTGATACAACTCAGTGCATTGCATTTGGTTAGTTTTATTATAAACGGATATAACTCAGTGCATTGCATTTGGTAAGTTTTATTAAAAACTGATACAACTCAGTGCATTGCATTTGGTTAGTTTTATTAAAAACGGATATAACTCAGTGCATTGCATTTGGTAAGTTTTATTAAAAACTGATACAACTCAGTGCATTGCATTTGGTTAGTTTTATTATAAACGGATATAACTCAGTGCATTGCATTTGGTTAGTTTTATTAAAATCTGACACAACTCAGTGCATTGCATTTGGTTAGTTTTAATTTAAACGGATATAACTCAGTGCATTGCATTTGGTAAGTTTTATTAAAAACTGATACAACTCAGTGCATTGCATTTGGTTAGTTTTATTAAAAACGGATATAACTCAGTGCATTGCATTTGGTAAGTTTTATTAAAATCTGATACAACTCAGTGCATTGCATTTGGTTAGTTTTAATTTAAACGGATATAACTCAGTGCATTGCATTTGGTTAGTTTTATTAAAAACGGATGTAACTCAGTGCATTGCGTTTGGTTAGTTTTATTAAAAACTGATACAACTCAGTGCATTGCATTTGGTAAGTTTTATTAAAAACTGATACAACTCAGTGCATTGCATTTGGTTAGTTTTATTATAAACGGATATAACTCAGTGCATTGCATTTGGTAAGTTTTATTAAAAACTGATACAACTCAGTGCATTGCATTTGGTTAGTTTTATTAAAAACGGATATAACTCAGTGCATTGCATTTGGTTAGTTTTATTAAAAACTGATACAACTCAGTGCATTGCATTTGGTTAGTTTTATTAAAAACGGATATAACTCAGTGCATTGCATTTGGTAAGTTTTATTAAAAACTGATACAACTCAGTGCATTGCATTTGGTTAGTTTTATTATAAACGGATATAACTCAGTGCATTGCATTTGGTAAGTTTTATTAAAAACTGATACAACTCAGTGCATTGCATTTGGTTAGTGTTATTATAAACGGATATAACTCAGTGCATTGCATTTGGTTAGTTTTATTAAAAACTGATACAACTCAGTGCATTGCATTTGGTTAGTTTTATTAAAAACGGATGTAACTCAGTGCATTGCATTTGGTTAGTTTTATTAAAAACTGATACAACTCAGTGCATTGCATTTGGTTAGTTTTATTATAAACGGATATAACTCAGTGCATTGCATTTGGTAAGTTTTATTAAAATCTGATACAACTCAGTGCATTGCATTTGGTTAGTTTTAATTTAAACGGATATAACTCAGTGCATTGCATTTGGTTAGTTTTATTAAAAACGGATGTAACTCAGTGCATTGCATTTGGTTAGTTTTATTAAAAACTGATAAAACTCAGTGCATTGCATTTGGTAAGTTTTATTAGAAAGTGATACAACTCAGTGCATTGCATTTGGTTAGTTTTATTATAAACGGATATAACTCAGTGCATTGCATTTGGTAAGTTTTATTAAAAACTGATACAACTCAGTGCATTGCATTTGGTTAGTTTTATTAAAATCTGATACAACTCAGTGCATTGCATTTGGTTAGTTTTAATTTAAACGGATATAACTCAGTGCATTGCATTTGGTTAGTTTTATTATAAACGGATATAACTCAGTGCATTGCGTTTGGTAAGTTTTATTAAAATCTGATACAACTCAGTGCATTGCATTTGGTTAGTTTTAATTTAAACGGATATAACTCAGTGCATTGCATTTGGTTAGTTTTATTAAAAACGGATGTAACTCAGTGCATTGCATTTGGTTAGTTTTATTAAAAACTGATACAACTCAGTGCATTGCATTTGGTAAGTTTTATTAAAAACTGATACAACTCAGTGCATTGCATTTGGTTAGTTTTATTATAAACGGATATAACTCAGTGCATTGCATTTGGTAAGTTTTATTAAAAACTGATACAACTCAGTGCATTGCATTTGGTTAGTTTTATTAAAAACGGATATAACTCAGTGCATTGCATTTGGTTAGTTTTATTAAAAACTGATACAACTCAGTGCATTGCATTTGGTTAGTTTTATTAAAAACGGATATAACTCAGTGCATTGCATTTGGTAAGTTTTATTAAAAACTGATACAACTCAGTGCATTGCATTTGGTTAGTTTTATTATAAACGGATATAACTCAGTGCATTGCATTTGGTAAGTTTTATTAAAAACTGATACAACTCAGTGCATTGCATTTGGTTAGTTTTATTATAAACGGATATAACTCAGTGCATTGCATTTGGTAAGTTTTATTAAAAACTGATACAACTCAGTGCATTGCATTTGGTTAGTTTTATTAAAAACGGATATAACTCAGTGCATTGCATTTGGTAAGTTTTATTAAAAACTGATACAACTCAGTGCATTGCATTTGGTTAGTTTTATTATAAACGGATATAAATAACTCAGTGCATTGCATTTGGTAAGTTTTATTAAAAACTGATACAACTCAGTGCATTGCATTTGGTAAGTTTTATTAAAAACTGATACAACTCAGTGCATTGCATTTGGTTAGTTTTATTAAAAACGGATGTAACTCAGTGCATTGCATTTGGTAAGTTTTATTAAAAACTGATACAACCCAGTGCATTGAATTTGGTTAGTTTTATTAACAACGGATGTAACTCAATGCATTACATTTGGTTAGTTTTATTAAAAACTGATACAACTCAGTGCATTGCATTTGATTAGTTTCATTAAAAACAGATGTAACTCAGTGCATTGCATTTGGTTAGTTTTATTATAAACGAATATAACTCAGTGCATTGCATTTGGTTAGTTTTATTATAAACGGATATAACTCAGTGCATTGCATTTGGTTAGTTTTATTATAAACGGATATAACTCAGTGCATTGCAGTTGGTTAGTTTTATTAAAAACGGATTTAACTCAGTGCATTGCATTTGGTTAGTTTTATTATAAACGGATATAACTCAGTGCATTGCATTTGGTTAGTTTTATTATAAACGGATATAACTCAGTGCATTGCATTTGGTTAGTTTTATTAAAAACTGATACAACTCAGTGCATTGCATTTGGTTAGTTTTATTAAAAACGGATATAACTCAGTGCATTGCATTTGGTTAGTTTTATTATAAACGGATATAACTCAGTGCATTGCATTTGTTTAGTTTTATTATAAACGGATATAACTCAGTGCATTGCATTTGGTTAGTTTTATTATAAACGGATATAACTCAGTGCATTGCATTTGGTTAGTTTTATTATAAACGGATATAACTCAGTGCATTGCATTTGGTTAGTTTTATTATAAACGGATATAACTCAGTGCATTGCATTTGGTTAGTTTTATTATAAACGGTAATAACTCAGTGCATTGCATTTGGTTAGTTTTATTATAAACGGATATAACTCAGTGCATTGCATTTGGTTAGTTTTATTATAAACGGATATAACTCAGTGCATTGCATTTGGTTAGTTTTATTATAAACGGATATATCTCAGTGCATTGCATTTGGTTAGTTTTATTATAAACGGATATAACTCAGTGCATTGCATTTGGTTAGTTTTATTATAAACGGATATAACTCAGTGCATTGCATTTGGTTAGTTTTATTATAAACGGATATAACTCAGTGCATTCCATTTGGTTAGTTTTATTATAAACGGATATAACTCAGTGCATTGCATTTGGTTAGTTTTATTATAAACGGATATAACTCAGTGCATTGCATTTGGTTAGTTTTATTAAAAACTGATACAACTCAGTGCATTGCATTTGGTTAGTTTTATTATAAACGGATATAACTCAGTGCATTGCATTTGGTTAGTTTTATTAAAAACTGATACAACTCAGTGCATTGCATTTGGTTAGTTTTATTATAAACGGATATGACTCAGTGCATTGCATTTGGTTAGTTTTATTATAAACGGATATAACTCAGTGCATTGCATTTGGATAGTTTTATTATAAACGGATATAACTCAGTGCATTGCATTTGGTTAGTTTTATTAAAAACGGATGTAACTCAGTGCATTGCATTTGGTTAGTTTTATTATAAACGGATATAACTCAGTGCATTGCATTTGGTTAGTTTTATTAAAAACTGATACAACTCAGTGCATTGCATTTGGTTAGTTTTATTATAAACGGATATGACTCAGTGCATTGCATTTGGTTAGTTTTATTATAAACGGATATAACTCAGTGCATTGCATTTGGTTAGTTTTATTAAAAACGGATATAACTCAGTGCATTGCATTTGGTTAGTTTTATTATAAACGGATATAACTCAGTGCATTGCATTTGGTTAGTTTTATTAAAAACGGATATAACTCAGTGCATTGCATTTGGTTAGTTTTATTATAAACGGATATAACTCAGTGCATTGCATTTGGTTAGTTTTATTAAAAACGGATGTAACTCAGTGCATTGCATTTGGCTAGTTTTATTAAAAACTGATACAACTCAGTGCATTGCATTTGGTTAGTTTTATTAAAAACGGATGTAACTCAATGCATTGCATTTGGTTAGTTTTATTAAAAACTGATACAACTCAGTGCATTGCATTTGGCTAGTTTTATTAAAAACGGATGTAACTCAGTGCATTGCATTTGGTTAGTTTTATTAAAAACTGATACAACTCAGTGCATTGCATTTGGTTAGTTTTATTAAAAACGGATGTAACTCAATGCATTGCATTTGGTTAGTTTTATTAAAAACTGATACAACTCAGTGCATTGCATTTGGTTAGTTTTATTAAAAACTGATACAACTCAGTGCATTGCATTTGGTTAGTTTTATTAAAAACGGATGTAACTCAATGCATTGCATTTGGTTAGTTTTATTAAAAACTGATACAACTCAGTGCATTGCATTTGGTTAGTTTTATTAAAAACGGATATAACTCAGTGCATTGCATTTGGTAAGTTTTATTAAAAACTGATACAACTCAGTGCATTGCATTTGGTTAGTTTTATTATAAACGGATATAAATAACTCAGTGCATTGCATTTGGTAAGTTTTATTAAAAACTGATACAACTCAGTGCATTGCATTTGGTTAGTTTTATTAAAAACTGATACAACTCAGTGCATTGCATTTGGTTAGTTTTATTAAAAACGGATGTAACTCAATGCATTGCATTTGGTTAGTTTTATTAAAAACTGATACAACTCAGTGCATTGCATTTGGTTAGTTTTATTAAAAACGGATGTAACTCAATGCATTGCATTTGGTTAGTTTTATTAAAAACTGATACAACTCAGTGCATTGCATTTGGTTAGTTTTATTAAAAACGGATGTAACTCAGTGCATTGCATTTGGTTAGTTTTATTAAAAACTGATACAACTCAGTGCATTGCATTTGGTTAGTTTTATTAAAAACGGATGTAACTCAGTGCATTGCATTTGGTTAGTTTTATTAAAAACTGATACAACTCAGTGCATTGCATTTGGTTAGTTTTATTAAAAACGGATGTAACTCAGTGCATTGCATTTGGTTAGTTTTATTAAAAACTGATACAACTCAGTGCATTGCATTTGGTTAGTTTTATTAAAAACGGATGTAACTCAGTGCATTGCATTTGGTTAGTTTTATTAAAAACGGATGTAACTCAATGCATTGCATTTGGTTAGTTTTATTAAAAACTGATACAACTCAGTGCATTGCATTTGGTTAGTTTTATTAAAAACGGATGTAACTCAATGCAATGCATTTGGTTAGTTTTATTAAAAACTGATACAACTCAGTGCATTGCATTTGGTTAGTTTTATTAAAAACGGATGTAACTCAGTGCATTGCATTTGGTTAGTTTTATTAAAAACGGATGTAACTCAGTGCATTGCATTTGGTTAGTTTTATTAAAAACTGATACAACTCAGTGCATTGCATTTGGTTAGTTTTATTAAAAACGGATGTAACTCAGTGCATTGCATTTGGTTAGTTTTATTAAAAACTGATACAACTCAGTGCATTGCATTTGGTTAGTTTTATTAAAAACGGATGTAATTCAATGCATTGCATTTGGTTAGTTTTATTAAAAACTGATACAACTCAGTGCATTGAATTTGGTTAGTTTTATTAAAAACGGATGTAACTCAGTGCATTGCATTTGGTTAGTTTTATTAAAAACTGATACAACTCAGTGCATTGCATTTGGTTAGTTTTATTAAAAACGGATGTAACTCAATGCATTGCATTTGGTTAGTTTTATTAAAAACTGATACAACTCAGTGCATTGCATTTGGTTAGTTTTATTAAAAACGGATGTAACTCAATGCATTGCATTTGGTTAGTTTTATTAAAAACTGATACAACTCAGTGCATTGCATTTGGTTAGTTTTATTAAAAACGGATGTAACTCAGTGCATTGCATTTGGTTAGTTTTATTAAAAACTGATACAACTCAGTGCATTGCATTTGGTTAGTTTTATTAAAAACGGATGTAACTCAGTGCATTGCATTTGGTTAGTTTTATTAAAAACTGATACAACTCAGTGCATTGCATTTGGTTAGTTTTATTAAAAACGGATGTAACTCAGTGCATTGCATTTGGTTAGTTTTATTAAAAACTGATACAACTCAGTGCATTGCATTTGGTTAGTTTTATTAAAAACGGATGTAACTCAGTGCATTGCATTTGGTTAGTTTTATTAAAAACGGATGTAACTCAATGCATTGCATTTGGTTAGTTTTATTAAAAACTGATACAACTCAGTGCATTGCATTTGGTTAGTTTTATTAAAAACGGATGTAACTCAATGCAATGCATTTGGTTAGTTTTATTAAAAACTGATACAACTCAGTGCATTGCATTTGGTTAGTTTTATTAAAAACGGATGTAACTCAGTGCATTGCATTTGGTTAGTTTTATTAAAAACGGATGTAACTCAGTGCATTGCATTTGGTTAGTTTTATTAAAAACTGATACAACTCAGTGCATTGCATTTGGTTAGTTTTATTAAAAAGGGATGTAACTCAGTGCATTGCATTTGGTTAGTTTTATTAAAAACTGATACAACTCAGTGCATTGCATTTGGTTAGTTTTATTAAAAACGGATGTAATTCAATGCATTGCATTTGGTTAGTTTTATTAAAAACTGATACAACTCAGTGCATTGCATTTGGTTAGTTTTATTAAAAACGGATGTAACCCAGTGCATTGCATTTGGTTAGTTTTATTAAAAACTGATACAACTCAGTGCATTGCATTTGGTTAGTTTTATTAAAAACGGATGTAACTCAATGCATTGCATTTGGTTAGTTCTATTAAAAACTGATACAACTCAGTGCATTGCATTTGGTTAGTTTTATTAAAAACGGATGTAACTCAATGCATTGCATTTGGTTAGTTTTATTAAAAACTGATACAACTCAGTGCATTGCATTTGGTTAGTTTTATTAAAAACGGATGTAACTCAGTGCATTGCATTTGGTTAGTTTTATTAAAAACTGATACAACTCAGTGCATTGCATTTGGTTAGTTTTATTAAAAACGGATGTAACTCAATGCATTGCATTTGGTAAGTTTTATTAAAAACTGATACAACTCAGTGCATTGCATTTGGTTAGTTTTATTAAAAACGGATATAACTCAGTGCATTGCATTTGGTTAGTTTTATTAAAAACTGATACAACTCAGTGCATTGCATTTGGTTAGTTTTATTAAAAACGGATATAACTCAGTGCATTGCATTTGGTAAGTTTTATTAAAAACTGATACAACTCAGTGCATTGCATTTGGTTAGTTTTATTATAAACGGATATAACTCAGTGCATTGCATTTGGTAAGTTTTATTAAAAACTGATACAACTCAGTGCATTGCATTTGGTTAGTTTTATTATAAACGGATATAACTCAGTGCATTGCATTTGGTAAGTTTTATTAAAAACTGATACAACTCAGTGCATTGCATTTGGTTAGTTTTATTAAAAACGGATATAACTCAGTGCATTGCATTTGGTAAGTTTTATTAAAAACTGATACAACTCAGTGCATTGCATTTGGTTAGTTTTATTATAAACGGATATAAATAACTCAGTGCATTGCATTTGGTAAGTTTTATTAAAAACTGATACAACTCAGTGCATTGCATTTGGTAAGTTTTATTAAAAACTGATACAACTCAGTGCATTGCATTTGGTTAGTTTTATTAAAAACGGATGTAACTCAGTGCATTGCATTTGGTAAGTTTTATTAAAAACTGATACAACCCAGTGCATTGAATTTGGTTAGTTTTATTAACAACGGATGTAACTCAATGCATTACATTTGGTTAGTTTTATTAAAAACTGATACAACTCAGTGCATTGCATTTGATTAGTTTCATTAAAAACAGATGTAACTCAGTGCATTGCATTTGGTTAGTTTTATTATAAACGAATATAACTCAGTGCATTGCATTTGGTTAGTTTTATTATAAACGGATATAACTCAGTGCATTGCATTTGGTTAGTTTTATTAAAAACTGATACAACTCAGTGCATTGCATTTGGTTAGTTTTATTAAAAACGGATGTAACTCAATGCATTGCATTTGGTTAGTTTTATTAAAAACTGATACAACTCAGTGCATTGCATTTGGTTAGTTTTATTAAAAACGGATGTAACTCAATGCATTGCATTTGGTTAGTTTTATTAAAAACGGATGTAACTCAGTGCATTGCATTTGGTTAGTTTTATTAAAAACTGATACAACTCAGTGCATTGCATTTGGTTAGTTTTATTAAAAACGGATGTAACTCAATGCATTGCATTTGGTTAGTTTTATTAAAAACTGATACAACTCAGTGCATTGCATTTGGTTAGTTTTATTAAAAACGGATGTAACTCAATGCATTGCATTTGGTTAGTTTTATTAAAAACTGATACAACTCAGTGCATTGCATTTGGTTAGTTTTATTAAAAACGGATGTAACTCAGTGCATTGCATTTGGTTAGTTTTATTAAAAACTGATACAACTCAGTGCATTGCATTTGGTTAGTTTTATTAAAAACGGATGTAACTCAGTGCATTGCATTTGGTTAGTTTTATTAAAAACTGATACAACTCAGTGCATTGCATTTGGTTAGTTTTATTAAAAACGGATGTAACTCAGTGCATTGCATTTGGTTAGTTTTATTAAAAACTGATACAACTCAGTGCATTGCATTTGGTTAGTTTTATTAAAAACGGATGTAACTCAGTGCATTGCATTTGGTTAGTTTTATTAAAAACGGATGTAACTCAATGCATTGCATTTGGTTAGTTTTATTAAAAACTGATACAACTCAGTGCATTGCATTTGGTTAGTTTTATTAAAAACGGATGTAACTCAATGCAATGCATTTGGTTAGTTTTATTAAAAACTGATACAACTCAGTGCATTGCATTTGGTTAGTTTTATTAAAAACGGATGTAACTCAGTGCATTGCATTTGGTTAGTTTTATTAAAAACGGATGTAACTCAGTGCATTGCATTTGGTTAGTTTTATTAAAAACTGATACAACTCAGTGCATTGCATTTGGTTAGTTTTATTAAAAACGGATGTAACTCAGTGCATTGCATTTGGTTAGTTTTATTAAAAACGGATGTAACTCAGTGCATTGCATTTGGTTAGTTTTATTAAAAACTGATACAACTCAGTGCATTGCATTTGGTTAGTTTTATTAAAAACTGATACAACTCAGTGCATTGCATTAGGTTAGTTTTATTAAAAACTGATACAACTCAGTGCATTGCATTTGGTTAGTTTTATTAAAAACGGATGTAACTCAGTGCATTGCATTTGGTTAGTTTTATTAAAAACTGATACAACTCAGTGCATTGCATTTGGTTAGTTTTATTAAAAACGGATGTAACTCAGTGCATTGCATTTGGTTAGTTTTATTAAAAACTGATACAACTCAGTGCATTGCATTTGGTTAGTTTTATTAAAAACGGATGTAATTCAATGCATTGCATTTGGTTAGTTTTATTAAAAACTGATACAACTCAGTGCATTGCATTTGGTTAGTTTTATTAAAAACGGATGTAACTCAGTGCATTGCATTTGGTTAGTTTTATTAAAAACTGATACAACTCAGTGCATTGCATTTGGTTAGTTTTATTAAAAACGGATGTAACTCAATGCATTGCATTTGGTTAGTTCTATTAAAAACTGATACAACTCAGTGCATTGCATTTGGTTAGTTTTATTAAAAACGGATGTAACTCAATGCATTGCATTTGGTTAGTTTTATTAAAAACTGATACAACTCAGTGCATTGCATTTGGTTAGTTTTATTAAAAACGGATGTAACTCAGTGCATTGCATTTGGTTAGTTTTATTAAAAACTGATACAACTCAGTGCATTGCATTTGGTTAGTTTTATTAAAAACGGATGTAACTCAATGCATTGCATTTGGTAAGTTTTATTAAAAACTGATACAACTCAGTGCATTGCATTTGGTTAGTTTTATTAAAAACGGATATAACTCAGTGCATTGCATTTGGTTAGTTTTATTAAAAACTGATACAACTCAGTGCATTGCATTTGGTTAGTTTTATTAAAAACGGATATAACTCAGTGCATTGCATTTGGTAAGTTTTATTAAAAACTGATACAACTCAGTGCATTGCATTTGGTTAGTTTTATTATAAACGGATATAACTCAGTGCATTGCATTTGGTAAGTTTTATTAAAAACTGATACAACTCAGTGCATTGCATTTGGTTAGTTTTATTATAAACGGATATAACTCAGTGCATTGCATTTGGTAAGTTTTATTAAAAACTGATACAACTCAGTGCATTGCATTTGGTTAGTTTTATTAAAAACGGATATAACTCAGTGCATTGCATTTGGTAAGTTTTATTAAAAACTGATACAACTCAGTGCATTGCATTTGGTTAGTTTTATTATAAACGGATATAAATAACTCAGTGCATTGCATTTGGTAAGTTTTATTAAAAACTGATACAACTCAGTGCATTGCATTTGGTAAGTTTTATTAAAAACTGATACAACTCAGTGCATTGCATTTGGTTAGTTTTATTAAAAACGGATGTAACTCAGTGCATTGCATTTGGTAAGTTTTATTAAAAACTGATACAACCCAGTGCATTGAATTTGGTTAGTTTTATTAACAACGGATGTAACTCAATGCATTACATTTGGTTAGTTTTATTAAAAACTGATACAACTCAGTGCATTGCATTTGATTAGTTTCATTAAAAACAGATGTAACTCAGTGCATTGCATTTGGTTAGTTTTATTATAAACGAATATAACTCAGTGCATTGCATTTGGTTAGTTTTATTATAAACGGATATAACTCAGTGCATTGCATTTGGTTAGTTTTATTATAAACGGATATAACTCAGTGCATTGCAGTTGGTTAGTTTTATTAAAAACGGATTTAACTCAGTGCATTGCATTTGGTTAGTTTTATTATAAACGGATATAACTCAGTGCATTGCATTTGGTTAGTTTTATTATAAACGGATATAACTCAGTGCATTGCATTTGGTTAGTTTTATTAAAAACTGATACAACTCAGTGCATTGCATTTGGTTAGTTTTATTAAAAACGGATATAACTCAGTGCATTGCATTTGGTTAGTTTTATTATAAACGGATATAACTCAGTGCATTGCATTTGTTTAGTTTTATTATAAACGGATATAACTCAGTGCATTGCATTTGGTTAGTTTTATTATAAACGGATATAACTCAGTGCATTGCATTTGGTTAGTTTTATTATAAACGGATATAACTCAGTGCATTGCATTTGGTTAGTTTTATTATAAACGGATATAACTCAGTGCATTGCATTTGGTTAGTTTTATTATAAACGGTAATAACTCAGTGCATTGCATTTGGTTAGTTTTATTATAAACGGATATAACTCAGTGCATTGCATTTGGTTAGTTTTATTATAAACGGATATAACTCAGTGCATTGCATTTGGTTAGTTTTATTATAAACGGATATATCTCAGTGCATTGCATTTGGTTAGTTTTATTATAAACGGATATAACTCAGTGCATTGCATTTGGTTAGTTTTATTATAAACGGATATAACTCAGTGCATTGCATTTGGTTAGTTTTATTATAAACGGATATAACTCAGTGCATTCCATTTGGTTAGTTTTATTATAAACGGATATAACTCAGTGCATTGCATTTGGTTAGTTTTATTATAAACGGATATAACTCAGTGCATTGCATTTGGTTAGTTTTATTAAAAACTGATACAACTCAGTGCATTGCATTTGGTTAGTTTTATTATAAACGGATATAACTCAGTGCATTGCATTTGGTTAGTTTTATTAAAAACTGATACAACTCAGTGCATTGCATTTGGTTAGTTTTATTATAAACGGATATGACTCAGTGCATTGCATTTGGTTAGTTTTATTATAAACGGATATAACTCAGTGCATTGCATTTGGATAGTTTTATTATAAACGGATATAACTCAGTGCATTGCATTTGGTTAGTTTTATTAAAAACGGATGTAACTCAGTGCATTGCATTTGGTTAGTTTTATTATAAACGGATATAACTCAGTGCATTGCATTTGGTTAGTTTTATTAAAAACTGATACAACTCAGTGCATTGCATTTGGTTAGTTTTATTATAAACGGATATGACTCAGTGCATTGCATTTGGTTAGTTTTATTATAAACGGATATAACTCAGTGCATTGCATTTGGTTAGTTTTATTAAAAACGGATATAACTCAGTGCATTGCATTTGGTTAGTTTTATTATAAACGGATATAACTCAGTGCATTGCATTTGGTTAGTTTTATTAAAAACGGATATAACTCAGTGCATTGCATTTGGTTAGTTTTATTATAAACGGATATAACTCAGTGCATTGCATTTGGTTAGTTTTATTAAAAACGGATGTAACTCAGTGCATTGCATTTGGCTAGTTTTATTAAAAACTGATACAACTCAGTGCATTGCATTTGGTTAGTTTTATTAAAAACGGATGTAACTCAATGCATTGCATTTGGTTAGTTTTATTAAAAACTGATACAACTCAGTGCATTGCATTTGGCTAGTTTTATTAAAAACGGATGTAACTCAGTGCATTGCATTTGGTTAGTTTTATTAAAAACTGATACAACTCAGTGCATTGCATTTGGTTAGTTTTATTAAAAACGGATGTAACTCAATGCATTGCATTTGGTTAGTTTTATTAAAAACTGATACAACTCAGTGCATTGCATTTGGTTAGTTTTATTAAAAACTGATACAACTCAGTGCATTGCATTTGGTTAGTTTTATTAAAAACGGATGTAACTCAATGCATTGCATTTGGTTAGTTTTATTAAAAACTGATACAACTCAGTGCATTGCATTTGGTTAGTTTTATTAAAAACGGATATAACTCAGTGCATTGCATTTGGTAAGTTTTATTAAAAACTGATACAACTCAGTGCATTGCATTTGGTTAGTTTTATTATAAACGGATATAAAAAACTCAGTGCATTGCATTTGGTAAGTTTTATTAAAAACTGATACAACTCAGTGCATTGCATTTGGTTAGTTTTATTAAAAACTGATACAACTCAGTGCATTGCATTTGGTTAGTTTTATTAAAAACGGATGTAACTCAATGCATTGCATTTGGTTAGTTTTATTAAAAACTGATACAACTCAGTGCATTGCATTTGGTTAGTTTTATTAAAAACGGATGTAACTCAATGCATTGCATTTGGTTAGTTTTATTAAAAACTGATACAACTCAGTGCATTGCATTTGGTTAGTTTTATTAAAAACGGATGTAACTCAGTGCATTGCATTTGGTTAGTTTTATTAAAAACTGATACAACTCAGTGCATTGCATTTGGTTAGTTTTATTAAAAACGGATGTAACTCAGTGCATTGCATTTGGTTAGTTTTATTAAAAACTGATACAACTCAGTGCATTGCATTTGGTTAGTTTTATTAAAAACGGATGTAACTCAGTGCATTGCATTTGGTTAGTTTTATTAAAAACTGATACAACTCAGTGCATTGCATTTGGTTAGTTTTATTAAAAACGGATGTAACTCAGTGCATTGCATTTGGTTAGTTTTATTAAAAACGGATGTAACTCAATGCATTGCATTTGGTTAGTTTTATTAAAAACTGATACAACTCAGTGCATTGCATTTGGTTAGTTTTATTAAAAACGGATGTAACTCAATGCAATGCATTTGGTTAGTTTTATTAAAAACTGATACAACTCAGTGCATTGCATTTGGTTAGTTTTATTAAAAACGGATGTAACTCAGTGCATTGCATTTGGTTAGTTTTATTAAAAACGGATGTAACTCAGTGCATTGCATTTGGTTAGTTTTATTAAAAACTGATACAACTCAGTGCATTGCATTTGGTTAGTTTTATTAAAAACGGATGTAACTCAGTGCATTGCATTTGGTTAGTTTTATTAAAAACTGATACAACTCAGTGCATTGCATTTGGTTAGTTTTATTAAAAACGGATGTAATTCAATGCATTGCATTTGGTTAGTTTTATTAAAAACTGATACAACTCAGTGCATTGCATTTGGTTAGTTTTATTAAAAACGGATGTAACTCAGTGCATTGCATTTGGTTAGTTTTATTAAAAACTGATACAACTCAGTGCATTGCATTTGGTTAGTTTTATTAAAAACGGATGTAACTCAATGCATTGCATTTGGTTAGTTTTATTAAAAACTGATACAACTCAGTGCATTGCATTTGGTTAGTTTTATTAAAAACGGATGTAACTCAATGCATTGCATTTGGTTAGTTTTATTAAAAACTGATACAACTCAGTGCATTGCATTTGGTTAGTTTTATTAAAAACGGATGTAACTCAGTGCATTGCATTTGGTTAGTTTTATTAAAAACTGATACAACTCAGTGCATTGCATTTGGTTAGTTTTATTAAAAACGGATGTAACTCAATGCATTGCATTTGGTTAGTTTTATTAAAAACTGATACAACTCAGTGCATTGCATTTGGTTAGTTTTATTAAAAACGGGTGTAACTCAGTGCATTGCATTTGGTTAGTTTTATTAAAAACTGATACAACTCAGTGCATTGCATTTGGTTAGTTTTATTAAAAACGGATGTAACTCAATGCATTGCATTTGGTTAGTTTTATTAAAAACTGATACAACTCAGTGCATTGCATTTGGCTAGTTTTATTAAAAACGGATGTAACTCAGTGCATTGCATTTGGTTAGTTTTATTAAAAACTGATACAACTCAGTGCATTGCATTTGGTTAGTTTTATTAAAAACGGATGTAACTCAATGCATTGCATTTGGTTAGTTTTATTAAAAACTGATACAACTCAGTGCATTGCATTTGGTTAGTTTTATTAAAAACGGATGTAACTCAGTGCATTGCATTTGGTTAGTTTTATTAAAAACGGATGTAACTCAGTGCATTGCATTTGGTTAGTTTTATTAAAAACTGATACAACTCAGTGCATTGCATTTGGTTAGTTTTATTAAAAACGGATGTAACTCAGTGTATTGCATTTGGTTAGTTTTATTAAAAACTGATACAACTCAGTGCATTGCATTTGGTTAGTTTTATTAAAAACGGATGTAACTCAGTGCATTGCATTTGGTTAGTTTTATTAAAAACTGATACAACTCAGTGCATTGCATTTGGTTAGTTTTATTAAAAACGGATGTAACTCAATGCATTGCATTTGGTTAGTTTTATTAAAAACTGATACAACTCAGTGCATTGCATTTGGCTAGTTTTATTAAAAACGGATGTAACTCAGTGCATTGCATTTGGTTAGTTTTATTAAAAATGTATGTAACTCAGTGCATTGCATTTGGTTAGTTTTATTAAAAACGGATGTAACTCAGTGCATTGCATTTGGTTAGTTTTATTAAAAACTGATACAACTCAGTGCATTGCATTTGGTTAGTTTTATTAAAAACGGATGTAACTCAATGCATTGCATTTGGTTAGTTTTATTAAAAACTGATACAACTCAGTGCATTGCATTTGGTTAGTTTTATTAAAAACGGATGTAACTCAGTGCATTGCATTTGGTTAGTTTTATTAAAAACTGATACAACTCAGTGCATTGCATTTGGTTAGTTTTATTAAAAACGGATGTAACTCAGTGCATTGCATTTGGTTAGTTTTATTAAAAACTGATACAACTCAGTGCATTGCATTTGGTTAGTTTTATTAAAAACTGATACAACTCAATGCATTGCATTTGGTTAGTTTTATTAAAAACTGATACAACTCAGTGCATTGCATTTGGATAGTTTTATTAAAAACGGATGTAACTCAGTGCATTGCATTTGGTTAGTTTTATTAAAAACGGATATAACACAGTGCATTGCATTTGGTTAGTTTTATTAAAAACTGATATAACTCAGTGCATTGCATTTCGTTAGTTTTATTAAAAACTGATACAACTCAGTGTATTGCATTTGGTTAGTTTTATTAAAAACGGATATAACACAGTGCATTGCATTTGGTTAGTTTTATTAAAAACTGATACAACTCAGTGCATTGCATTTGGTAAGTTTTATTAAAAACTGATACAACTCAGTGCATTGCATTTGGTTAGTTTTATTATAAACGGATATAAATAACTCAGTGCATTGCATTTGGTAAGTTTTATTAAAAACTGATACAACTCAGTGCATTGCATTTGGTTAGTTTTATTAAAAACTGATACAACTCAGTGCATTGCATTTGGTTAGTTTTATTAAAAACGGATGTAACTCAATGCATTGCATTTGGTTAGTTTTATTAAAAACTGATACAACTCAGTGCATTGCATTTGGTTAGTTTTATTAAAAACGGATGTAACTCAATGCATTGCATTTGGTTAGTTTTATTAAAAACTGATACAACTCAGTGCATTGCATTTGGTTAGTTTTATTAAAAACGGATGTAACTCAGTGCATTGCATTTGGTTAGTTTTATTAAAAACTGATACAACTCAGTGCATTGCATTTGGTTAGTTTTATTAAAAACGGATGTAACTCAGTGCATTGCATTTGGTTAGTTTTATTAAAAACTGATACAACTCAGTGCATTGCATTTGGTTAGTTTTATTAAAAACGGATGTAACTCAGTGCATTGCATTTGGTTAGTTTTATTAAAAACTGATACAACTCAGTGCATTGCATTTGGTTAGTTTTATTAAAAACGGATGTAACTCAGTGCATTGCATTTGGTTAGTTTTATTAAAAACGGATGTAACTCAATGCATTGCATTTGGTTAGTTTTATTAAAAACTGATACAACTCAGTGCATTGCATTTGGTTAGTTTTATTAAAAACGGATGTAACTCAATGCAATGCATTTGGTTAGTTTTATTAAAAACTGATACAACTCAGTGCATTGCATTTGGTTAGTTTTATTAAAAACGGATGTAACTCAGTGCATTGCATTTGGTTAGTTTTATTAAAAACGGATGTAACTCAGTGCATTGCATTTGGTTAGTTTTATTAAAAACTGATACAACTCAGTGCATTGCATTTGGTTAGTTTTATTAAAAACGGATGTAACTCAGTGCATTGCATTTGGTTAGTTTTATTAAAAACTGATACAACTCAGTGCATTGCATTTGGTTAGTTTTATTAAAAACGGATGTAATTCAATGCATTGCATTTGGTTAGTTTTATTAAAAACTGATACAACTCAGTGCATTGCATTTGGTTAGTTTTATTAAAAACGGATGTAACTCAGTGCATTGCATTTGGTTAGTTTTATTAAAAGCTGATACAACTCAGTGCATTGCATTTGGTTAGTTTTATTAAAAACGGATGTAACTCAATGCATTGCATTTGGTTAGTTTTATTAAAAACTGATACAACTCAGTGCATTGCATTTGGTTAGTTTTATTAAAAACGGATGTAACTCAATGCATTGCATTTGGTTAGTTTTATTAAAAACTGATACAACTCAGTGCATTGCATTTGGTTAGTTTTATTAAAAACGGATGTAACTCAGTGCATTGCATTTGGTTAGTTTTATTAAAAACTGATACAACTCAGTGCATTGCATTTGGTTAGTTTTATTAAAAACGGATGTAACTCAATGCATTGCATTTGGTTAGTTTTATTAAAAACTGATACAACTCAGTGCATTGCATTTGGTTAGTTTTATTAAAAACGGGTGTAACTCAGTGCATTGCATTTGGTTAGTTTTATTAAAAACTGATACAACTCAGTGCATTGCATTTGGTTAGTTTTATTAAAAACGGATGTAACTCAATGCATTGCATTTGGTTAGTTTTATTAAAAACTGATACAACTCAGTGCATTGCATTTGGCTAGTTTTATTAAAAACGGATGTAACTCAGTGCATTGCATTTGGTTAGTTTTATTAAAAACTGATACAACTCAGTGCATTGCATTTGGTTAGTTTTATTAAAAACGGATGTAACTCAATGCATTGCATTTGGTTAGTTTTATTAAAAACTGATACAACTCAGTGCATTGCATTTGGTTAGTTTTATTAAAAACGGATGTAACTCAGTGCATTGCATTTGGTTAGTTTTATTAAAAACGGATGTAACTCAGTGCATTGCATTTGGTTAGTTTTATTAAAAACTGATACAACTCAGTGCATTGCATTTGGTTAGTTTTATTAAAAACGGATGTAACTCAGTGTATTGCATTTGGTTAGTTTTATTAAAAACTGATACAACTCAGTGCATTGCATTTGGTTAGTTTTATTAAAAACGGATGTAACTCAGTGCATTGCATTTGGTTAGTTTTATTAAAAACTGATACAACTCAGTGCATTGCATTTGGTTAGTTTTATTAAAAACGGATGTAACTCAATGCATTGCATTTGGTTAGTTTTATTAAAAACTGATACAACTCAGTGCATTGCATTTGGCTAGTTTTATTAAAAACGGATGTAACTCAGTGCATTGCATTTGGTTAGTTTTATTAAAAATGTATGTAACTCAGTGCATTGCATTTGGTTAGTTTTATTAAAAACGGATGTAACTCAGTGCATTGCATTTGGTTAGTTTTATTAAAAACTGATACAACTCAGTGCATTGCATTTGGTTAGTTTTATTAAAAACGGATGTAACTCAATGCATTGCATTTGGTTAGTTTTATTAAAAACTGATACAACTCAGTGCATTGCATTTGGTTAGTTTTATTAAAAACGGATGTAACTCAGTGCATTGCATTTGGTTAGTTTTATTAAAAACTGATACAACTCAGTGCATTGCATTTGGTTAGTTTTATTAAAAACGGATGTAACTCAGTGCATTGCATTTGGTTAGTTTTATTAAAAACTGATACAACTCAGTGCATTGCATTTGGTTAGTTTTATTAAAAACTGATACAACTCAATGCATTGCATTTGGTTAGTTTTATTAAAAACTGATACAACTCAGTGCATTGCATTTGGATAGTTTTATTAAAAACGGATGTAACTCAGTGCATTGCATTTGGTTAGTTTTATTAAAAACGGATATAACACAGTGCATTGCATTTGGTTAGTTTTATTAAAAACTGATATAACTCAGTGCATTGCATTTCGTTAGTTTTATTAAAAACTGATACAACTCAGTGTATTGCATTTGGTTAGTTTTATTAAAAACGGATATAACACAGTGCATTGCATTTGGTTAGTTTTATTAAAAACTGATACAACTCAGTGCATTGCATTTGGTTAGTTTTATTATAAACGGATATAACTCAGTGCATTGCATTTGGTTAGTTTTATTAAAAACGGATATAACACAGTGCATTGCATTTGGTTAGTTTTATTAAAAACTGATATAACTCAGTGCATTGCATTTGGTTAGTTTTATTAAAAACTGATACAACTCAGTGCATTGCATTTGGTTAGTTTTATTAAAAACGGATATAACACAGTGCATTGCATTTGGTTAGTTTTATTAAAAACTGATATAACTCAGTGCATTGCATTTCGTTAGTTTTATTAAAAACTGATACAACTCAGTGTATTGCATTTGGTTAGTTTTATTAAAAACGGATATAACACAGTGCATTGCATTTGGTTAGTTTTATTAAAAACTGATATAACTCAGTGTATTGCATTTGGTTAGTTTTATTAAAAACGGATGTAACTCAGTGCATTGCATTTGGTTAGTTTTATTAAAAACTGATACAACTCAGTGCATTGCATTTGGTTAGTTTTATTAAAAACGGATGTAACTCAGTGCATTGCATTTGGTTAGTTTTATTAAAAACTGATACAACTCAGTGCATTGCATTTGGTTAGTTTTATTAAAAACTGATACAACTCAATGCATTGCATTTGGTTAGTTTTATTAAAAACTGATATAACTCAGTGTATTGCATTTGGTTAGTTTTATTAAAAACGGATGTAACTCAATGCATTGCATTTGGTTAGTTTTATTAAAAACTGATACAACTCAGTGCATTGCATTTGGTTAGTTTTATTAAAAACGGATGTAACTCAATGCAATGCATTTGGTTAATTTTATTAAAAACTGATACAACTCAGTGCATTGCATTTGGTTAGTTTTATTAAAAACGGATGTAACTCAGTGCATTGCATTTGGTTAGTTTTATTAAAAACGGATGTAACTCAGTGCATTGCATTTGGTTAGTTTTATTAAAAACTGATACAACTCAGTGCATTGCATTTGGTTAGTTTTATTAAAAACGGATGTAACTCAGTGCATTGCATTTGGTTAGTTTTATTAAAAACTGATACAACTCAGTGCATTGCATTTGGTTAGTTTTATTAAAAACTGATACAACTCAGTGCATTGCATTTGGTTAGTTTTATTAAAAACGGATGTAACTCAGTGCATTGCATTTGGTTAGTTTTATTAAAAACTGATACAACTCAATGCATTGCATTTGGTTAGTTTTATTAAAAACTGATATAACTCAGTGTATTGCATTTGGTTAGTTTTATTAAAAACGGATGTAACTCAGTGCATTGCATTTGGTTAGTTTTATTAAAAACTGATACAACTCAGTGCATTGCATTTGGTTAGTTTTATTAAAAACTGATATAACTCAGTGTATTGCATTTGGTTAGTTTTATTAAAAACGGATGTAACTCAGTGCATTGCATTTGGTTAGTTTTATTAAAAACTGATACAACTCAATGCATTGCATTTGGTTAGTTTTATTAAAAACTGATATAACTCAGTGTATTGCATTTGGTTAGTTTTATTAAAAACGGATGTAACTCAGTGCATTGCATTTGGTTAGTTTTATTAAAAACTGATACAACTCAGTGCATTGCATTTGGTTAGTTTTATTAAAAACGGATGTAACTCAGTGCATTGCATTTGGTTAGTTTTATTAAAAACTGATACAACTCAATGCATTGCATTTGGTTAGTTTTATTAAAAACTGATACAACTCAGTGCATTGCATTTGGTTAGTTTTATTAAAAACGGATGTAACTCAGTGCATTGCATTTGGTTAGTTTTATTAAAAACTGATACAACTCAGTGCATTGCATTTGGTTAGTTTTATTAAAAACGGATGTAACTCAGTGCATTGCATTTGGTTAGTTTTATTAAAAACTGATACAACTCAGTGCATTGCATTTGGTTAGTTTTATTAAAAACTGATACAACTCAGTGCATTGCATTTGGTTAGTTTTATTAAAAACGGATGTAACTCAGTGCATTGCATTTGGTTAGTTTTATTAAAAACTGATACAACTCAATGCATTGCATTTGGTTAGTTTTATTAAAAACTGATATAACTCAGTGTATTGCATTTGGTTAGTTTTATTAAAAACGGATGTAACTCAGTGCATTGCATTTGGTTAGTTTTATTAAAAACTGATACAACTCAGTGCATTGCATTTGGTTAGTTTTATTAAAAACGGATGTAACTCAGTGCATTGCATTTGGTTAGTTTTATTAAAAACTGATACAACTCAATGCATTGCATTTGGTTAGTTTTATTAAAAACTGATACAACTCAGTGCATTGCATTTGGTTAGTTTTATTAAAAACGGATGTAACTCAGTGCATTGCATTTGGTTAGTTTTATTAAAAACTGATACAACTCAGTGCATTGCATTTGGTTAGTTTTATTAAAAACGGATGTAACTCAGTGCATTGCATTTGGTTAGTTTTATTAAAAACTGATACAACTCAGTGCATTGCATTTGGTTAGTTTTATTAAAAACTGATACAACTCAATGCATTGCATTTGGTTAGTTTTATTAAAAACTGATACAACTCAGTGCATTGCATTTGGTTAGTTTTATTAAAAACGGATGTAACTCAGTGCATTGCATTTGGTTAGTTTTATTAAAAACTGAAACAACTCAGTGCATTGCATTTGGTTAGTTTTATTAAAAACGGATGTAACTAAATGCATTGCATTTGGTTAGTTTTGTTAAAAACTGATACAACTCAGTGCATTGCATTTGGTTAGTTTTATTAAAAACGGATGTAACTCAGTGCATTGCATTTGGTTAGTTTTATTAAAAACTGATACAACTCAGTGCATTGCATTTGGTTAGTTTTATTAAAAACGGATGTAACTCAGTGCATTGCATTTGGTTAGTTTTATTAAAAACTGACACAACTCAGTGCATTGCATTTGGTTAGTTTTATTAAAAACTGATACAACTCAGTGCATTGCATTTGGTTAGTTTTATTAAAAACTGATACAACTCAGTGCATTGCATTTGGTTAGTTTTATTAAAAACGGATGTAACTCAGTGCATTGCATTTGGTTAGTTTTATTAAAAACTGATACAACTCAGTGCATTGCATTTGGGTAGTTTTATTAAAAACTGATACAACTCAGTGCATTGCATTTGGTTAGTTTTATTAAAAACGGATGTAACTCAGTGCATTGCATTTGGTTAGTTTTATTAAAAACTGATACAACTCAGTGCATTGCATTTGGTTAGTTTTATTAAAAACTGATACAACTCAGTGCATTGCATTTGGTTAGTTTTATTAAAAACGGATGTAACTCAGTGCATTGCATTTGGTTAGTTTTATTAAAAACTGATACAACTCAGTGCATTGCATTTGGTTAGTTTTATTAAAAACGGATGTAACTCAGTGCATTGCATTTGGTTAGTTTTATTAAAAACTGATACAACTCAGTGCATTGCATTTGGTTAGTTTTATTAAAAACTGATACAACTCAATGCATTGCATTTGGTTAGTTTTATTAAAAACTGATACAACTCAGTGCATTGCATTTGGTTAGTTTTATTAAAAACGGATGTAACTCAGTGCATTGCATTTGGTTAGTTTTATTAAAAACTGAAACAACTCAGTGCATTGCATTTGGTTAGTTTTATTAAAAACGGATGTAACTAAATGCATTGCATTTGGTTAGTTTTGTTAAAAACTGATACAACTCAGTGCATTGCATTTGGTTAGTTTTATTAAAAACGGATGTAACTCAGTGCATTGCATTTGGTTAGTTTTATTAAAAACTGATACAACTCAGTGCATTGCATTTGGTTAGTTTTATTAAAAACGGATGTAACTCAGTGCATTGCATTTGGTTAGTTTTATTAAAAACTGACACAACTCAGTGCATTGCATTTGGTTAGTTTTATTAAAAACTGATACAACTCAGTGCATTGCATTTGGTTAGTTTTATTAAAAACTGATACAACTCAGTGCATTGCATTTGGTTAGTTTTATTAAAAACGGATGTAACTCAGTGCATTGCATTTGGTTAGTTTTATTAAAAACTGATACAACTCAGTGCATTGCATTTGGTTAGTTTTATTAAAAACTGATACAACTCAGTGCATTGCATTTGGTTAGTTTTATTAAAAACTGATACAACTCAGTGCATTGCATTTGGTTAGTTTTATTAAAAACGGATGTAACTCAGTGCATTGCATTTGGTTAGTTTTATTAAAAACTGATACAACTCAGTGCATTGCATTTGGTTAGTTTTATTAAAAACGGATGTAACTCAGTGCATTGCATTTGGTTAGTTTTATTAAAAACTGACACAACTCAGTGCATTGCATTTGGTTAGTTTTATTAAAAACTGATACAACTCAGTGCATTGCATTTGGTTAGTTTTATTAAAAACTGATACAACTCAGTGCATTGCATTTGGTTAGTTTTATTAAAAACTGATACAACTCAATGCATTGCATTTGGTTAGTTTTATTAAAAACTGATACAACTCAGTGCATTGCATTTGGTTAGTTTTATTAAAAACGGATGTAACTCAGTGCATTGCATTTGGTTAGTTTTATTAAAAACTGAAACAACTCAGTGCATTGCATTTGGTTAGTTTTATTAAAAACGGATGTAACTCAATGCATTGCATTTGGTTAGTTTTATTAAAAACTGATACAACTCAGTGCATTGCATTTGGTTAGTTTTATTAAAAACGGATGTAACTCAGTGCATTGCATTTGGTTAGTTTTATTAAAAACTGACACAACTCAGTGCATTGCATTTGGTTAGTTTTATTAAAAACTGATACAACTCAGTGCATTGCATTTGGTTAGTTTTATTAAAAACTGATACAACTCAGTGCATTGCATTTGGTTAGTTTTATTAAAAACGGATGTAACTCAGTGCATTGCATTTGGTTAGTTTTATTAAAAACTGATACAACTCAGTGCATTGCATTTGGGTAGTTTTATTAAAAACTGATACAACTCAGTGCATTGCATTTGGTTAGTTTTATTAAAAACTGATACAACTCAGTGCATTGCATTTGGTTAGTTTTATTAAAAACGGATGTAACTCAGTGCATTGCATTTGGTTAGTTTTATTAAAAACTGATACAACTCAGTGCATTGCATTTGGTTAGTTTTATTAAAAACGGATGTAACTCAGTGCATTGCATTTGGTTAGTTTTATTAAAAACTGACACAACTCAGTGCATTGCATTTGGTTAGTTTTATTAAAAACTGATACAACTCAGTGCATTGCATTTGGTTAGTTTTATTAAAAACGGATGTAACTCAGTGCATTGCATTTGGTTAGTTTTATTAAAAACTGACACAACTCAGTGCATTGCATTTGGTTAGTTTTATTAAAAACTGATACAACTCAGTGCATTGCATTTGGTTAGTTTTATTAAAAACTGATACAACTCAGTGCATTGCATTTGGTTAGTTTTATTAAAAACGGATGTAACTCAGTGCATTGCATTTGGTTAGTTTTATTAAAAACTGACACAACTCAGTGCATTGCATTTGGTTAGTTTTATTAAAAACTGATACAACTCAGTGCATTGCATTTGGTTAGTTTTATTAAAAACTGATACAACTCAGTGCATTGCATTTGGTTAGTTTTATTAAAAACGGATGTAACTCAGTGCATTGCATTTGGTTAGTTTTATTAAAAACTGATACAACTCAGTGCATTGCATTTGGGTAGTTTTATTAAAAACGGATGTAACTCAGTGCATTGCATTTGGTTAGTTTTATTAAAAACTGATACAACTCAGTGCATTGCATTTGGTTAGTTTTATTAAAAACTGATACAACTCAGTGCATTGCATTTGGTTAGTTTTATTAAAAACTGATACAACTCAGTGCATTGCATTTGGTTAGTTTTGTTAAAAACGGATGTAACTCAGTGCATTGCAATTGGTTAGTTTTATTAAAAACTGATACAACTCAGTGCATTGCATTTAGTTAGTTTTATTAAAAACGGATGTAACTCAGTGCATTGCATTTGGTTAGTTTTATTAAAAACTGATACAACTCAGTGCATTGCATTTGGTTAGTTTTATTAAAAACTGATACAACTCAGTGCATTGCATTTGGGTAGTTTTATTAAAAACGGATGTAACTCAGTGCATTGCATTTGGTTAGTTTTATTAAAAACTGATACAACTCAGTGCATTGCATTTGGTTAGTTTTATTAAAAACGGATGTAACTCAGTGCATTGCATTTGGTTAGTTTTATTAAAAACTGATACAACTCAGTGCATTGCATTTGGTTAGTTTTATTAAAAACTGATACAACTCAGTGCATTGCATTTGGTTAGTTTTATTAAAAACTGATACAACTCAGTGCATTGCATTTGGTTAGTTTTATTAAAAACGGATGTAACTCAGTGCATTGCAATTGGTTAGTTTTATTAAAAACTGATACAACTCAGTGCATTGCATTTAGTTAGTTTTATTAAAAACGGATGTAACTCAGTGCATTGCATTTGGTTAGTTTTATTAAAAACTGATACAACTCAGTGCATTGCATTTGGTTAGTTTTATTAAAAACTGATACAACTCAATGCATTGCATTTGGTTAGTTTTATTAAAAACTGATACAACTCAGTGCATTGCATTTGGTTAGTTTTATTAAAAACGGATGTAACTCAGTGCATTGCATTTGGTTAGTTTTATTAAAAACTGATACAACTCAGTGCATTGCATTTGGTTAGTTTTATTAAAAACGGATGTAACCCAGTGCATTGCATTTGGTTAGTTTTATTAAAAACTGATACAACTCAGTGCATTGCATTTGGTTAGTTTTATTAAAAACGGATGTAACTCAGTGCACTGCATTTGGTTAGTTTTATTAAAAACTGATACAACTCAGTGCATTGCATTTGGTTAGTTTTATTAAAAACGGATGTAACTCAATGCATTGCATTTGGTTAGTTTTATTAAAAACTGATACAACTCAGTGCATTGCATTTGGTTAGTTTTATTAAAAACGGATGTAACTCAGTGCATTGCATTTGGTTAGTTTTATTAAAAACTGATACAACTCAGTGCATTGCATTTGGTTAGTTTTATTAAAAACGGATGTAACTCAGTGCATTGCATTTGGTTAGTTTTATTAAAAACTGATCCAACTCAGTGCATTGCATTTGGTTAGTTTTATTAAAAACGGATGTAACTCAGTGCATTGCATTTGGTTAGTTTTATTAAAAACGGATGTAACTCAGTGCATTGCATTTGGTTAGTTTTATTATAAACGGATATAACTCAGTGCATTGCATTTGGTTAGTTTTATTATAAACGGATATAACTCAGTGCATTGCATTTGGTTAGTTTTATTAAAAACTGATACAACTCAGTGCATTGCATTTGGTTAGTTTTATTAAAAACGGATGTAACTCAGTGCATTGCATTTGGTTAGTTTTATTAAAAACTGATACAACTCAGTGCATTGCATTTGGTTAGTTTTATTAAAAACGGATGTAACCCAGTGCATTGCATTTGGTTAGTTTTATTAAAAACTGATACAACTCAGTGCATTGCATTTGGTTAGTTTTATTAAAAACGGATGTAACTCAATGCATTGCATTTGGTTAGTTTTATTAAAAACTGATACAACTCAGTGCATTGCATTTGGTTAGTTTTATTAAAAACGGATGTAACTCAGTGCATTGCATTTGGTTAGTTTTATTAAAAACTGATCCAACTCAGTGCATTGCATTTGGTTAGTTTTATTAAAAACTGATACAACTCAGTGCATTGCATTTGGTTAGTTTTATTAAAAACTGATACAACTCAGTGCATTGCATTTGGTTAGTTTTATTAAAAACTGATACAACTCAATGCATTGCATTTGGTTAGTTTTATTAAAAACTGATACAACTCAGTGCATTGCATTTGGTTAGTTTTATTAAAAACGGATGTAACTCAGTGCATTGCATTTGGTTAGTTTTATTAAAAACTGATACAACTCAGTGCATTGCATTTGGTTAGTTTTATTATAAACGGATGTAACTCAGTGCATTGCATTTGGTTAGTTTTATTAAAAACTGATACAACTCAGTGCATTGCATTTGGTTAGTTTTATTAAAAACTGATACAACTCAATGCATTGCATTTGGTTAGTTTTATTAAAAACTGATACAACTCAGTGCATTGCATTTGGATAGTTTTATTAAAAACGGATGTAACTCAGTGCATTGCATTTGGTTAGTTTTATTATAAACGGATATAACTCAGTGCATTGCATTTGGTTAGTTTTATTAAAAACGGATATAACACAGTGCATTGCATTTGGTTAGTTTTATTAAAAACTGATATAACTCAGTGCATTGCATTTCGTTAGTTTTATTAAAAACTGATACAACTCAGTGTATTGCATTTGGTTAGTTTTATTAAAAACGGATGTAACTCAGTGCATTGCATTTGGTTAGTTTTATTAAAAACTGATACAACTCAATGCATTGCATTTGGTTAGTTTTATTAAAAACGGATGTAACTCAGTGCATTGCATTTGGTTAGTTTTATTAAAAACTGATACAACTCAGTGCATTGCATTTGGCTAGTTTTATTAAAAACTGATACAACTCAATGCATTGCATTTGGTTAGTTTTATTAAAAACTGATACAACTCAGTGTATTGCATTTGGTTAGTTTTATTAAAAACGGATGTAACTCAGTGTATTGCATTTGGTTAGTTTTATTAAAAACTGATACAACTCAATGCATTGCATTTGGTTAGTTTTATTAAAAACGGATGTAACTCAGTGCATTGCATTTGGTTAGTTTTATTAAAAACTGATACAACTCAGTGCATTGCATTTGGCTAGTTTTATTAAAAACTGATACAACTCAATGCATTGCATTTGGTTAGTTTTATTAAAAACTGATACAACTCAGTGTATTGCATTTTGTTAGTTTTATTAAAAACGGATGTAACTCAGTGTATTGCATTTGGTTAGTTTTATTAAAAACTGATACAACTCAATGCATTGCATTTGGTTAGTTTTATTAAAAACTGATACAGCTCAGTGCATTGCATTTGGATAGTTTTATTAAAAACGGATGTAACTCAGTGCATTGCATTTGGTTAGTTTTATTAAAAACTGATACAACTCAGTGCATTGCATTTGGTTAGTTTTATTAAAAACTGATACAACTCAATGCATTGCATTTGGTTAGTTTTATTAAAAACTGATACAACTCAGTGCATTGCATTTGGTTAGTTTTATTAAAAACTGATACAACTCAATGCATTGCATTTGGTTAGTTTTATTAAAAACTGATACAACTCAGTGCATTGCATTTGGTTAGTTTTATTAAAAACGGATGTAACTCAGTGCATTGCATTTGGTTAGTTTTATTAAAAACTGATACAACTCAATGCATTGCATTTGGTTAGTTTTATTAAAAACGGATGTAACTCAGTGCATTGCATTTGGTTAGTTTTATTAAAAACTGATACAACTCAGTGCATTGCATTTGGCTAGTTTTATTAAAAACTGATACAACTCAATGCATTGCATTTGGTTAGTTTTATTAAAAACTGATACAACTCAATGCATTGCATTTGGTTAGTTTTATTAAAAACTGATACAACTCAGTGCATTGCATTTGGTTAGTTTTATTAAAAACGGATGTAACTCAGTGCATTGCATTTGGTTAGTTTTATTAAAAACTGATACAACTCAGTGCATTGCATTTGGTTAGTTTTATTAAAAACTGATACAACTCAATGCATTGCATTTGGTTAGTTTTATTAAAAACTGATACAACTCAGTGCATTGCATTTGGTTAGTTTTATTAAAAACGGATGTAACTCAGTGCATTGCATTTGGTTAGTTTTATTAAAAACTGATACAACTCAATGCATTGCATTTGGTTAGTTTTATTAAAAACGGATGTAACTCAGTGCATTGCATTTGGTTAGTTTTATTAAAAACTGATACAACTCAGTGCATTGCATTTGGCTAGTTTTATTAAAAACTGATACAACTCAATGCATTGCATTTGGTTAGTTTTATTAAAAACTGATACAACTCAATGCATTGCATTTGGTTAGTTTTATTAAAAACTGATACAACTCAGTGCATTGCATTTGGTTAGTTTTATTAAAAACGGATGTAACTCAGTGCATTGCATTTGGTTAGTTTTATTAAAAACTGATACAACTCAGTGCATTGCATTTGGTTAGTTTTATTAAAAACTGATACAACTCAATGCATTGCATTTGGTTAGTTTTATTAAAAACTGATACAACTCAGTGCATTGCATTTGGTTAGTTTTATTAAAAACGGATGTAACTCAGTGCATTGCATTTGGTTAGTTTTATTAAAAACTGATACAACTCAGTGCATTGCATTTGGCTAGTTTTATTAAAAACTGATACAACTCAGTGCATTGCATTTGGTTAGTTTTATTAAAAACTGATACAACTCAGTGCATTGCATTTGGTTAGTTTTATTAAAAACGGATGTAACTCAGTGCATTGCATTTGGTTAGTTTTATTAAAAACTGATACAACTCAGTGCATTGCATTTGGCTAGTTTTATTAAAAACTGATACAACTCAATGCATTGCATTTGGTTAGTTTTATTAAAAACGGATGTAACTCAGTGCATTGCATTTGGTTAGTTTTATTAAAAACTGATACAACTCAGTGCATTGCATTTGGTTAGTTTTATTAAAAACTGATACAACTCAGTGCATTGCATTTGGTTAGTTTTATTAAAAACTGATACAACTCAGTGCATTGCATTTGGTTAGTTTTATTAAAAACGGATGTAACTCAGTGCATTGCATTTGGTTAGTTTTATTAAAAACTGATACAACTCAGTGCATTGCATTTGGTTAGTTTTATTAAAAACGGATGTAACTCAATGCATTGCATTTGGTTAGTTTTATTAAAAACTGATACAACTCAGTGCATTGCATTTGGTTAGTTTTATTAAAAACGGATGTAACTCAGTGCATTGCATTTGGTTAGTTTTATTAAAAACTGATACAACTCAATGCATTGCATTTGGTTAGTTTTATTAAAAACTGATACAACTCAGTGCATTGCATTTGGTTAGTTTTATTAAAAACTGATACAACTCAATGCATTGCATTTGGTTAGTTTTATTAAAAACTGATACAACTCAATGCATTGCATTTGGTTAGTTTTATTAAAAACTGATACAACTCAGTGCATTGCATTTGGTTAGTTTTATTAAAAACGGATGTAACTCAGTGCATTGCATTTGGTTAGTTTTATTAAAAACTGATACAACTCAATGCATTGCATTTGGTTAGTTTTATTAAAAACTGATACAACTCAGTGCATTGCATTTGGTTAGTTTTATTAAAAACTGATACAACTCAGTGCATTGCATTTGGTTAGTTTTATTAAAAACTGATACAACTCAATGCATTGCATTTGGTTAGTTTTATTAAAAACTGATACAACTCAATGCATTGCATTTGGTTAGTTTTATTAAAAACTGATACAACTCAGTGCATTGCATTTGGTTAGTTTTATTAAAAACGGATGTAACTCAGTGCATTGCATTTGGTTAGTTTTATTAAAAACTGATACAACTCAATGCATTGCATTTGGTTAGTTTTATTAAAAACTGATACAACTCAGTGCATTGCATTTGGTTAGTTTTATTAAAAACGGATGTAACTCAGTGCATTGCATTTGGTTAGTTTTATTAAAAACTGATACAACTCAGTGCATTGCATTTGGCTAGTTTTATTAAAAACTGATACAACTCAATGCATTGCATTTGGTTAGTTTTATTAAAAACTGATACAACTCAATGCATTGCATTTGGTTAGTTTTATTAAAAACTGATACAACTCAGTGCATTGCATTTGGTTAGTTTTATTAAAAACGGATGTAACTCAGTGCATTGCATTTGGTTAGTTTTATTAAAAACTGATACAACTCAGTGCATTGCATTTGGTTAGTTTTATTAAAAACGGATGTAACTCAGTGCATTGCATTTGGTTAGTTTTATTAAAAACTGATACAACTCAGTGCATTGCATTTGGCTAGTTTTATTAAAAACTGATACAACTCAATGCATTGCATTTGGTTAGTTTTATTAAAAACTGATACAACTCAATGCATTGCATTTGGTTAGTTTTATTAAAAACTGATACAACTCAGTGCATTGCATTTGGTTAGTTTTATTAAAAACGGATGTAACTCAGTGCATTGCATTTGGTTAGTTTTATTAAAAACTGATACAACTCAGTGCATTGCATTTGGCTAGTTTTATTAAAAACTGATACAACTCAATGCATTGCATTTGGTTAGTTTTATTAAAAACTGATACAACTCAATGCATTGCATTTGGTTAGTTTTATTAAAAACTGATACAACTCAGTGCATTGCATTTGGTTAGTTTTATTAAAAACTGATACAACTCAGTGCATTGCATTTGGTTAGTTTTATTAAAAACGGATGTAACTCAGTGCATTGCATTTGGTTAGTTTTATTAAAAACTGATACAACTCAGTGCATTGCATTTGGTTAGTTTTATTAAAAACTGATACAACTCAGTGCATTGCATTTGGCTAGTTTTATTAAAAACTGATACAACTCAATGCATTGCATTTGGTTAGTTTTATTAAAAACTGATACAACTCAGTGCATTGCATTTGGTTAGTTTTATTAAAAACGGATGTAACTCAGTGCATTGCATTTGGTTAGTTTTATTAAAAACTGATACAACTCAGTGCATTGCATTTGGCTAGTTTTATTAAAAACTGATACAACTCAATGCATTGCATTTGGTTAGTTTTATTAAAAACTGATACAACTCAATGCATTGCATTTGGTTAGTTTTATTAAAAACTGATACAACTCAGTGCATTGCATTTGGTTAGTTTTATTAAAAACGGATGTAACTCAGTGCATTGCATTTGGTTAGTTTTATTAAAAACTGATACAACTCAGTGCATTGCATTTGGTTAGTTTTATTAAAAACTGATACAACTCAGTGCATTGCATTTGGTTAGTTTTATTAAAAACTGATACAACTCAGTGCATTGCATTTGGCTAGTTTTATTAAAAACTGATACAACTCAATGCATTGCATTTGGTTAGTTTTATTAAAAACTGATACAACTCAATGCATTGCATTTGGTTAGTTTTATTAAAAACTGATACAACTCAGTGCATTGCATTTGGTTAGTTTTATTAAAAACGGATGTAACTCAGTGCATTGCATTTGGTTAGTTTTATTAAAAACTGATACAACTCAGTGCATTGCATTTGGCTAGTTTTATTAAAAACTGATACAACTCAATGCATTGCATTTGGTTAGTTTTATTAAAAACTGATACAACTCAATGCATTGCATTTGGTTAGTTTTATTAAAAACTGATACAACTCAGTGCATTGCATTTGGTTAGTTTTATTAAAAACGGATGTAACTCAGTGCATTGCATTTGGTTAGTTTTATTAAAAACTGATACAACTCAGTGCATTGCATTTGGCTAGTTTTATTAAAAACTGATACAACTCAATGCATTGCATTTGGTTAGTTTTATTAAAAACTGATACAACTCAATGCATTGCATTTGGTTAGTTTTATTAAAAACTGATACAACTCAGTGCATTGCATTTGGTTAGTTTTATTAAAAACGGATGTAACTCAGTGCATTGCATTTGGTTAGTTTTATTAAAAACTGATACAACTCAGTGCATTGCATTTGGTTAGTTTTATTAAAAACTGATACAACTCAGTGCATTGCATTTGATAGTTTTATTAAAAACGAATGTAACTCAGTGCATTGCATTTGGTTAGTTTTATTAAAAACTGATACAACTCAGTGCATTGCATTTGGTTAGTTTTATTAAAAACGGATATAACTCAGTGCATTGCATTTTGTTAGTTTTATTAAAAACTGATACAACTCAATGCATTGCATTTGGTTAGTTTTATTAAAAAACTGATACAACTCAGTGCATTGCATTTGGTTAGTTTTATTAAAAACGGATGTAACTCAGTGCATTGCATTTGGTTAGTTTTATTAAAAACTGATACAACTCAATGCATTGCATTTGGTTAGTTTTATTAAAAACTGATACAACTCAGTGCATTGCATTTGGTTAGTTTTATTAAAAACTGATACAACTCAGTGCATTGCATTTGGTTAGTTTTATTAAAAACTGATACAACTCAATGCATTGCATTTGGTTAGTTTTATTAAAAACTGATACAACTCAATGCATTGCATTTGGTTAGTTTTATTAAAAACTGATACAACTCAGTGCATTGCATTTGGTTAGTTTTATTAAAAACGGATGTAACTCAGTGCATTGCATTTGGTTAGTTTTATTAAAAACTGATACAACTCAATGCATTGCATTTGGTTAGTTTTATTAAAAACTGATACAACTCAGTGCATTGCATTTGGTTAGTTTTATTAAAAACTGATACAACTCAGTGCATTGCATTTGGTTAGTTTTATTAAAAACTGATACAACTCAATGCATTGCATTTGGTTAGTTTTATTAAAAACTGATACAACTCAATGCATTGCATTTGGTTAGTTTTATTAAAAACTGATACAACTCAGTGCATTGCATTTGGTTAGTTTTATTAAAAACGGATGTAACTCAGTGCATTGCATTTGGTTAGTTTTATTAAAAACTGATACAACTCAATGCATTGCATTTGGTTAGTTTTATTAAAAACTGATACAACTCAGTGCATTGCATTTGGTTAGTTTTATTAAAAACGGATGTAACTCAGTGCATTGCATTTGGTTAGTTTTATTAAAAACTGATACAACTCAGTGCATTGCATTTGGCTAGTTTTATTAAAAACTGATACAACTCAATGCATTGCATTTGGTTAGTTTTATTAAAAACTGATACAACTCAATGCATTGCATTTGGTTAGTTTTATTAAAAACTGATACAACTCAGTGCATTGCATTTGGTTAGTTTTATTAAAAACGGATGTAACTCAGTGCATTGCATTTGGTTAGTTTTATTAAAAACTGATACAACTCAGTGCATTGCATTTGGTTAGTTTTATTAAAAACGGATGTAACTCAGTGCATTGCATTTGGTTAGTTTTATTAAAAACTGATACAACTCAGTGCATTGCATTTGGCTAGTTTTATTAAAACTGATACAACTCAATGCATTGCATTTGGTTAGTTTTATTAAAAACTGATACAACTCAATGCATTGCATTTGGTTAGTTTTATTAAAAACTGATACAACTCAGTGCATTGCATTTGGTTAGTTTTATTAAAAACGGATGTAACTCAGTGCATTGCATTTGGTTAGTTTTATTAAAAACTGATACAACTCAGTGCATTGCATTTGGCTAGTTTTATTAAAACTGATACAACTCAATGCATTGCATTTGGTTAGTTTTATTAAAAACTGATACAACTCAATGCATTGCATTTGGTTAGTTTTATTAAAAACTGATACAACTCAGTGCATTGCATTTGGTTAGTTTTATTAAAAACTGATACAACTCAGTGCATTGCATTTGGTTAGTTTTATTAAAAACGGATGTAACTCAGTGCATTGCATTTGGTTAGTTTTATTAAAAACGGATGTAACTCAGTGCATTGCATTTGGTTAGTTTTATTAAAAACTGATACAACTCAGTGCATTGCATTTGGCTAGTTTTATTAAAAACTGATACAACTCAATGCATTGCATTTGGTTAGTTTTATTAAAAACTGATACAACTCAGTGCATTGCATTTGGTTAGTTTTATTAAAAACGGATGTAACTCAGTGCATTGCATTTGGTTAGTTTTATTAAAAACTGATACAACTCAGTGCATTGCATTTGGCTAGTTTTATTAAAAACTGATACAACTCAATGCATTGCATTTGGTTAGTTTTATTAAAAACTGATACAACTCAATGCATTGCATTTGGTTAGTTTTATTAAAAACTGATACAACTCAGTGCATTGCATTTGGTTAGTTTTATTAAAAACGGATGTAACTCAGTGCATTGCATTTGGTTAGTTTTATTAAAAACTGATACAACTCAGTGCATTGCATTTGGTTAGTTTTATTAAAAACTGATACAACTCAGTGCATTGCATTTGGTTAGTTTTATTAAAAACTGATACAACTCAGTGCATTGCATTTGGCTAGTTTTATTAAAAACTGATACAACTCAATGCATTGCATTTGGTTAGTTTTATTAAAAACTGATACAACTCAATGCATTGCATTTGGTTAGTTTTATTAAAAACTGATACAACTCAGTGCATTGCATTTGGTTAGTTTTATTAAAAACGGATGTAACTCAGTGCATTGCATTTGGTTAGTTTTATTAAAAACTGATACAACTCAATGCATTGCATTTGGTTAGTTTTATTAAAAACTGATACAACTCAGTGCATTGCATTTGGCTAGTTTTATTAAAAACTGATACAACTCAATGCATTGCATTTGGTTAGTTTTATTAAAAACTGATACAACTCAATGCATTGCATTTGGTTAGTTTTATTAAAAACTGATACAACTCAGTGCATTGCATTTGGTTAGTTTTATTAAAAACGGATGTAACTCAGTGCATTGCATTTGGTTAGTTTTATTAAAAACTGATACAACTCAGTGCATTGCATTTGGCTAGTTTTATTAAAAACTGATACAACTCAATGCATTGCATTTGGTTAGTTTTATTAAAAACTGATACAACTCAATGCATTGCATTTGGTTAGTTTTATTAAAAACTGATACAACTCAGTGCATTGCATTTGGTTAGTTTTATTAAAAACGGATGTAACTCAGTGCATTGCATTTGGTTAGTTTTATTAAAAACTGATACAACTCAGTGCATTGCATTTGGTTAGTTTTATTAAAAACGGATGTAACTCAGTGCATTGCATTTGGTTAGTTTTATTAAAAACTGATACAACTCAGTGCATTGCATTTGGCTAGTTTTATTAAAAACTGATACAACTCAATGCATTGCATTTGGTTAGTTTTATTAAAAACTGATACAACTCAATGCATTGCATTTGGTTAGTTTTATTAAAAACTGATACAACTCAGTGCATTGCATTTGGTTAGTTTTATTAAAAACGGATGTAACTCAGTGCATTGCATTTGGTTAGTTTTATTAAAAACTGATACAACTCAGTGCATTGCATTTGGTTAGTTTTATTAAAAACTGATACAACTCAGTGCATTGCATTTGGTTAGTTTTATTAAAAACTGATACAACTCAGTGCATTGCATTTGGTTAGTTTTATTAAAAACGGATGTAACTCAGTGCATTGCATTTGGTTAGTTTTATTAAAAACTGATACAACTCAGTGCATTGCATTTGGTTAGTTTTATTAAAAACTGATACAACTCAATGCATTGCATTTGGTTAGTTTTATTAAAAACTGATACAACTCAGTGCATTGCATTTGGTTAGTTTTATTAAA